>JARBWK010000003.1:27444371-27664537 GCA_030556195.1 Anolis apletophallus
CCCCAGCCCCTCCGCCACGCCCCCGCCTCCCGGTTTAACGGAGCGGCGGGGGCGTGGCCAGGAGCGGGACACGCCCACCCCTCCCCAGCCCCTCCCGCCACGCCCCCCCGCCGCTCCGTTAAACCGGGCGGCGAGGGGCGTGGCCAGGGGCGGGGACACGCCTCCCCCTCCTAGCCTTCCCACCTCCTCCCGCCTCACCCTCCTCCTCAGCTTACCTTCTCGGCGCCTCCTAGGGCCCAAAAGGCTGCCCTGGAAAGCGCCTGGAAAAAGATCCAGGCACATCCCAGGCCAGCCGAGGGCCTTTTGGGTGCTAGGGAAGGAAGGCAGGGAAGTCCGCAGGAGGAGGAGGCGCCGAGAAGGTAAGCAGCGCCAGGAGGGAGGGAGGGAGGGGGGAGGAGGGAGGAGAGGGAGAGAGAGAGAGAGAGAGAGAGAGAGTGAGTGACAGAGAGAGAGAGTGAGTGAGTGACAGAGAGAGAGAGAGAGAGTGAGTGAGAGAGAGAGAGAGTGAGAGAGAGAGTGAGTGAGAGAGAGAGAGAGAGAGAGAGTGAGTGACAGAGAGAGTGAGTGACAGAGAGAGAGAGAGAGTGAGTGACAGAGAGAGAGAGTGAGTGACAGAGAGAGAGTGAGAGTGAGTGAGAGAGAGAGTGAGTGAGAGAGAGTGAGTGAGAGAGTGAGTGACAGAGAGAGAGAGAGTGAGTGAGTGACAGAGAGGAGAGAGGATTGAGAGAGTGAGGAGGGAGAGAGAGAGTGAGAGAGAGAGAGAGAGTGAGAGAGTGAGAGAGAGAGAGAGAGAGAGAGAGAGAGTGAGAGAGGGAGAGAGAGAGAGTGAGAGAGAGAGAGAGTGAGAGAGAGTAAGAGAGAGTAAGAGAGAGAGAGAGAGAGAGAGAGAGAGAGAGTAAGAGAGAGAGAGAGTGAGAGCAGAGTGAGAGAGAGAGAGTAAGAGAGAGAGAGAGAGAGAGTGAGAAATAGAGAAAGAGAGAGAGAAATAGAGAAAGAGAGAAAGAGAGAGAAATAGAGAGAGACAGAGATACAGAGATAGAGTCATGGCACAGCAACGCGTGCACGGGTACAGCTAGTCTATATATATAAAAAGAGAATGGCCGTGCATTGACGCTTATAGACAGGAAAACTATACGCCCCAGAAGCACTAAACCCCCCAAACACATTCCCACATACCACAAGGTACCTATAGGGCACAAAAAACCGACCTAGATACCTCGCAGGACCCCCAGACACAACCCCCAAAAAAACGCCATTCAAACCTAGAGCACCGCTGCTTGCTGAATGCTACTGGACTCCTTCCCCCGCGAGGGGAGGGGAAAGGCCTGATTAACACTGGTGATGGCATAATTAGACCACCCCACAACCCCAGCCCCACGCCCTCACCCCTCGCTCACCGATTCCTCCTCCTTCTCCATGCCAGTGGGCATCTCCAATACGGCACGGTGGCAAAAGAGGGGGCTTCGCTACCATGATGGCGGCACCATGCCCATCTCCCCCGCCACCTCCTTGCACTCCTTCGCCACCTCACACCAGCCCGCTTTCCTTACTTCTGGGCTCCGGAGCTGTTCTGGGACTCTACGTGGACCTCTCCTGGCTGTCTCCGCCGCTTCTCAGGGCGACCAAGAGGCCAAAAACGACAAATAAAATGGCAGGCGGACCACTTCCGGTCTGCCCGAAAAGGCTCTGCCAGAAGTTGGACCAGCAAGAACAGAGGTCCGGCTGGAAACGCGGACAACACAACATAGTGGATGGGAACCGGAAGTCCCACCCCTTATGGCTGGAAGACCTCCAACTCAAGATGGTGGCCGCCAGGAGGCACCGGCGACCGTGTGGAGGGCTCCGGAATGTGGCCACACACCGGAGCCTACAGCTACTCTCCACTCTGGGAGAGCGGAGCTTTCTCGCCACCTGGATGCCCTCTGCGCGGCCCGGGACCAGCAGCGGATGGGAGGCGGTATAGGAGTCCAAGGAGGCGACAGACGAGGCAGGCAGATGAGGCGGGAAAGGAAGGGGAGAAGAAAGGAAGAAAATACGAAGGAAGGAGGGAAGGAGGAGAGAGAGAGAGAAAAAAAATAAAGGATGGATGGAAAGAGGGGGAAGGAAAATAAACCAGAACGGAAGGAAAAAGCCACAGCGAAGCGTGGCCAGGTCAGCTAGTAATATATATTTTTATATCAGATAGTGCCTCATTGTGTAGTACTTCTACCTAATACTTTATTAGACCCAGGTCTTTAAAGAAGTCTCAGGTCTAATCGGGCATTTTATTAATTCAGCATAAATGAAGGAAACCTTTGTTTATTCCAAATTAATTTGTTTTTATCAGTTTGGACGCCTTTGGTAAAAATCAAGACAGGTCCTGCATTTTGGACCTGTCTGGATGGGCTCTGGATGATATACTCCAAAGACAGTCTCCTGTCCATTTCAGCATTTGTTTTTTGTTTGTTGTTGTTTTGGCTTTTCTTAAATAGGGCAGCAATGATTCTGCCAAGCACACATTCTCGGGCTGAATTTGGTAAAAAGTAACAATGCTTTTCAAGACAATATATTTCTATGCACAACGCAGTGTGACACGCGGATTCAATGGGAAATGTTTTCTTTCTTTCTTTATTCTTTGAATTTATTAGTCGCCACTCCCGTTTGGCTCGGGGCGACTCACAGCAAACAGAACCATAGTAATACGAATAAAAACACCGCACAGCAATAAAATACACAATAAAAGCACAATAAAATACAGGGTTAAACCACGATATTGACCATTCCATAGAATAGGGGGTGGTGACAAAGGAAGGTAGCCAGATTTTGATAGCCAAATGCCTGTTGGAACAGGAGTGTTTTACATGCCTTCCGGAATGCCAGTCAATCTGGAAGGGCGCGAATCTCGGAAGGCAATGCGTTCCACAAAGTGGAGGCTATGACCGAGAATGCCCTCCTCCGAGTGGCCGTAAGATGGTACTTCCTTGCATTTGAGATCTCCAGAAGGTATCCTGTCTCTGATCACAACGGTCTAGTGCAGGGGTGCTCATTAGGTAGATCGCAATCGACTGGTCGATCCCAGGACCGAAGCAGGTCGATCCCAGCTGGATGGGACGCTTCTGAGGGGGCGGAGCCATGCAGCGCCAAGCCCCACCTTCAGTGCTTCCTTCGGCTTCAGTGCTTAGCCACTACTGGCAGCTTCTGGAGGCAAGAGGGGGGATGCCAAGCCCTGCCCCTCCCAGTAATGGCATAGATAGCCACTACTGGCTTGGCATTACCCTCTTGCCTCCAGAAGCTGTGGAAACTTGCCTTAAAGCCAGAGGGGGGGAGGGGCGGAGCCAGCTTCTGGAAGCCGCACAAAGCCCTGCCCCCTTTTCCCTGCTAAAGCCAGAGGGGAGGGGCCGCCGCCCTGCTTTCTCTCCGCCGTGTAGATCTTTCAGACTTGGTTTTATTATAAGTAGCTCGCATGCTGAAAAAGTGTGGGCACCCCTGGTCTAGTGAGTGGCACATAAATATTGATTGCAAACAAGCAGCTTGGAAATGTTCGCTCTTTGCCGAATTCTGTGTGATCCAAGAGAGGGCTTAATTCGAAAGACAAAATCAGAAGGTGTGCATATGGAAACCAAACCACTTCTTAATGGGGCGAAGGAACAAAACAAGTTTTTTAAACTCGGGATTCCATAAGATTTTGCCATAAAGTGAAATCACAGTGCTATAACTGTGTCATGTTTATTTATTTATTTATTTATTTATTTATTTATTTATTGAGGCTTCTATGCCGCCGACTCCCGGGGGCTCGCGGCGGCTCACAAGAGCCAGAGGCACAGTAAACAAGAAGTTAAAAACATAAAACAGTTAAAACAGTTAAAACAACAGGCACAGCAATAAACAGCGCAATAAACAAATAAAGCAACAGCGCAATACAGCGACATGGTACTTAAAACACACGGGACCTACTCTCCGAAGGTCTGCCTGAACAGATGGTTTTTGCAGGCCCGTCTGAACGGGAGTAGATCCTTCAGGGCCCTGGTTTTGGCCGGGAGGGCGTTCCACAGCGTGGGGGCTATGACAAAGAACGCCCTCCGGCGGGTAGATGTTAAATGTGCCAACTTTGTTGGTGGTATTTCCAGGAAGTTGGCATCCTCAGACCGTAGTGATCTCGAAGGGCAATATGGAGTGAGACGGTCCCTCAGATACACTGGCCCCAGGCCGTGTAAGGCCTTAAAGGTAAGAACCAACACTTTGAAGGCGATCCGGTGCCCAATAGGTAGCCAGTGCAGGTCCTGCAAAACAGGTGTTATACGGCAACCTGCTGGGGTATCAGACAGGAGCCGGGCGGCAGTGTTCTGCACCAGCTTGAGCTGTTGAAAGGGTCCTTGGTCTCTCCTTCACATCATGTTTTATGGAAAGTTCTCAGGATTCCCTTTCCTTTGGGTAAAAGAGCCACAAAACACCCAAGATGCAGCTATAACACGTCTCTGCTCAGTTTCTCCTCTTTTAAAAGGGGATGCCCTGCTGTTTTCAGAAAGCCTCCCGGTGTGCAGATGACTCTGCCCTTGCAATGTGTCTCCAGCAGGCATAAAATAACACCAGTTGTTTTGCTGACACAAGGCCTATGGCTTGCAGCAAAACATGAGCTTATCTGGTGCAGGTTCTTTTCAGCCCCTCACTCTGGAGATGCGTTACTGTTATACGTTGCTAATATTCCCTTGGGGATAAAATACGAGAATTAACAACTCAGATGATGAGTGGAGTTGTCACCATGATAGCGAACCCTCTCCATTGGAAATTGGAGCCAGGAAGAAGCAGAAGGACCCCCGCTGAGTGGTACGGCATGCTGTGCTGTATCTCCTGCAGTGCCCTCAACACTTACGAACCTATTTATAAAAAGACATAACCACAGACAAAGCACAGGCAGAGCATGCCATGTTTGGAAAACAGACACTGATAAACGGCAGAGATCCTTGCAGTATATTATTCTCAGAGTCAAGATACCAGCTTGCACTGCCCTGAATATTCTTCTGCTTTGATTTCTGAGCTGCCTTCAAGGAGGAAGGAAAAAGAGGGAGAGGGAGATTAATTATGAAAATATGTTTTTATTCATTTTCAAATTCAGTTTGCTGTTTCTGTTTTTTACAATTGCTGCTGCTGCAATGGCAACCCCGCTTTTATTTTTCTTCTAGGTACACGTTGAACATACATATCCAGAATTTCAAAATCTGAAATACTTCACATGAGTGACTGAGGTTTTAGCACCATTGCTTTCTGATGGCTCAATGTGTTACCGAATAATTTAGAATAGCCTGGCCCATAGGGGGAAGAGGCCCAGAAGTACCCTAAAGTGAGGATTTCAGAAGAAAAAACCTCAGGTGACTTTTAAAAAGCAACCTAAAAATCCCTTTCCCAAATGATCTCACCAAAGAAGTCTGGAAGAAGATGCCACTGAAGTTTTTATTCTTGTCAGCTGAGAAGGATGACCACTGCAGATTCCTTGTTGCAAAGCAGACATAAAGTTACATTCAAAAGATATGCCATTTTTATAAGGTTACAGATTCAAATTTCCCACTTCCCGCCCCCAGACCAGCTTTGTGTTGATTGGATGGAATCGCTGGGGCAGCTGGAATTTGGTCCAATAGTGAAACAGTGCCACTTCTTGTTCTGGCGAATGGGGAGCGAGGAGCAGGAATGTTTTCAAAACAAAGCAGCTGGAGTTTTCTTGAGTAGATTTGTCCATATGTAAATGAATATCCGAGCCCCTGCCCTGACCTTTCGAGCCGAATGAATTATTTTGTTCTTCCGTGAGAAACAGAAATTGTCCTTAACGACCCTTCCTTTGTTGACAAAGGGCCATATGCTGATTCTATCCATGAGAAGTTTCAGCCTTCTGGATGGTAAATAAATGAAATAACTGTAGCCATGTGCTGGTGTCCGAGGCCAACAGTGACGGCCGGTTATGAAATATGAAATATAGTTATGCCATAGGTTCTATAAGCCAAAAACGAGACTAAACTCTGAGGGTTTGAGGCTTATGAAATTAAAAGGGGTCTTTCAAAATGGGGAGAGGGGAAAGAAAGAAAACCTCTCCAAACCAGAAAGAATCCTCTGTCATGCAAATTGTTTCAATGATTGGATTAAAGGGTGCAGCCAGGAATGTGGTCACTCTGATCTTGAAAAACAACAGCTGAGTCACGTAGCATTCCTTCATATTTTTAAAAACATATGGGAAGAGGAAAAACATGCAGGAAAATGGTTACATGGAAGGGGAGGGTTTCAGGGAAATACCACTACCAATGTCTCATAATTATTTCATATGCAAGGAGTAGAAAGAAAGTTCATATGATCTTGAAAAGCATCAAATTCATATGCTTTTGGGGAAAGTCCATAATAGAAGAGTCCATATAAAAGAAAGTGCATCTGTGTTCTTGGGAAAACTATAAGAGATGAGTCCTTTTCGCTAATAGCCTGAGGAGAGTCCAAATACATGAAAATCCTTGGAAAACTATGTCTCCCAAACCACTCAGGGCTTGCTCCTGTTGGCCTGTTCGCATGCAACTCTGTGCACAAAGAGTCCATGGCTTCAGGTTAAGTGAGGCAAGAAAACAGAGAGGTAGAAATGGCTGGAGGTCTTTTGATGCCAAATCCCAGCCTTTGGTGCTAGAGATGCCAGACCACATGTGCAGGAATGTTGGAACTCCCTGCTGCAGGTCAAACCAATTAGGATGCAGATGGGCTCTTTCTGGGGCTCGCCTTCAAATGGACACAAACTTCATTTGATACATTAAAAACATTACATATATTGTATATAAAATTATCCTCAGGTATATGAAAGATCAATAAATTTTGTGTTTAGATTGGGGCCCTATCTCCAAGTTATCTCACCCAGCATAATTCAAAGTGCTGGCTTTTGCCTATAAAGCCCTGAACAGTTCTGGCCCAGCTTACTTGTCCAAACATATCTCCCTCTATGAACCATCACAGAGGTTAAGATCTTCTGCAGTGGCCCTGCCTTTGGTCCCATCCCCTTTGCAAGTGTGGTTAGTGGGGATGAGAGACAAGGCCTTCTCAGTGGTGGCTCCTTGGCTCTGGAACTCTTTCCCCACTGAGATTAGATCAGCACCCTCCCTCTTGGCCATCAGAAAGAAAACAAATACATGATTTTGCGACCAAGCCTTTGTTAGTAAAGTAATGTCATGTAAGAAATAATTTGGCAATATGTGCAATTGACAATTTGGAATGCCTATGGTTTATAATTTTGGATCATGTTATTTTAATATTTATACTAGGATGTTTTAATGCTATGTTTTAATGTTTACATGTTGCCTATGTCTTATGTTTAATGGTCTTGATTGATTTTAACACATGGTTATATTTTAGATAAAGACAAAGGTTTTCCCCTGACATTAAGTCTAATAGTGTCCAGCTCTGGGGGTTGGTGCTCATCTCCATTTCTAAGCCAAATAACCGCCGTTGTCTGTAGACATCTCCAAAGTCATGTGGCCAGCATGACTGCATGGAGTGCCATTACCTTCCCACCAGAGCAGTACCTATTGATCTACTCCCATTTGCATGATTTCGATCTGCTAGGTTGGCAGAAGCTGGGGCTAACAGCGGGAGCTCATACCACTCGCCGGATTCAAACCTGCGACTTTCGGTAAGCAAGTTCAGCAGGGGGAGGGGGGCTCCTTATATGTTATTATTTATTTTTATTTATTTATTTATTTATTCAGCTTAATAGACCGCTCTCTCCAGAGCTCAGAGCGGTTTACAGCAGTAAAATACCAGATAAAACACATAACAACATTATAAAACCAAGTTAAAAACCCACTCCGGCGGAGCCGGGCAAGATGGCGGCAGGACGGGTGGCTTGAGAGCTCCTCAGGCCACCAACCGAACCCATCGATCGGGGGGTGTTTCGCGCCCCCACCTCGGGCTGCGCGGAGCGGTCAAGAGGCGGCGAAGTCGGGAACGTGTCGCTGGCCCAGAAGTCACCCCTTCCCAAGAGGGAGGCTGAGGGCCCGACAGTACTCCCCCCCCCCCGGCGAGTGGATCGAGGGTCGGGAAGCGGGCGTTAGCCCACATCAACTGCCAGCCCGTCCCACTCCGTTGAGAAAAAGGGACAGAGAGTCCCCCCAGCAAAAGGGACAGAAGAAAAGAAGTGTAAGTAGAGAGAGCGGGGACCCCAGCAAGGGAAGGACATCCAAAGGGACCCAAGCACCAACACAAGGAGGGGAAAGAAAGAGCCCGGGAAGAGGAGAGGGGGAAGAACAAGACCACCGAGACAGGACAGAAGAAGGGGAAAAAAATTAGAGCAAAAGGGAGGAAAAGGAGGAGGGAAAAGGGACGGGGAGAGCGTACCTGAGAGGCTCGCTGAAGAGGAGAAGGGACACAAGATGGCGGCTCGCTGAAGAGAGGAGGAGAAGACGACAGCCGGCCATCTTGACGACCCTCTTCCCGCCGCTAGCAAGAAAAAGGCGCGAAGGTGGGCGGGGCGGGAAGTGCACCCGCCCGGAAAGAAGAGGAGCCGGACCCGGACCGGAAGTGCGCCGGAGGACAGGGAGGCGGACCAGAAGACAGAAGCGAGGGTTTTGCGGCAGTGCAGCAAGGAGACAAGAAGGGCCCTGGTCTGCCAAGGGCAAGCAGGAGGAGGAGGAGGAAGCGGCCAGGAGGACTGGGGAGAACTGAGGGAGAACAAGCGACGAGACAGAGGAGGAGAGCCAAGAGGGAAACAGGGGGAACAAGAGGGGAAGAAAAGGAAAAACAAAAGAAAACCAGGCCCACCTAAGCTCTCCCCACTTCAGAAAACTACCTCAAGACAGGAAAAATAAATAATAAAAAATAAAATAAAATAAATAAATACATCTAGTCCGCAACACACCAGCAAGGACAGGATAGACCCCCAGGACCCCTCAAGCCTGCCCACAATACTAAGCAGAACCCCAGCAAGGGACGCCCAACCAAAAACAATCACAGCAACGCCTCCGCAACAACCAAAGCAACTCTAAACAAAAAAGCCTAAGCACCCCCTCCCTCCCACCAGTAAGCAACAGCAACTCAGAAAGTATACTCCACCAGCAGGATCAGGGTGTTGAGTCGGCTACGCTCACCCCCCCCCCAATAAAAGCAGCAGCAATAGAGAAATAGGAATCATGACCACCCCAAAGACAGCCAAGGACCCAAAGGGGGCCCAGAAGAGGCAAGCCACTGGGGAGGACCCAACACTGAAGGAAATACTAAAGGAGCTGCAAAGAATATCGAACAACAGGAGCAGACCCAGAGGAAGGTCGAGCAAGCGGCGGCGAGGCAGGAGATACAAAACAGGTCAGTCCAGGACATAAAGAAGGACCTGACCAAAGAACTGGCGACGATGAGGGAGGAGATCAAGAACATCAGGCTGGACAAGGATGAAATAGTGGCGGTGCAGGGCAAACTGCAGAAACGCATGGACAGTCTGGAGGGAAGAATATGAAGCTGGAGCAGGTGCAAGAAAGGATGGAACAGGCTACCCTGGAAACCAGACCGGCCCGAAATTTGCAGGAAGAACCTCAAGAAGACCTCATAAAGGTAGTGGGCAAGTTGACAGCCTCCATCCTAGATACAAATGAAGGGGAAGCACAACTGGAGATTGAAAGAGCGTACAGAGTCCCCTCAGCATACGCGAGGCAGCATAATGTGGCTCGAGATGTGGTGGTCCACTTCACGAAAAAGAGGACCAGGGGACGCGGTGCTTCTCAGGAAGAAGGAGAGGCAGGCCACACACAAAGGGGCCAAGGTGATAATCCTCAAGGAATTCACTCCGGCGGCAATCCTTAAACGAAAAAACTACAGGTTCCTCACAGAGGAGCTAAAAAACAGGAAAATTAGATTCCGCTGGGAGAGAAACGAAGGGGTGATGGTCACCTATCAGGACCAAAAATATTGGCTGACCTCAGTGGACAAGGCCCAGGAGTTTTATAAAAAACTGCAAAAAGAACCGCAGCAGAGGACGCCCCCACATGAAGGTCAGACCGACCAACCGAAGCGGCGGCGCTTCTCCTCCCCGAAAGAATCAACATGCCACACTAACGACCCACATGCCATGGATAAGACTGCCACGACCAGGAACACGGGACACAACGCTGACGCCCTGAGCCACACAGAAGAGATGGCTGATGCTTGACTTCCACGTCCCGATATCGTGCTACTCGAATAACGTAAACGGAATGAACTCGCCCTCGAAGAGAAAAAGAGTATTCAACCAATTACGGAAGAAAAAGTACGATATTGTGGCGTTACAAGAAGTCCATGTAAAGAAGACCCATGCAGCACATCTGGAAAGCAAAGGTATAGGAAATCTCTTCTGCTCGCTGGCGGAAGAAAAGAAGAGGGGAGTGGCAATCTATGCAAGTGAGAAACTATCGGCCAAGCTAGCATTTACGGATGCAGAAGGGAGGATAGTCGGAGTAAAAATAGAGCTAGGCACAGTGAACCTTCTGCTCTGCAATATATACGCGCCGAATGGGCCCAAGACCATATTCACCCAGACCCTTCTAAGCCTAATAGAGGACCAGGAGTATGATAGCCTGGTGCTTCTAGGAGACTTTAATGGTGTTCTAGTACCTCGGATGGATAAAACTCAGAGCGCCCCCCAACGGAAAAAACCGGTGATGGATTCCTCCGGCACGCTCCCAAAAACTTTCCTGCGCCTCAAGGCGGACCTCTCCCTGACTGATGTATGGCGTCTCCACAATCAAGGGGAGAGAGATTTCACTTTCTACTCCAACAGGCATAGGAGCTGGTCCAGGATTGACATGGTCTGGGCGTCAAACTCACTGACCTCGAAAATAACTCAAATAAAGATCCTGCCGAGGGACACATCAGACCACTGTCCGATCAGTGGAGCTTCAATCACAGACCCCCGCAAGGCGCTGGAGACTTAACGATAATCTCCTGAAGAAGGAGGAAGACATCGTAAAATATAGGAGATCACCAGGGACTATTTTAGGCTCAACGATAACCAAGAAACCAGCCCGAAACAGTTTGGGATGCCTGCAAGGCGGTCCTCAGAGGTCACTTCATACAGCATAATGCGATACTCAACCGGGAGAGACGGAGAGCTCTAACAGAACTTACAACCAAAATAGTGACAGAAGAACAGACTCTGAAGGACCACCCAGACAACCGTGGCACAATCAAAAGGTTAGCGGAGCTGAAAAAACAAAAACAACATCTGGAGCTTGCTCAAATTGCCAAAGAACTGAAATTTATAAAACAAAAAGCTTTCCAGAACGCCAATAAGCCGGGCAGATGGTTAGCGAGAAGGATCAAGCGCAAGAAACAGGCGGGATACATAACCAGGGTCAAAGCGGGGGATGAAATGGTCACGGCAGAAGAGGCAATCAAAAAGGAGTTCCATCGATTCTATGCCAAATTGTATGGGGCAGAACCCGAAAACAAGGAGGGCATACGGAAGTACCTAGAGGACCAGAAGCTAGACAAGATTCCAGGGTACTACAGGGAGATCCTTAATAGAGACATCTCGGAGAGAGAAATAGAAACAGCCATAAAGAAGTTAGACTCGAGCAAAGCCCCAGGACCAGACGGTCTGACAGCCCGGTTCTATAAAACCATGAACCGCGAGATTACCAGCTTTTTGAAAAAACTCTACAACAGGGTACTCTCGGAGGGCACATCTCCTGACACATGGAAGGAGGCCAATATTGTCATTATTCACAAAGAAGGCACAGACGAGACCAACGTGTCCAATTATAGGCCCATCTCCCTACTGAATATTGACTATAAAATCCTGGCCTCCATCCTGGCGTCGAGGCTGAAGGTTTGGTTGGGGGGACTGGATAGCTCCAGACCAGACGGGCTTCCTGCCGGGCAGACAGGGCAAAGAAAATGTCAGGACTGTAATCAATCTGCTGGAATATTACGAAGCACGCCCCGAGAAGAAGTCGCCTTCCTGGCCCTGGGACGCAGAGAAAGCATTCGATAACCTGCGGTGGGGCTTCTTCAGGCAGCTCATGACAAAGTTGGATCTTGGCCCCAAATTTCAAAATGCCATCGGGGCGATATACCAGGAGCAATCGGCGAAGGTCTGGGTCAACGGGCAGCCGACAGAAAGAATAAGCATCCAGAAAGGGGCTAGGCAGGGATGCCCTCTTTCACCTCTGATCTTCGTGCTTGCCACAGAGATATTGCTGAGAGCCATAAGATCTAACACCCAGTTGCGAGGCCCGAAAGTTGGAAGACATCAATACAAGGTGAAGGCATTCGCAGACGATATAATCTGTTTCGTCGAAAGGCCTTTGGACTCCGTACATCTGTGGCTGGCGGAGATTGAACAATTTGGCGCATTAGCGGGACTAAAAATAAACAGGGAAAGAC
The DNA here is from genome assembly GCA_030556195.1 of Anolis apletophallus. Taxonomy (NCBI): domain Eukaryota; kingdom Metazoa; phylum Chordata; class Lepidosauria; order Squamata; family Anolidae; genus Anolis; species Anolis apletophallus. The sequence continues at coordinate 27,456,717 of JARBWK010000003.1, forward strand.
AAAAATTTTAACGAAAAACATGGCTAGGAGCCGGCAGGAAATGCTGGGCTCCATGTCAGGAATGCAAATCTCAAGTCGCTCAAGTACCTGGGTATCCAGATAGCCGCCCAGAACAGCCTGCTAATCAAAAATAATTATGAGGCGCTCTGGAAAAAAATCCAGTCCGACCTAGGGAATTGGAGAAGCGCCAACCTCTCCCTTATGGGCAAGATAGCGGCTGTTAAGATGAACATCCTTCCTCGGCTGCTATACTTGTTCCAAAATATCCCGGTCCTCAGGTCAAGCGCTGTCTTCGCGGCCTGGAAAAAAGACATCCTCAGCTTCCTGTGGGACTCCAAGAAAGCCAGGATCAAGTATGCGGTCTTGATAGACAAAAAGGAAAGGGGGGGCCTGGGGCTCCCGGACCTGAAGCTGTACCATGACGCGTGCGGGCTGATCTTTGTGAAAGATTGGATCGCTCTAGCTAGAGAGGACGTCTTGGCGCTGGAAGGATTTGATCTTAAAATGGGCTGGCACGGCTACCTATGGTATGGGAGCACAAGATCGGATCCCACATTTAAGAAACACCCTCTGAGAGCAGCGCTCCTGCAGATATGGGAGAGATACAAGGAGAGGTTCTTCGTGAAGACCCCCCTTTGGGTCTCTCCCATGGAAGCACATCAAAAAAGTATCCTGGGATGGAAGGCATGGCCAAGATACGAAGAACTCACCACCAAGGTGGAGGGGAGGAGAAGCCTGAAACCGCTAGCCCAACTGCAAAGCCAATATGACCGGCTCACATGGCTACAATACCTCCATGTCAGGTCCTGGTATAAAAGGATGAACAGATCGGGTTTGAGGAGAAGGAGTCCTTCTGGAAGACCTTTCTACGAAAAAGGAACGAAAATTGGTCACGAGAGCCTATCAAAAGTTGTTGGAATGGGCCACGGAGACCGAAACGGTAAAAGCCTGTATGGTCAAATGGGCACAGAATATAGGACGCCCCATCAGCCTATATGAATGGGAAAAGATCTGGAGGAAACAGCTGAAGATCACTTATGCCACAGATCTAACAGAAAACTGGTATAAGCTGTTTTTCCGGTGGTATATGACACCACAGAAGTTGGGGGTGATGTACAAAGAGGCGAAATCGACGTGCTGGAAGTGCGGGAGGCACCCTGGAACTTTCTTCCATATGTGGTGGACCTGCACAGAAGCCACAGCCTATTGGAAAGACATCCACAATGGCATTCAGAAAGCTCTTGGCGTCACACTTGAAAGGAAACCGGAAAGCTACCTGCTGGGACTGTTGTCAGAAGAGGAATGGCGGGAAGAGAACTCGGAACGCCTGTTTGTATACCTGACTACGGCAGCAAGGATGGCTTACGCGAGGAGTTGGAAGGCCAAAAACGTACCACGCCTCGAGGACTGGGAGGCCAAAGTATGGGATGTCATGAGTATGGACAGGCTCTCTTACCATATGAGCGAGACGGCAGGTGGGCCTATAAAAAAGACGGACTGGACACCAGTCCTGGCATACATGAAGACCCGGGAGGACCAGACCACCTCAAAGACATGAAATATTCTAAAGGTCAACACTCACCGCTCGGACCCAGAGACAATGGCCCTCTGCTCCCAAGACTTTCGACAGAGCGGAAAGAGACTAATAAGGACAAAATGGGCTAGACCTCCCAAGAGGTCAATTGGCCCCCCCTACAACAACTGCTGAAGATGATCAACCCCTTACCCCCTCTTCCCCCCCCCCCCTCTCTTCCCCTTCACAAGGACTGTGTAAATGAGACTATATAGTAGTGCTGGAAGCCTACAAACATTGCTCCCCCTCCCGCCTTTCCTCCCCGGTATTACCACCCCCCCCCCTCCTTTAGTCTGCCCCCCTCACCCCCTCCTCCCGAACCTAATCCCCACTCCCCTCTCTGTCCCCCTTGTTCCTACTGTCCTATACTGAAAATTGTTCCCCCACTTTTCCTGTTCAAGATAAACTCCAATAAATATATTTTTTAAAAAAAAAACCAGACAGAGGGCATTGATAGCCACTGATTAGCCAGCAACCCAGAATCAGGCCTCTACATTCAAACAACAGGATTTCTTCCCACTGAGGGGAAAAAAGCCAGCAACCCAGAGTCCAGGCCTCTACATTCAAACAACAGGATTTCTTCCCACTGAGGGAAAAAAGCCAGCAACCCAGAGTCCAGGCCTTTACATTCAAACAACAGGATTTCTTCCCACTGAGGGAAAAAGCCAGCAACCCAGAGTCCAGGCCTTTACATTCAAACAACAGGATTTCTTCCCAAGGAGGGAAAAAAGCCAGCAACCCAGAATCCAGGCCTTTACATTCAAACAACAGGATTTCTTCCCACTGAGGGAAAAAGCCAGCAACCCAGAATCCAGGCCTTTACATTCAAACAACAGGATTTCTTCCCACGGAGGGGAAAAAAGCCAGCAACCCAGAATCCAGGCCTTTACATTCAAACAACAGGATTTCTTCCCACTGAGGGGAAAAAAGCCAGCAACCCAGAGTCCAGGCCTCTACATTCAAACAACAGGATTTCTTCCCACTGAGGGGAAAAAAGCCAGCAACCCAGAATCCATTCCATGCAGGCCTTTTCCATTTTTTTACTCCTTTCTGTTTTACACCGTATACTTTCACAGGCCAGGGCGGATATGTGGCAGCCACTTTCACAGGCCAGGGCGGATATGTGGCAGCCACTTTCACAGGCCACAGCGACCAGCGCGGGTGATGGACCTGCACCAAACCTGGTACACATAACCCCCTATGACATGACCCACGTATTATGGGATTTGTAGTACTTTCCAAGACTTTGGTTCCCACAGACCACTGAGGCCACCAAAAGGACCAATACAGACCACACTCAGCACACACAGCCCCCATGACCCACTCTACGTCCTGGTGCAGTTCGGAGGAGGGTGGGCCATGGATGATGGGACTTGAAGTGCCTCTACTCACTTCCAAAGTCCGCTGCAACCCTCATCCAATCACTGATCGAGACCAATCTTGCCATACATAACCCCCATGACTGCCTTCACGTCCTGGTGAGGTTTGGGGGAGGACTGACAATGGATGATGGGATTTGTAGTACTTTTACACCCCTCTGTTCCCACAGACCACTGTGGCCCCAACAAACACCGAGAAAGTCCACACTTGGCACACAGAGCCCCAGTGACCCACTCTACATCCTACTAGGGGGACAGAACATGGATGATGGGACTTGCAGTACCTTCCCTCACTTCCCAATCCTGCTACAAACCTAATCCAATGACTGATCAACACCAAATCTGGCACACAGAGCCCTCATGACCCACTCTACATCCTGGTGCAGTTTACTGTGAGACGGACCACGGATGATGGGACTTGAAGTACCTTCACTCACTTCCGAAAAACAATGCATCCCTCATCCATTCACCAATACAGACCAAACTTAGCACACAGAGCCCCCATGACCCAATCTACATCCTACTACACTTTGGGGGACGGGACACACAGAGATGATGGGACTTGCACTTCCTTCAGTAATTTCATGATACCACTGCAACTCCCAATAATGATGGATCAAAACTAAACTTGGCACACAGAGCCCCCATGACCCACTCTACATCCTGCTGCACTTCTCAAATGACCGGGCAGGGCCAGGTCCCCAAGCTAGTAAATAAATAAATCTCAGGATGCATTTTCAGGCATTCCAAAATCAGAGGGATCCTAAATATGACTGTTATCCAAACATTTTGGATATGGAATGCTCAATCTGTATTGTGGGTGGTTTTTCCCCCTTTTTACAGGACTACTTGCATCGGTGATCCCAAACAGTCAGAAATCACATAAGGACCCGAATTGTGTCACACTACACTGTGTGACTACCAATCTCATTTGACTATGAGAGAATGAAAATGGGAGCAAGCAATGTTAACTGAACATAAGGCCAGTTGTTTCAGAGCTGATCACATGGGTAATCTGGGCCAACTGAGCAAGCAATATTATGACATGATTTAGTTAATCAAATCTGCAAACGCACGAAGTGCGTGAGGGCACACAAAGCCAACGGAGAGTAAAGAGAGGAATGCAAATGAATGGATGAAGATTTTTGTAGCTCTTGCAGTAAAATCATTAAACTATTCCCAAAATGCAGTCAATAGTGTTTTTTTATCTCGAATCCTCGACTTGCGTATACTAGGCTAGGCTAGTACTGGAGTCTGGAGAAGTGGATTAGGGCTCTCTAGGAAACAGTTCTAAGTGCTTCTTGAAACTACAATTCCTAGAATTCCATGAAATGGAAACATGATGAAGTGGTATCAAGTTGCTATAATCCTGCGGTGCTGATATGCCATAGTTCGTTGTTGCTAACTACTAGGCATGGTTAGGTTCAGTCGGAATCTTTGTAATTCGGAATAAATTCAGAAATATTTGCTTTTTGAAGCAATTTCGAAGTTTTTAAAGAAACCAGAAGTCCCTTTGCCCTTCCGAAGCTTTTTCTGACGTTTCTGTTACGAAGCAGTAAGTGAATCGGAAATGATTCAGTGTTTCCCCGCTTCTCTTCCCTGGCCTTGGCTGAAGCCTGGGAAGCTGTGTTAAAGCATAGTAGATGTATTCCCACCCATCCCCCTTTCTCCTCGCATTCTGCCTGGTTCCTGGGAAGCTGTGGTAAAGCAGCCTGAATGAATTTCCTCGCTTTGCTGTCCCTCCTGCTTCAGTCTTACACTAGAGAAGCCATTTTAATCCAGTGTGGATAAATTTCCTCACTTTGCTGTCCCTCAGTCTTACACTAGAGAAGGCTGTTAAACCAGCATGGATGAATTTCCTCACTTTGCTTTCCCTACCACTACATTCTTACACTAGAGCAGTGTTTCCCAACCGCTGTGATAGTGTGCCGTGACAGACCTCCTCCTGTGCCGCGAGAAAAGCTCTCTGCCCCCCTTCCTTTCCCCCTCCTCCTGCTGAACTCCTGCTGCTTGGGGGAGGAGGAGGAAGGGCCAGGCGGCGGCGAGGAAAAAGAAGAAGGGGCTGGGGCGCCGCCTCCTTCGGCCTTTTCCCCAGCCAGCCTCCAATCCACCATGACTCCCGCCATGACTCTTGCCCCTTGCTCGCTGAAGCCACGCAGAGGAGCCCCGCCCACTGAAGCCCGCCCACTGCTCATGCTCCTCCTCCTCTGCACGGCTTCAGCGAGCAAGGGGTGAGAGTCATGGCGGAGAGCGGCGCCGGGGACGGGGACGGGTGCCATGACTCCCGCCCCTCGCTCACACTGCCCCCTCAAGGCTGGAGAAGCTGTGGGAGAGCTGAAGCTGGGGGTGGGGCATGGTGCAGCCTGACTCCACCCCCTCCCCCCGGCTTTGGCTCTCCCACAGCTTCTCCAGGCTTGAGGGGGCAGTGCCAAGCCAGCAATGTGCTGGCTCTGCCACAGCTGGCTCGGCACTGCCCCCTCAAGGCTGGAGAAGCTGTGGGAGAGCTGAAGCTGGGGGGAGGGGGCGGGGCATGGCATGGCCTGGCTCCTCCCCTTCCCCAACTTTGGCACTCCCAGCAGCTGCTCCCAGCAGGCCACCAACCCCCAGCCGTTCTTTACTGTGTTAGAGTGTCATTTTATGTCATTTTGGTTGGTGGTGTGCCCCCGGATTTTTTTAATGTTAAAAGTGTGCCGCAGCTCAAAAAAGGTTGGAAAACACTGCACTAGAGAAGCCGTTTTAAACCAGCGTAGATGAATTTCCTCCCTTTGCTTCCCCCTCCCTTTTTCTGGAGTAAAACAACTACTTTCAAAGTAAAGACCACCCAATGAAACAGGAAATAACAGTTTCAAACCATTATTCGGAATTCTGAAGTTTCGGAAGTTTTGAAAAGTTTTTTCATGAAAATCAGAATTGACTTCCAAATCGAACCACCAGCGCCCCCTACATCCGAAACGGGTTTTGAACCATTTTTATCAACCAAGCTTACTAGCTATTACTGAGTTTACTTCAAGTTATGGTAATCATAGATAGGCACAAAAGGAAGCATTCTGAACCCCAAATATGTCTAGTATTTTGGAATTTAGTGCTCAGTATTTTGTCTCCCCTCTTCCGTAGATATATAGTTGAGATATATTATTGGGGTTTTTTTTAATGCAATACAACTGTTCTGATCACTCCTGACACGATAAATGAATAAATAAAATTGAGTGATTTACATGAACTGCTGTACAAAAAAGAGATATATATATAAACAGAGCAAGGGTTTAAGCCTTTTAGTAAAAACCCTTTAAAGAACATTATATTATCCAACATCAATACATACCATCGCTGGATTCAATGATAACATAACCTTACTGGTGGAGTAAGGTGATCTGAACGGTGATTGTATGTATTGATGTTGGATATTATAATGTTCTTTGAAGGTTTTGTACAAAAAAGAGAACCAGGAATGTTTTTGTCTTGAGGAAGACCTTTGACTGTTGGGCAAATTTCAAATAATATATTTGAAACACCAACTAAAGCCCTGCATCTCTCTATGCTATTCTAAGATTTTAAGTATGTCCTCTGCTTATTACATGTGTTGGGGATCACTTAACCAGAATGTTGACATCTGACTTGGCCATGGTGGTCCACGCTCTGGTTACATCCCATATAGATTGAGGTAGAGAAAGGTGGGGTATAAATAGGGTAAATAAATAAATAAATCCAAAATAGAAGTTTTAAAACAGCACAATGCGAAAAATTTGGGAATGATTTTTTAAAAATTTTTTTGAGGAGGGCAGAATTTTTATTTGGGGCATTGGTTCCCTCAACTATAAGCTGTTTGCATTCCTGAGGCAGCTGTATGGACATTTATTACTCAGGAGGGGAAAAACTTTCCTTAAATTCACAAATTCTATCTCTAAATATAAAAGCTATTTTAAAAATACAGATAAAGAATGATGGAACTACGGTAGTCATAACACTGATTGTATCCAGGTGCTCCATGAAATGTGTGGAAACTATGACTGACCTTCTCTCCTTTAATCCTATTACTGCTCATGTTTTGTTTGGTCACTGAAGTGATATTCAAAGCAATGGCAATTTTGAAATAATCTGGAATGTCTTAGCAGGTAAATATCAGTGGCTAACAAATGTCATAGATTTAGCATAACTTGTGCAACTGGCTGCACTATTGCTGGGAAAAGATAGAGCTGAAATAGCAAAACTCACTGAGTGTGTAGAAGTAAGAATCAGCAAGCAAAATGCAGACTATTCTAGTGGGCTATAGTCCTCATTTCTCATTTACCGCATCTCAAAAGTGAATTAGGTCACCATCCGGTCAGCCTCACGTCGATACCAGGCAAGGTTCTGGAAAAGATTGTTAAGGAAGTGGTCTGCAAATACTTAGAAACAAATGGGGTCATTGCTAATAGTCAACACGGATTTATCAAAAACAAGTCATGCCAGACTAATCTGATCTCTTTGTTCGATAGTTACAAGATGGGTAGATGCGGGGAATGCAGTGGATGTAGCGTACCTGGATTTCCGTAAGGCCTTCAACAAGGTCCCCCATGATCTTCTGGCAAGGAAACTAGTCAAATGTGGGCTAGGCAAAACTACGGTTAGGGGGATCTGTAATTGGTTAAGTGGACGAACCCAGAGGGTGCTCACCAATGCTTCCTCTTCATCCTGGAAAGAAGTGACGAGCGGAGTGCCATAAGCAGGGTACCTTCCTGGGCAGGGGCGGTCTTTCCATTAGGCGAACTACGCGACCGCTTAGGGCGCCATCTTGGAGGTGACAGCGTGGGGCGCCGCGCCGCCGTATCTCCGTGCTGCTGCCGTGCTGCGCCTACAGGAGATTCTGGGCATGCACTGAGGTTTTGCGCGCATGCCCGCATGCCCAGCGAACTCTGTAGAGTTCCACTTCAACTCTGTAGGCACTGCCTACGCATCACTTGACCTCCGTAGAACAGCCCATGCGCACATGCGCTGTGTCTACAGAGTCAAGTGAACTCCATAGACACAGCGCATGCGCACGGAGGTTTTGCACGCATGCCCAGTGCCTACGGAGTTCCACTTGAGCTCCGTAGACACAGCGCATGCGCACGAAAATCTCCACGCACATGCGCTGTGTCTACAGAGTCAAGTGAACTCCATAGACACAGCGCATGCGCACGGAGGTTTTGCACGCATGCCCAGTGCCTACGGAGTTCCACTTGAGCTCCGTAGACACAGCACATGCGCGTGAAAATCTCCGCGCACATGCGCTGTGTCTACAGAGCTCAAGTGAACTCCGTAGGTACAGCGCATGCGCGCGGAGAATTTTGCATGCATGCGCAGTGCCTACGGAGCTCAAGTAGAACTCCGTAGGCACTGGGCATGCACGCAAAACCTCCGCGCATGCCCAGAAGCGCCTGTAGGTGCAGCGCGGCAGCAGCACGGAGATACGGGCGGCGCGCTCAGGAGCCACGGGGGGAGGTGCCAAAATAATGTTCGCTTACCCCCCGGGAGAGCTCGGACCACCCCTGTTCCTGGGCCCGGTCCTGTTCAACATCTTTATTAATGCCTTAGATGAAGGGTTAGAAGGCAGGATCACCAAGTTAGCAGATGACACCAAATTGGGAGGGATAGCCAATACTCCAGAAGACAGGAGCAGAATTCAAAACAATCTTAACAGATTCGAGAGATAATTGCCCAAAACTAACAAAATGAAATTCAACGGTGGCAAATGCAAGATACTCCACTTAGGCAGAAAAAATGAAATGCAAAGATACAGAATGGGGAACACGTGGCTCAAGAGCAGTACATGTGAAAAATATCTTGCCGTCCTTGTGCACAACAAGTTAAACATGAGCCAACAATGTGATGCGGTGGCAGAAAAAGCCAATGGGATTTTGGCCTGCATCAATTGGAGTATAGTGTCTAGAATAGATCCAGAGAAGTCATGCTACCTCTCTATTCTGTCTTGGTTAGACCACACCTGGAATATTGTGTCCAATTCTGGGCACCAAAATTGAAGGGAGATGTGACGTCCCACCCAGGGCCCAAAAAGGGGCTTTGAGAAATGGAGAAGCTTCTATAGACCTTGGGGGTAGCGTTCTAGCTTTCCCATAAAAAGGAAACCCGGAGAGTCTTTGAGCAATGAGTTCAGGACCCAGAAAAGGTGAACTCAAACATGGTTTATTTGTTTACAATCAGTGAAACTGATGGCTCAAAAAGCTCGAGGTTGGTTACTAGAAAAGTCCTTTAAGAAAGGGGGTTTCATCCACTTGCCTTTGCCGAGTGAAGGTTCCTCTCTTTGATTCCAGGGTTCCTAGGTCGCACCAAATGGTCCTCCGGCACACGAAGTCCTGGGGTCCCCAGAGATTACAGTCTTTGGGTGACAGTCTGGCCTTCCTATCTCTGCAATCCTGGCTTGAGAGCGTTGGGAGAAAGCTATACGTGGACAAAGATGCGTTGTCTAAGCGAGCTTTAGATTTCTGCATGCTTCGTCCATGTGCTATCCTTGGAATGGAGGCAGAAAGGAAGTCCAGGCTCCCAGGTAAACTCAGGAAGGGGAGGAGTTCAGGGTGGTGCTGCCAGGTTTGGGCCAAACACAACTCCTCCCATAACAGTCCACATGGCAGAACAAAAGACCATACAGGTAAAGGGCAAACAGGTACACAATACAAATGCAAAACAAGCCCCGTGGGGCGCCATAGGAGATGTTGACAAGCTGGAATCTGTCCAGAGGTGGGTGACTAAAACACATAAATATGCCACAAGCAGAGTACATACAAAGAATCATAGAGCTGGAAGAGACCTCATGGGCCATCCAGTCCAACCCCCTGCCAAGAAAATTGCATTCAAAGCACCCCTGACAGATGGCCATCCAGCCTCTGTTTAAAAGCCTCCAAAGAATGAGCCTCCACCACACTCTGGAGCAGAAAGTTCCACTAGTGGACAGCTCTCACAGTCAGGAAGATCTTCCTAATGTTCAGGTGGAATCTCCTTTCTTGTCGTTTGAAGCCATTGTTCCACATCCTAGTCTCCATGGCAGCAGAAAACAAGCTTGTTCCCTCCTCCCTATGACTTCCCCTCAAATATTTATACGTGACTATCATGTTTCCTCTCAGCCTTCTCTTCTTGAGGCTAAACATGCCCAGCTCTTTAAGCCGCTCCTCATAGGGCTTGTTGTCCAGACCCTTGATCATTTTAGCTTAACTTATGCCAGCATGTGTCATTTATAGAAAGTTGTGCACATACAGTAAATGTACAGTTTACCCAAAAATGTGTTTTGAAAATTGTACAAATGTTAGTATAGGAAGGAAATTGAAAGCCTTGCATTCGGAAATTGAAAGCCTTGCATTCTGCCGGTCTGAGTCCCTCTACAGAGGTGAGAAGATCGTGATACAAAAGTTTTAAATAAATAAATATGAGACAAGGATGGGAGAAAACTGCAGGAGAGCTTCAGACAAGTTCAGCAAAAATCAAGCCAGAGAGATTTTCACATCCTTCCATAGCTCCCAAATAGCACCACGGCTGCTGTTCAGCACACTCTAGGATTCTATATGACATTCATATTTCCTGAATGACATGTCTATTATATGACTCTTAAGAACTGCAATTTCCCAGCTTGAGTTGTGAGCTGGAGTGAATATGCAAAGCCCTTAAAGCAACGTGTCAAACCTGAACGGTTTTATTAACCCAACAGTGGCATTTAGATGTTAAACCAAAAGCTATTTGTTAACTGAATAAAGGTACTATGAATGAATGATGTGGTAAATTGGGAGTCCAGCGAATTGCTCAATCACTTTCCAACTCACGACTGTTGGCCATATCCATCTTTTTTTCAGATATTCGGAGAGGTTTTTTTTCTAGAAAATGTGTACAGTGAAGCTGCTTGGGATGACATCTCCTTCCCTTCTTATGTACAACCTGGGATTTTTTTAAATACTGTTTATATTTAATGCTGTGTTAATGTTTGCATATTTGTATATTTAAAATTGTATGGTGATGTTTTTATGTTAAGATGCTTTGAGTCTCCTGCAGGAGAGCACCGGGAATGTGGCGCAGCTAGCTAAGTGTCAGCTGCATAAGATCTCTCTGACCAGTAGGTCATGAGTTCGAGGCCTGCCCAGGTCGAGGTGGGTGCTCGACCTTTAAGTGTAGCCTGCTGTCGACCTTTGCAGCCCGAAAGACAGTTGCATCTGTCAAGTAGGAGATAAAGGTACCACATTAAGTGGGGAGGCAAATTTTGACTGAATTATGAGGCCATTAAAGAACTCCAGGAACACTGAGGGACGTGGAACAACAAGGGACGCTGAGAGATTAGGAGTGCGTCAGCTCCCCCTGGTGGCCAGAGTTTGCCTCTGTTCGTCTATACGTGTGTATGTGGAAACGGGAGGGATTGTCTGCTATGTATGTGTACCTGTAATCCGCTCTGAGTCCCCTTTGGGGTGAGAAGAGCAGAATATAAATAAAGTAAATAATAAATAAATAAAGCGAAGTATAAAATAATAATACACACCACTCTAAACACCTTTGCAGAAGCATATGAGAAGCTCGGCCTCTCATTGAACATCGAGAAAAATAAATGCTCTTCCAGCAGTCACCATTCAATCCCTCTGCAATGCCAGAAATACAGCTAAATGGTGAAACATTAGAAAATGTTGACCATTTCCACTACCTTGGCAGCCACCTCTCCGCAAAAGTCAACATTGACACTGAAACACAACACTGCCTGAGCTGTGCAAGAGCAGCATTCTTCCAAATGAAACAGAGTATTTGAGGATCGGGACATCTGTAGGGAGACCAACGTGCTTGTTTATAAAGCTATTGTTCCCCCAACCCTGCTATACACCTGCGAAACGTGAACTGTCTACAGACGTCACACTCAACTCCTGGAATGATTCCATCAGCATGGCCTCTGAAAAATCCTACAAATCTCTTGGGAAGACAGGCGGATAAATGTCAGCATGCTGGAAGAAGCAAAGACCACCAGCACTGAAGCAATGCTCCTACGCCATCAACTTTGCTGGACTGGCCACATTGTCCAAATGCCTGATCACCATCTCCCAAAGCAGTTACTATACTCTCAACTCAAGAACAGGAAATGTAATGTTGGTGGACAGAAAAAGAGATTTAAAATGGGCTTAAAGCCAACCTTAAAAACTGTGGCATAGACACCGAGAATGGGCTTGGCCGACTTACCGGCTGAGCAGGTTGCAGGGTGGGGTTGCCCTCGCCGCCATCTTGGGGAGAACTAAGGGCTTCTTCTTCCCAGAAGCCCCTGGGGGTGGTGGGAAGGTTTTCTGCCACCAACGCCAGCCGGCCAATGACGGGGTTCTTTGTCACAACTCCGTGTTTGGTGTGTGGCATGGCCCCTGGATCAGGCTGGCTTATCGCCCCTTGGTTGTAAGGAGGAATAACGCCCTGGCCCCCTGGGGTGCCGAGTTTCCGTGGACAGGCATTGGGCCGCTCACACCCCAGGCTTGCAATCGCCTTTGGACATTTGTGGGGGCTGTACGACCCTGATCCAGGACCCATGCATGCCCGCCAACCCTTTGTTCCTGTTTTCAATAAATGAGTTGTGGCCATTTTCATCCTACCACTTGTGTCTGTGTTATTGTTCTTGGCGCGAGGTGTGTCACCCTTGCACATGCAACTGGGAAGCCCTGGCCCTTGAGCGCTCTGACTGGAGATCAGCTGTGACCAGCAGTACTGCTAAATTTGAAGAGGCACAAATGGAGGGCAAAAGGGAGAAATGGGCCAAGAGGAAGATGTGTCAAGCCAACCCTGACCCTGACTGGTACCCCCTTCCGCCCAGAAACCAATTTCCTCACTGCGGGAGAACATGCAGATCAAGAATAGGTCTCCACAGCCACCTACGGAACCACCGCCAAGACACTACACTTGGAGGACCATCATCCTCGGGCTATGAGGGATCACCTAAGTAAAACAACAACAACTCTAGAAAAGAAAGTCCCCGTTCTGAAGACCAGACCCATGTAGTTCAAAAAGTAACTTTACCAAGCCCTGTTGGAGATCAAATTGGAGAGCTACTGACTTTTTAGAATTGCATGGCAAAAAAAATGTTTGGCAAACCCAATGCGGGTTTTCAGAAAGCAGCTAAAGACAAGCGCACGACACCTAACTCCTTCCAGCTAGATTCCGCTCAGTATGAAACCCCTTATTTTAAACTGGCTCCTTCGTTCTCTAGACAGACTTTTTGGCAGACTTCCAGTGAGAGTTTTCTTTTTTTTAATGGCAGAAGTTTAAAAACTTGTGAGAGGAAATTGCTCCTCGAAATGTTTCCCATGCAGCTCCTGTCCTGCTTCAGTGATAATGTCTTTTTACATACCTGCTGTGTTGGAGGGGAAATTTTGTGCGAGCACATATATACACACAGACGGAGAGGGAGAGAAGCATGCATATACTCCAAGCATTATCTTTGTGATTAGGTGCAAAGTGCTCCCTGGTACAAGAAATGATATCTTCTTTTCAGCTGACATCTTTTCCTACTGGGACCTGTTTAGCTAGTTTAAGGTGCATAACTTATTTCCAGCTGAACTGGTGGGGGGAAAGATCTTGCATTCAAAATGCTCATCAATCTGGAGTGGATAAGGTTTTTAAAATAGTACTGCAGTTTATGAGAACGATGCATATTTCTTTTCGTACTCTAGAAGAAATAACTATGATTTGGAGGGGGGAGGACCAATTTAATTCAGCAAGGCTTGGCATATGCTGAGGCCCTACATGAAGGGTCTGCCAAGGATCGATCTATCTATCATCTAACTATCTAATCTATCTATTCTACCTATCATCTACTGTCAGCTCTCTACATTTGCAGATTTGACTTCTGTGGATTTGAGAATTTCCACATTTTATCTATGGTAACACATGTTGATCACATAATCAAGCTTGAGGACCTAGAGCAGGCCTGGGCAAACTTCGGCCCTCCAGGTGTTTTGGACTTCAACTCCCACAATACCTAACAGCCTACCGGCTGTTAGGAATTGTGAGAGTTAGAGTCCAAAACACCTGGAGGGCTGAAGTTTGCCCAGGCCTGACCTAGAGATTCCTACAGAGAACACCTCTGTTGGAGCAACTGGAAACTTGGCCCTAGTCTCTTCACCTCTCTAGGAAACTCTCAATCCCCCCATGTAGTTCTATTTTAATCTTCAGAGGCCACCTGGGACCTCCTAGAACATTTGTCAAAAAGGTCACAATTCTATTATTATTCAATTCATTTCTGCTGTTGATGCATTTCTGGGCAGAATTCAGAATACTGGCTATGACCTTTATAAGGAAAAATTGTAATCCAATGAGAGTTAATTGCTCTGTTGCGAAGCATGTGCGATAGTCCGGAAGAGAGATGTCTACACAGTTATAATCCACAATAAGAGGTGATCCGCCTATGGGGGAAAATATGCGGATCCAACCCGTTTTGGCTTCTTCTTCAGGGCGGCCTCACTGGAGTAAATCTCCAATAGAATCGATCTATAATATCAATATTATAGATAATATAATATTGCTATTATAGATCGATTCTATTGGAGATTTACTCCAGTGAGGCTGCCCTGAAGAAGAAGCCGAAACGGGTTGGATCCGCATATTTTCCCCCGTAGGCGGATCACCTCTTATTGTGGATTATAACTGTGTAGACATCTCTCTTCCGGACTATCGCACACGCTTCGCAACAGAGCAATTTACGCTCATTGGATTACAATTTATGTTTGGAGTTTTCCAGATCTTGGAACCGCTCCGCTCCGTGCAACTCTTCTCTCCTACAGAGCAATTTGTGCTCACTGGATTACAACTTATTATTTAAGGCTTACCATATTTTGGGATATTGATGAACATTAGTCAAGACTTTTAAGCCTGATTCTTCACTTCGTGGATTAACGGAACTATTTTGGATTTACCTGAAGAACTTATAATTTAGTTACGTGAGTTATAGCCACTGCGCGATAGTTTTGTAACATCTGAGAGTGCTCCACACTGTTTATATTGTATTTTTATCTAATATGCTATATACCATATAACCCACTTAGGGATTATAAATTTACTATATTACTATATACATAGAACTCCCTCTTTGAATGTTTGAGTATTAGACAGAGGTGTATTACCTATTAATTTGTCTCTTGTAGTATGACCTTTATAACCCAGCAAGAATTCGCTCCAGACTATGTGAAAACCACATTGCTCTATATGTTCTAAGACAGTGGTTCTCAACCTTCCTAATGCCGCAACCCCTTAATACAGTTCCTCGTGTTGTGATTATTCCCAACAATACAATTATTTTTTTGCTACTTCATAAATATAGTTTTGCTACTGTTACGAATCGTAATGTAAATATCAGATATGCAGGATGCATTTTCATTCACTGGATGAAATTTTGCAAAAATACCAAATACGCCAAAATTGAACCAAACTTGGTACACAGAACTTCTCCCATGACCAACAGAAAATATAGGAAGGGCTTCCTGGGCATTGATCTTGAATTTTGGAGTTGTAGTTAACCTACATCCAGAGAGAACCGTGGATTCAAACAATTATGTATCTGAATCCCACCAAGGAAGAATTGGACCAAACTTCCCACACAGAAAATACTATGTTTTCTGATAGTCTTTAGCAACCCCTCTGATACCTCCCCTTACCCCGGTCCTGACCCCCAGACTGTGAAATGCTGTTCTAAGATCTATGGGATAAGGCTTTCTCTCAGCCACACTAACATTCCCGGCACATCTGGTCAGGACACAAAATACAACCTTTTCAGTGGTTGCTCCCAAGTTGTGGAACTCCCTTTCCTTTCCATCGCCCTATGGTCTTTCCCGTCAGCAGTAAAGCATTTGGTTTTTTGGTATATTGAGGCAGAAAGAGCTTTAGATGTGGTTGGTGGTATAGCATTTGCATTTTATTGGGTTGGAAATGTTATTTTGACTTGTTCCTTTAATCAAATGTAGCTTAATTGTGTTTTAGCATTTGTACAAAGAGTTTAAGGGTTTTTTAAAGTTGTATGCTGTTTTGGATTTCGTGCTGGGAGAAATGCAGGATCAAAAGACCTATCAGGTACCCAGACAGATTGCCTCAAAATACCGAGTTTCCAACGCTTTTTGTTTTGATTGTGCTGATATATCTATAGGTTTGCATCCGGTCCTCCCTTGAAGTATGCTCTCTCCCGTGTCTCTTCTTCTCTCCTCCCACTGATCATCTAGCACATCCAGTGTCATGCAATATTCCAGAAATTGATATCCACAAATCTCCACTGAATCCATTTAAATTTTGATTCAGGGGTTATGGTCAAAGTGCTATATTGCTTTAGCAACATGATACTAGTTAAACATTAGGGTCATTTTGTCATAGTGTTATTCTAAAAATGGACAAGTCTACCAGAGTTACTAAGTACCATGGACATCATGAATATGCTCATGGAAAGTCTTTGTGACCCTTGAACTTTTTCAGTGCAAAGCTTTTGCCAGGATGGACCCTTTGCTCCATCCATTTTAGGATATCCAAGCCACGGTCATCTTGAGACTAGACTACTGTAACGCTCTTTACATTGGCCTACCCTTGTCTGTGATCTGGAAATTTAGCTCGTCCAGAATGCCGCTGCATGACTTCTCGCTGGGGTTTCCAGTGAGATGTCACATAACTCCTATTCTCTAGCAGCTCCATTGGCTTCCGGTCGAGCACCGGATCACTTTCAAGGTGATGGTGTTAACCTTCAAGGCCTTATATGGTCTAGGGTCGATGTATCTGAAGGACCGTCTCACTCCCTATCAACCCCAGAGATCACTCTGTTCTGAAGATCTGAACCTAATCAAAGTGCTCAGTTTTAAAGCCATCTGTTTAACATCCACAGAGCGCAGTAGTGGTGCCATCCATCTGGAATGCCTTGCCAACTAAAGTTCGTGCCCTGCGAGATTCGTCGTCCTTCCGCAGGGCGTGCAAAACCCATCTATTTCGGCTAGCATTCGATTGTTGAAGTTTTGATATTTTAATCTAGCATTAACCGATGTTAAATTTCTGCTTTTATGGTTTCATGCTGTTTTGTCAGCCGCTCCGAGCCCTCGAGGAGTGGCGGCAAACAAGACCAAATAATAAATAAATAAATATAATTGGTGACCTTAGTAGTTTCCACAACACTTCCCCAAAACTGTGCTGTGCTCTCTCAAGTGGGATGTCCAAAAAACTTGAATTCTCCTGGCTCGACCTGGAAAATTGCACCTTTCACACTGTGGGGGATCTCAAAAGAAGATTAAGATGGATCTAATATTTCCAGTGGCTTCTGGGTGAATAAGAGGGTGTGACATAACCCTCACCTGTGGTATAAACAAATAGAAAGATGAACAACAGATGTTTTAAATGGTGGTGTAACCCTGCCAAAGAAGGAGCTTTATTTTTGTATTTATTCATGTTAAATCCCACACAAAAAAGGCACAAATGCTTTAAAGTTGTACAAATAAATCATGGCATGGCATTGCAAAGAGCAATTCAGTATCCAAGGCAGAGTGAGGAGCGTCCTAGCGGGTGGACAGAGCTTTCAAGAAAATAAGCATCTATCAAAGCCACTTCCCGGGCACGTCAAATGTCACATGAGATCTCTGTGACAGACTGGCGTGAAATCCAAAGTGATGGTCAGCTATTGCCTTCCACTCTACTGACAATTGACCGGGAGTCATGCATGTCCATGCTGTAGGCCACATTGATACTTTAATGTGACCTGACAGATAAGCCTACCACAGCATGCTCCATCAAGTCCTAGAAACCAGCATCTCAAGTCAGGAAATACCATTATTAATTGTTATTGTGGCTTTTTTGTTAGACCCTTGCTATTCAGTATTCACCATTTGATTCCTCCTAAAGACTTGGGAAATAGATGGTGTGGTGTAGTGGTTTGCATGTTGGACCAGGACTAAGGGAACCAGGAAACTACGAGTCCAATCCCCACTCAGCCTTGGAAGCCCACGGGATGACTTTGGGCAAGTCAATGGCAAGCCTCTTTGGAATAAATTGTCCCAGAAAATCCTGTGAATCATAAGTTACTTGAAAGGAGAAAAGGTAGCAACGGAGTTGCAAAGTATGCAAACTGGTGGGCAGCAAAGCCATGGCCATTTCCATATCAGGGGTTGAGGGTTTTAGTTGAACTTCCAATGAGATTTTCCCAAAGGCACATTGGATAACCCATTTAAGTCTGGACTAGAGTGAATTCATTGCCACACTGACATGGAAACCACCAGCTCCTATTGCAGCAAAGTTAAGATCAATACGCAGAGTGTTGAGGGCACTGAGGCAATTTTCAGAAGCAAATTCTTTTCATTCCATTTTGCTTATTTTTTAAAAAAGCTTAAATTACTGCAAGCATTTTCTTCTTATGGATTGAGGAATAGGACATCAGTGGCCAGGTTCTCAGATTAATGGGCTTGGCGGGGCGGGGTTGCCCTCGCCACCATCTTGGGGAGAGAGAAGGGGCCTTTCCTTCCCAGAAGCCCCTGGGGTGGCGGGAAGGTTTCCCGCCACTGCCAGCCGGCCAATGACGAGGCTGGCCCCGCCCGCCCCCTCTTTGCGCCGGTTGGCCTGCACTTCCGCCTGGGCAGCCTATTTAAGGCTGCCCAGGCTGCACGTGGGGCCAGCTCTGTTTTTCCTCCCACCCTCCCTTCCTATTGCATTGCTTGTTGGTGTCCATTTTATTCATTCGTCATGTCATTGTTGCATAGTTCTTGGTTATGCGTTATATTGTTCTTTGTCACAACTCCGTGTTTGGCGTGTGGCATGGCCCCTGGATCAGGCTGGCTTGTTGCCCCTTGGTTGTAAGGGGGAATAACACCCAGGCCCCCTGGGGTGCCGAGTTTCGCACCCCAGGCTTTTGCACCCCAGGCCGCTCGCACCCCAGGCTTGCAAACACCTTTGGACATTCGTGGGGGCTATCCAACCCTGATCCAGGACCAATGCGTGGCCACCAACCCTTTGTTCCTGTTTTCAATAAATGAATTGTGGCCATTTTCATCCAATCACTTGCATCTGTGTTATTGTTCTTGGTGCGAGGTGTGTCCCTTGCACGTGCAAACACATTTTTACACTGTCTGCATAGGAATGCACTCAAAGATGTCTATGATCTCTGATAGGAAGGGTTCATTACAGCCCCAGACCGGAAATGGAGGAAAGAAAAGAAGGAGAATCCTTATATTAGCCAGACTTCTAACAGGGGCTAGCTACAGGAAAAGCACAACTACTAGCTGCCAACACATTTCCATGCACAATTCAAAGTGCTGGATTTTACTTGCAAAACCCTATACGTTGCCAGTCCAGGTTATCTGAAGGACCGTATCTCTTTCTATGAACCTGTTAGACATCTACAATCTACTGGGGAGGGGGTTCTCTCTCTCTCTCTCTCTCTCTCTCTCTCACACACACACACACACACACACACACCATCCACTCAAACTCATTTGGTGGGAACATGAGAAATGGCCTTTCCGTTGGCTGCTCCCAGACTGCGGAATTCCTTCTCAAGCGAGATCAGGGTGGCTCCATCCTTGCTTCCACAGGCAGATCATAGTGTGCCAGCAATAACTTAAGAATTATTTTCACTGAGATTGTTCAGTGCAGAACTCCTGTCGGTGTCTTTATAAAAGATAAAAACACACACAAATAGAACAACAACTGAAGGAACACCTGGTTGATCAAAATACACAACTAATCTATTTTTTGAAAATGGGTGCAATATAACATCTAGTACAGGGGTGCTCAGAATGGTGATTGGGATCACCAGGGTGATCTTCAGGCCTCATCCTGGTGATCTTGAGGCCCCTGTCCTCTTCATGCGCCCCTGCACGCTGCAAAGAAGTCCTCCGTCGTTGCTCCTCCCCGCTCCCTGCTCGCGCGCCACTTCCAAAAGCTCCAGAGTTCAAGAGGCAGAATGGGCCCCCTCTTTTGGATTCCTCCTCCTCCCTCCATCCTTCTCCAGCCACTCAGAGTCGTAGGAGACCAAAGGGGGGCGGGCCTGGATGACGCGATGCATGGCTGGCCCCGCGCGCATGTGCAGAAGTGCCCATTCTGCCTCTCAGACTTCTCGTGAGCTCTTGGAGGCGGCACGCATGCTGGCGGCGTGGAAATAGGAACAATGACGGAGGAGGAGGAGAAGGACGCTTTGGGGTCATTTCCTTACCGCATCTCAAAGGTCGGTCTTTTTACTTTGGGGTGGGTGCTTGATTGTTCTGTGGCATGTCTCTTTGTTTATTTTTAATGTTTAAAAATGGCCTTTAAGCTCCAAAGCCTCTCTGCTTGCTTTGTTCCTTGAGAAATATATGTTGGGGAATATGGAAATGTGGGAGAAATGGGGTGGTTGGATGTATTTTTGCATGTCCCTTTGTTTACCTTGCTGAGTATTAAATGGCCTTGCAGTTCAAAAGCCTCTCTTCTTACTTTCTGGCTGATAATATGTGTGGTAATATGGCAGTGTGGGAGAAATGGGGTGGTTGGATGTATTTTTATGCTCTGTTTTATATTGTTGTTATTAAATTGAAATGTTGATGTTTTATAACTTCATTTTATGTAAACTGCCCCGAGCCTGCTGGAAGGAGCGGTACATAAAAATGAATAATATATATAAATAAATAAATAAATAAATAAATAAGAAAATAGTTATACGTTTTACATTTCTGGGTAGGTGATCCTTGGGACTTGGTTTTTTAATCAGTAGCTCCCATGCTGAAAAAGTGTGAGCACCCCTGATCTAGTATATACTATTTTCCCAATCTGCACTCGCACACACACACATTCTTACAAATGCCAAAATCCTGGTAGAAAATGTCATTCGTTTTTGCAAATGAAGGTAAAGATTGCAGTTTCTTGTTCTCAAGCTCAGTGAGAAGACAAGCAACGATTTTCATCCCTAAAATGAGAATCGAGGAATGGGGCAGAGAAACCATTCTCCCCATTTCATTTCATTTTAATGGTTTCTGTGCAGATTCCACAGAGAGAAAGAGAACAATTTCAGGTTTTTGTGAGCACTACCTTGAAGAAAACAAAACAGTTCTGAGGGCAATGTCGTAGGTTTCCTCCCATTCTTATGTATCAGAAGCAATGTTGGACATCCACTTCATCACAAATATTTCTATTCTTTTCCACATTTTAGAAAATAAGGCCATGCTTGTCATTTAGTGTGAGTAATGCCCTTTCAGTCCACTGAAGATGATAGTTTTATTTGATACTCTTGTCCTCATAGATCTTGGGCACTCTCTTTTATCATTGGAGGTGTGTTTGTTCTTCCTGTGAGTGCTTAGCTTTGCTATATGAGCACTATACACAACAGCCATTCTTTTTCTCTTCTGGACACTTCCTAGATTACAAGTGCGGTGGAAGAATGACATAATGTTTCAAGCAGACAGCAGCCTGTAGTTTTTCATTACATGCACAAGAGCTCCACCACACATGGATCCCTATACGAATTATGGCTCTGGATCACCTCTCAAGTTTGTCCTGTCCTTGTGTTCCAAAACATCATGAAGACACACAGACACATTCAGCTGTTCCTTACACCTTGGGAACGACAACAGATTGTCCCCAGACTTTAGAGGAGACATAAAAGGGAAGGATGAAGGGAAAATGATTGCTGGAAAAGGTGCTATCCACTGATGGCTCCCATCCCAGTGGGATAATAATAATAATACACTTTATTTATATTCCACTCTTCTCACCCCGAAGGGGACTCAGAGCGGATTACATCACACATACAGCAGACAGTCCATGCCGGTTCCACATACAATTACATACAACATACAACATATGACAAGTACAATTTTTAAAATATTTTTTTTCTTCAGGCTGCATCACAGGGTGTGATTGCGTCATTACGTCACAAGGGGGTGCTATTGCTTCATCATGATGGAGAGCCTCTGTTTTCCGCATTCCACCTTCAGGTAGTTGATCTTGCTTTATTTAGGCATTGTAAGTCCTTCTTTGAAAAAATCCTTCCCCGCTTGGCGGTTCCCAGTTTTAGCTAATCACAGCTGAGCTGTTTTCGAACTGTTGGGTAAACAGTGGACAGGGCTCACAGCTGGGTGTCAAAACCAGCCCGGGATTCGAACATGCAACCTTCATTCAGGAACTTCATTTTTGAGTCCACACTTGAGGACCTTCCATTGTTCCAAACTCTGTCCAACAGCTTGCAGTGGATTCCCACCTCCTCTTGATATGGGAGTAAAACTACTATGGGTTAGGATTGGCACGTTGGATATGGGACAAGTAACTGTCATCCTTAACAGGTCTTGGAGCAGTAAAGTTTTGGCAAGTGGGACAAATGGACCTGTCTTCTCTTACCCTTGAAACCCCAACTTTCCTAACTGGTGAAGGTAGGGTGGGAAGGCATGGAGAAATTTCAAGCTCTTTTCTTGTCACTCTCTTTGTCTTACTGCTGGCTCCTCTATGTTACCTCCCCACACCTCTTCCCACGAGGCAGTGACCATGGTGGGAGAGGAAGGCTACCAATTAAAATTGATGTAGGTAGAACAGTACCTTCACCTATCTTGAGAGAGTTTTGTGACACCTCATTCTGTTCCACGATCTGTCAAGGATTAAAGGTACAGGAACATACTCCTGAAGTTCCCAACAAGCTGCATCAGTCACTAGCTCAGTGATTCCCAAAACTTTGGCTCTTCAGATGTTTGGACATCAGCTCTTAGAATTCCTGATTGTTGACCAAGCTGGCTGGGGTTTCTGGATATGAAGTCCAAAGTACCTGGAAGACCAAAGTTTGGGAGAACTGCACTATTTGCTCAAATTCAAAGCCATCCATCACTGCCACTAAGAGTCAGAGGTCTTTCTAAGTCTATCTCAAGTCTATCTAAAACAGACATGGGCAAACTTCAGCTCTCCATGTGTTTATTTACTTATTTATTTACATCATTTATACTCCGCTCTTCTCACCCCACAGGGGACTCAGGGCGGATCACAATGCACATATTTATTTATTTTATTTATTTTATTATTCGGGTTTCTATGCCGCCGACTCCCTGAGGCTCGCGGCGGCTCACAGGAACCGAAGGTCCAACTACACACTAGCAATGCGATAAAACATCTAAGACAATTAAACAGTTAAAACAGCAAAATACAAAACCCCCAGGTACAGTTCAGAAATTAGATAGCGTGACACCCCAGGACAGCGGCTAAAGCGGAACATGGGCAGGACCTACTCACTGAAGGCCTGCTTAAACAAATAAGTTTTGCAGGCGCGTCTAAACGGGAGCAGGTCCTTTATAGCCGCGTTCCAGCCGGGAGGGCGTTCCACAGCGTAGGAGCTATAACGGAGAACGCCCTCCGAGTAGATGTCAGTTTAGCCGATTTCGAGGGTATCTCTAACAAATTAGCATCCTCGGAGCGTAGTGATCTCGGGGACAGTGTGGGGTGAGTCGGTCCCTCAAGTACGCTGGCCCCAGGCCATGCAAGGCCTTAAAGGTAAGAACCAACACCTTGAAGGAGATCCAGTGCTCGATTGGGAGCCAGTGCAGATCCTGCAAAACAGGTGTGATGTGGCGGCCTGCTGGGGTTCCAGACAGGAGCCGGGCGGCAGTGTTCTGCACCAGCTTGAGCTTCCGGGTCGCCGACAAAGGAAGGCCAACGTAATGCGCGTTACAGTAATCCAGCCTTGAGATGACCGTAGCTTGGATCACCGTGGCCAGGTCATTCCGGGAGATATAGGGGCCAGCCTCCGAGCCTGTCGCAGATGAAAAAAGCAACCTTGCTGACCGCGGAGACCTGGGCCTCCATGGTCAGCTGGGAGTCCAGATGGACCCCAGGCTCTTAACGGAAGGCGATGGGCATAGCGCCACACCGTCCAGGGTCGGAAGCTGGACATCTACACCACCCGAGCGGCCCGACCACAAGATCTCCGTCTTCGCCGGATTCACCCTCAACCTACTGGCACGCAGCCATCCAGTAATGGCCTCGAGGCAATGTTGGAAATTATCGGGGATGGATCCCGGCCTGTCCTCCATCCTCAGAATATACAGGCAAATATACATATACAGGCAAACATTCAATGCCATAGTCAAACAACATATAAAGACAGACAACGAGCTACACAATTGGTCGAGAGCTCACCCCGACCCAGGCAGGCCTCGAACTCATGACCTTCTGGTCAGTTGAGATCTTATGCAGCTGACTCCCAGCCAGCTGCTCCACATTCCCGGTGCCTTCAACTCACAGAAATCTGACTGTTAGGAATTGTAGGAGTTGAAGTCCAAAACACCTGAAGTTTGCGCATAGCTGCCCCAAAACACCCATATACAAGCATGTTGATCCCAATTAAACACAATCCTCTTCATGGCAATTAATTGACCTACCTTGCTTGTTCCCAAGGTATATTTCCACCAGTAGCTTCTGGTGATCTGCATACAAGTGACATGGTGAAATCACTTCAGGTTTTAATCCAAACTTTAAAGCAGTTGCTGAACTTATTTTGTAGATAGAGTTCCACATCTTGCCTCATTCGTGCTTGGTTTAAAATCCTGAGCAAATTTACCACCAGCGCCATAGAGTTTCACACCATCTCTCAGAGTCCATCGAAAATGCCCAATACCTACTTGTGGGAAAGTTGGGGGGGGGGGGTTAAATAAAAATATACCATATTTTCACAAGCTATATGGAGATGTTATGGGCAGGAACTGAAAATCAGGCACGACATCAAGAAAGGCATTCATGTTGGTTGGCCCTGAGTGTAAACTCACGGTCACAATAGTCTCACTAATCCTGGCATTTTCATCTTGACAGGTAGAAAAATGATGTTCCGAAGGGGTCATGAGGATTTTCTGAGTCTGAAAGAAATCTTAAGGTTTTAAAAGTGCAAATTGCATCACCATGACACTCTTTCACCTGTCTAGTGAGAAAGGACCTTCTCCCTTTGTTCTCTCTCATAGTGCTAATCTTTGATGCTATACACGTACACGAGAGTAAGCAGAAAATAAATCTCATATATTAACAGAAGGTTGGAAGAGGTGGTTTTAGATGCTCCCAGTTGCTATTTAGCATTGAAGGAAATGTGTGGAAAATAAGGACAACAAAAGCTGGTTTGAGGCAGTAAAATAAAATTCCCCAGTTTAGGTATTTCCTAAATACAGTCTTGCATTTTAGCTAACACAAACAAAGATCTAGTTCATAGTTTTTATTTATTTACTTTATTTATATTCCGCTCTTCTTAACCCAAAGGGGACTCAGAGCGGATTACAGGTACACATACCTAGCAGACACTCCCTGCCGTTTTCCACATACAACATATAGACAAATGTGTTGTTCCTTCCACATTCCTCAGCATTCCTGGAGTTCTTTAATGGCCTCATAATTCAGTCAAAATTTGCCTCCCCACTTAATGTGGTACCTTTATCTCCTACTTGACAGATGCAACTGTCTTTCGGGCTGCAAAGGTTGACAGCAGGCTACACTTAAAGGTCGAGCACCCACCTCGACCCAGGCAGGCCTCAAACTCATGACCTACTGGTCAGAGAGATCTTATGCAACTGACACTTAGCCAGCTTTGCCACATTCCCAGTGCTAAAAATGTATCACATTCTTTCCCTTGCCTCACACTACACCCATTTTGTGTTCCTCATGTCATTTAGACCCAATGAAGGCAGCAAACCACATTTCTCAAAAGACAGGGCTAGAAGAAAGCATTTGGCCAAACTCAAAAGATGAGAATACATTTGAAAGCCAGACAAAAGTCTCTCAAAGCATCCAGAAGTATGACAGGTTCCTTCTCACAACTTCCTGAATTTCTCAGCTTTCCATAACCCAGCTCTCTAAAAAGATCAGGTGAACATCAGCCAATGTAGCATCCAGAAATGATGTGATATCACCCTTGGTTTGCCAAAACACACTGGTGTGGTTCATGAGATATGCGCAAGAAGGAATGGTGCCCATCTCTGGTTGCCCAACACTGATTGAAGGGATTCACTGTGAAGCTTAATACTTGTTTACTTGAAAGCAAGCCTGAACTGGACTTACTCCTAAAGGATTGGAGTCCCATTTCTGAATGAGATTAGTTAGGACATAATTTTGATTAGATTCCATGTTCAGAGTCAGAACATCCACAGCCCCCAGAACCTGATAAAATTGCTGTTTGACTATAACTTCCAGACTCCTGTATTAATCATGGCCATACTGCTTGGGGGGGTTCTGGGAGTTGTAGTCCAAAAGTCTCTGTCAATATCTAATTCAGAAAAAGACAATCCTCTACCATATCCTTAACAGTTGCATATCTCTAAAGGAAAAGGACATATTCTTTTTTATATATTACTTCTAGAATATTTCTTGATCAAAGTAAAACTATTTATAACGTCATACATATAAGTCACTTACACCACCTGCCTGCTTTCATTAAAATGCTCTATGGTGCATGTAGTCAATTTGCATGAAAGTATAATCCATAATATTCAATAGGTTGACTTAACGAATGTTGTCTGCAGATGTCAAAGTCCTTGTCTTGTTAGCATTCAGCGGAAGCTGCCCATCCACATTTGTAACTATCCCCAATTTGCATTTCGGATTTCTGATGATTTTTTAAATATTTGAATGAAAAACACAATAAAAATAATAAACACAATAAGATACCGTGGATACAAAATCCAAATTCTAAGCCCAAAAATTCATTCATGTTTCATATGCACTTTATACACAAAGCCTGAAAGCAATTGTATACAATACTTGCTGTAATCATTTTGTACACTAAGGAGGCTGTTCAAGTCCTGAACCGGTGCTTGGCCGCTGTAACAGACTGGATGAGGGCGAACAAATTGAAACTAAATCCAGACAAGACAGAGGTACTCCTGGTCAGTCGAACAGGGCATAGGGTTACAGCCTGTGCTTGACGGGGTTACACTCCCCCTGAAGACGCAGGTTCACGGTTTGGGAGTGATCCTGGACTCATCGCTGAGCCTGGAGCCCCAGGTCTCAGCGGTGGCTGGGAGAGCTTTTGCACAGTTAAAACTTGTGCGCCAACTGCGCCCGTACCTTGAAAAGTCTGACTTGGCCACGGTAGTCCATGCTCTGGTTACATCTCGAATAGACTACTGCAATACTCTCTACGTGGGGTTGCCTTTGAAGACTGTTTGGAAACTGCTCGGCAGTCAGGTTACTAACAGGAGCGGGGTACAGGGAACATACAACTCCCTTGTTGTGCCAATTAGTTTCCGAGCACAATTCAAAGTGCTGGTTTTAACCTACAAAACCCTATACGATTCCGGCCCAGTTTACTGGTCCGAACAGATTCTCCCCTATGAACCATCAAGAACATTAAGATCCTCCGGAGAGGCCCTGCTCTCGATCCCACCATCTTCGCAAGCGCGTCTGGTGGGGACGAGAGACAGGGTCTTCTCTGTTGCGGCCCCTCGGCTGTGGAACTCCCTCCCAAGCGATGTTAGATCTGCCCCCCTCCCTGTTGTCCTTCAGGAGGCGGGTGAAGACTTGGATGTGGAACGAGGCCTTCCCAGAATAAGATGAGATTGATTTCAATCTGAAATGAGTGACCACTTTTATAGACCAAGTTGAATGTGGTTTGAATGGCAATGTGGTTTTTATGTATCTCTGTTTTTATGTATTTTAATATGCTGTTTTAAGATGTTTTACATTTGTATGGCATTGAATTTTGCTGTAAGCCGGTCTGAGTCCCTCCTTGGAGGTGAGGTCAGGGTACAAAAAATTTAAATAAATAAATAATAAATACACTGAACAATTGTGTCTGGGTGTCAGAAAGCAAAGATATCGCTATATCAACCACCCAACAGTTTTGGAGTATTAATCAATTCTAGTTAAAGGATGCTCAACCTATGCTGAGATAGTGCTACTATGTTCTCCAAAGAGCAATTTAGTTTTTCTTTCCTATACTTTGATCATGTGGCAAGGAATGATTTATGCAATAAAATAAGTGATACCAAGAAAATGAGAGAAGAGAAAACCCTTCAATCTACTCCTTTTCCATCTCAGATTTTTGGCAAGGTAGCATCTACAAACTAAATTCATTTCTCTACCAGTTGCGACGTAAATAGGGATGTGAGGCGGTGTATTTTATTTTTTTATTGTAGCTGGAGATTCTCTACGAATAACGGCAATTCTGGTGTGTGCATGCCACGGAAAATGTTTCCTTCCACTTCAATTGTTCCAACCTAAAGTATAACTCTTGCAAAAGAATTTCCAGGACTCGCTGTGCCTTCTGACTCTTCACAGCTATGTTTCGGAGAGTGCCAGCAAAAGATCCCATGCCCTTTGGCAGCCTTCCTGCTTACAGCCCATATGTAGTCTGCTCACACTTCCAGTCAGCCGCAATAACTTCTTCCACACTCTGCACCACTGCCATCTCTTCCACCAATGAAGCTGGCTTTGGGTATCAGAAATTCATGGCTCCCCAAGTGTTTCTGTTTCCTTCCCAGTAGCCTCGTATATGCTCATTGCATCCAATACAGAAGCTCCATCATAGATGAAATATGTCCCTTGCCTTGGACAAGGATTTTAAAAATGAGAAAGTTGCTTATACAAGTTGTTGTCTCTCTTCCCTTATCAATCACCCCAAACACACATGGGCCAAGATCCTACGTCAGTTCAAAATCTTGTAAATATCTATAAGTGGAGACTAGGATGCAGAACAATGGCTTCAAATTACAGGAAAGGAGATTCCACCTGAACATTAGGAAGAACTTCCTGACTGTGAGAGCTGTTCAGCTGTGGAACTCTCTGCCCCAGAGTGTGGTGGAGACTCCTTCTTTGGAGGCTTTTAAGCAGAGGCTGGATGGCCATCTGTCGGGAGTGCTTTGAATGCGATTTTCCTGCTTCTTGGCAGGGGGTTGGACTGGATGGCCCACGAGGTCTCGTTCAACTCAGTGATTCTATGATTCTAAGCACAGTTGTATTACACACATCAGCTATACTTACCCATGTGGATCAAAGACTAATATACAACTCAGAGAAGCCAGTGGCGTAATTCAAAATGGATTCACTACCACTGTGAAGAGAACAGAAACACTTGTGGAGCCATGAATTTCTGGTGTCCAAAGTAAACTTCACTTGTAAAAAGATGCCAGTGGGTCAGAGTGCAGAAAAGGGTTACTGTGGGTGACTAGAGGTGTGGGCAGGATTGGGGAATGAGCCATAGGGTATCCATGGTCCTATGGACCATTCTTGGTCCTGATCAACTTTCTGTTAACCAAAAAGTATATGTTTTTATATGACAGAGGGTCACAAGAACAAAATTGTTAGAAATCTCAAACTAATCACCATTGGAATTTGGAACTCAAGAGTTAATTGATACCGTGTTCAAATAAGGGAACGCTGTGGCACTGCTATTGTGATAGTGCCATAGAATCCCCACAAGCCATTGAGTGCAACCTCCCCACCTCCTCCCCATACCCACATAAAAACACCAACTGGACCATTTACAACAGGTTGTTCTCCAACCTCTGCTTAAAGATTTCTAGAAAAAGAGACCCCACATCTTCTCCAGATGACTGTTTACATTGCCATACCAATCTTTCTGATCGTATTCGCTGGGGCAGCAGTGAACAAACGTGGACCCTTCTCTCTCTAACAGACCTTGTGATATTTAATTCCTCAGTCTTCTCTTCACCAGACTATTCTCTAGCCATATCTTTATGCTAAATTTCTTTCATCTCTTTTGTTCCCACTATCTTATGCTTTTAGTAGCCAACAGACAGCTATTTGCTCTATGGTGTAAATATATTCTAGTACACATTCACTTGCAACCTAAGGCTAAGTCTCCTATCTGATATTTCATAGCATAAGAAAAGGAAAGGGAGCTGAAGCCACCTGATACAATTGTAAGACTCACAGAGACGGGCATTCCATCGAGGCTGACACTAGAGAGTCCATAAAATAATTCTTGTTGAATGGAAACCCATATTGTAGTGAAGTTGCTATGTGTATTTATGGTTAAATGTGTGGTTTGTATTATTACATTTGTATTGTGTTAGATGATTAAATGTTAGACAGACCACCAAGGGTTAACGGGGAATATTACAGTGCACAACCTCTGAGAAGTTATAGCAACAGGAGGCGGAGCCTAACACTGGCTTTAGAATGTCCAGGTTTGAAATTCTTCAGTGAGTCAGGAGCGGTTAGACTAGCTGGTGGCAGTTTGAGAAGCTGCTGTTGTCTTTTCTGAGGAATATAGAAAAGGCTGTGTTTTGATACTGCAGAAAGGCAGTTAGACTTGGAAAGCCTATAGGAACCACTGTTTGTAGGTTAAGCTGGAAAGCTAACCTAGAAGATAGATTAAAAGCCTATTGGGGCAGAATATCTATAATATTATTGAGTCAGTGTTTGAAGAAATACAGTCAAACATTGTGTTTAGAAACTTAGGAACCTTAAGACCGGTGCCTCTAAGGAGATATTGTAACCGCCTAAGCTCTGTGTACTTTGAAACCTCCACACTTTGAAACATTGAAACATTGAATAAACAGTTAAAATTCTTGATTCATAAATCTCTCTCTGTGAACTCTTACTGGTGCAAGCTTTAGAAACATCGGGTGGTCACATAACTTGGTGGCAGTGATTGGTAAGTGAGTAATTGGTCAAGAATTACTCACTGGTGACAAAGGTTATAAAGTAAGGAGGCTTCCCATAAATAGGTGGGATAGCCGGCCCTGCCACAGTTCTACACAGTTAGATTGAAGAAAAAGATCTTCACATAAACTGGTGGCAAAAGATTCCTCACATAAATTGGTGGCAACGACTCTCACAATTTTGAGTTCCAATCATTACATAAATTGACACTAGCTGTGAGTGGCGTTGTTACATATATCTATACCAACTAGAACAGTCAATGATAAGGAATGATGAAAGCAGTAATCTATCAACAGCTGGAGGTTCATGAGCCCTATCCCTGATTTACAACATAGACCTTCTCACAGTACACATGGTATAACAGTTTGAGTGCTTGACTATGACTCTGGAGAGCAGAGCTCAATTCCCCATTTGGCCATGGAAGCCCGCTGTGTGGCCTTAGGTGAGTCACACACTCCCCGTCCCAGAAAATCCAGTAATAGTATTGCCATAAGTTGGAAACAACTTGAATCCACACAACAGCAACAATAATAATGTCAGGGACAGGGGCTCACAAGGAAACAAGAATTTCAGTCTTCCTTGGGTTGGTAAGAAAAGTGCAGAAATATGTTGAGTGGGCTGCCCTCCCCTCTTGTTTTTGCTGGTTGAAAGAGAAAATGATTTCCCTTCTTTCTTTGCCTCAGTTGGATAAAGAAAATAAGTTAATATAATTGGGGAATAAAAAAATCTTGGTTTAGCTATACTACTCCCCAGTCCACAACTCAACCTGTCCAGATCAGAGAAAGTGTTTATTTATTTTGAAGCTGCAATTATAAACAGATTTGGACGAAGAAAACAACCCACATGAAATGAAGAGAAAGCAATATAATGCTGTAATTAGATTAGACAAGTAACATTTCTAGGCAGCATGGGATTTTTGAATCTAACCATCATTCTTGAGCCCAAGAGGTCATGATGTAAGAGATGGTTTCAGGAATTCGGGGGAGACGACAGACTTTCATGGAGCATAATGCTTTTTTTAAAAAAATAATGCCAATGAAATTATAAGAAAGGGGGGAAAGATGAGGAGATCCTACCAATCTGTTATGAAGAGGTGGGCATACTTTTGACATCTGTGGTTGATCATACTGTCAGTAAGCAGGAGGTAGGAGGACATCTGAGAAATGTTGCCACTTCCCTAGGATTTGAGCTCTTCCTGTCAGACAAAGCACAGCACTGTGGATTTCCTGTCTCTGAAAATATCCAGTGTCCTGCACATGAGGAATAGGTCTTTGGATTTCTAAAGAAAGATACAATTTTATTGCCTGGCTGCACATTCCTCAAAGTACTTCACCATGTACGTTATTATCATCTACGACAGCTTGGTTTCATAATACTGGCCAACTAGTAAAGGCAAAGGTTTCCCCAACATTAAATCAAGTCGTTTCCGACTCTGAGGTTGGTGCTCATCTCCATTTCTAAGCCAAAGAGCCAGCGTTGTTCGTAGACACCTCCAAGATCATGTGAACAGCATGACTGCATGGAGTGCCATTACCTTCCTGCAGAAGTAGTACCTATTAATCTACTTACATTTGCCCGTTTTCAAACTGCTAGGTTGGCAGAAGCTGGGCCTAACAGTAAAGTAAGGAGAGGGTTCTTCTTATTGTATACAAAGCTCAAGTAGGGAGCTCAACTAGTCAAGTTTCACACCAATATCAATGTTTATCAAGTATTATACTCAGTTCAGCACATCTATCATATTCAGGCATCTTACAAATAAATCATATTGCATATTCAAGTATATCATATACAAATCAAAGTACGCCAAATGCAGTTCGCTGAGGGATATGTTTTCCCAAGCATACTCACGCCGAAAACATCCCTTAGTAGAGTGGCTTAAATGTCCTTTGCAAACAAAAGTTCTGGAAAATGACCAATAAATCAAATGTTGCTATCCACAAAGGTGAAGGCATGCCTACCAGCAGTCTTCCTCATAAGAGATAATCAGTAACATTAGTTGCTGTCCAGCTTCAGTATCTGCCTCCAGTAGCAAACTTACATTTGGGGTTAGTTGGGTTGGGAGGTTGCACTCATATCCCACTCTTAATTTTAATTTTTATTTATTTGTATTGCATCCAGGTGGCATCCTGTTAGTGGTATACTCACATGTAAGTTTCTCCTGTGCCTCCATAGATCCTTTTGGGGGGGCTTGATACTCCTTTCTTTCATCCACAGCACCCGAAGACCCTCAAATACAGTTACCATATTGCCTCTGATGCACCCTGCATGTGTTCACAGTTTGGATTTTCTTCTTGATCCATGGCTTCTATTATCGGATTTGGGTTTTACTCCCCTTCCTAGAGCTAGAAGACCTAGTGCATACACCAGTAATCTCAAGGCCATACTTCTGCAATGTGCTGTACATTGGGCTATTACTGCTTGTACCAAATTTGGAAACTCGGGTGAGTTCAAGACATGGTAACCAGATTGGTATGTGACCTCTGGAAGCCCAAATGCAGTGGTTCTCAACCTGTGAGTCCCCAGGTGTTTTGGCCTACAACTCCCATAAATCCCAGACAGCTGTTAGGATTTCTGGGAGTTGAAGGCCAAAACATCTGTGGACCAACAGGTTAACCACTGCCCTAATGGTTCTCCATATTCCTGTAACCATTTCTCAGCTTGGCCGACTTACTGGCTGAGCAGGTTGCGGGGCGGGGTTGCCCTCACTGCCATCTTGGGGAGAGAGAAGGGGCTTCTCCTTCCCAGAAGCCCCTGGGGTGGCGGGAAGGTTCCCGCCACCAACGGCGGCTGGCCAATGACGGGGCTGGCTCCGCCCCCTCTTTGCGCTGGGTGGCCTGCACTTTCACCTGGGCAGCTTATTTAAGGCCGCCTGGGACTGCCCAGGCTACACGTGGGGGCCAGTTCTGTTTTTCCTCCCACCCTCCCTACTTTTTGCATTGCTTGTTGGTGTCCATTTTGTTCATACTTCATGTCATTGTTGCATTGTTCATGGTTTCGTGTTATTATGTTCTTTGTCACAACTCCGCATTTGGCGTGTGGCATGGCCCCTGGATCAGGCTGGCTTATTGCCTCTTGGTTGTAAGGGGGGAATAACACCCTGGCCCCCTGGGGTGCCGGGTTTCCGTGGACAGGCATTGGGCCGCTCACACCCCAGGCTTGCAAACGCCTTTGGACATTCGTGGGGGCTGTACGACCCCGATCCAGGACCCATGCGTGGCCGCCAACCCTTTGTTACTGTTTTCAATAAATGAGTTGTGGCCATTTTCTTCCAACCACTTGTGTCTGTGTTATTGTTCTTGGCGCGAGGTGTGTCAGCCTTGCACATGCAAACATTGACTACTGTGACATAATCAGACACTTTTGTTATCATGTTCACTTCCCATGAGGCATGGGATGCCCATGCTGGGGACTTAAAAGGCTGTATGGTAAGTCCCAGGAAGTGATAGTGTACCGCTCAGCCTAGCAGAAATCCAAATGCAGAAATCCTGGCCTATGCTGAGCCAAACAGGATCAAAGCCAACAAGAAATAGCCCAATTCCAAAATAACATGGTATTTCAAAGGTATCCCCAGTTGTGCATATATTCAGGTACTTTATCATGTGTCTGAAACCTCTGGGGGTTATTTGGAGTGGGAAAACAAAGTATGAGGGAAGATTAAGCATTCATTCTTCCTATTCCCACTTTCCTGCTTTCAGTCCAGGGCTGCTTTATTCAAATAGATGGTTTTACATGAGTAGAGTTTTGTAAGAATAACCGTCAATCACCAAATGTTTGCAAAATAACCCAAGATGCATCAATGTGATGTCAAGGGACTTGAAATGCATATTGGATACAGCTGCAATATCTGATGAACTGTTACAATATATTACAAAAAAAATACACAATCATGATTCCGTACTGGTTTAGTCATTCTGAATAAAAATCTGGGTTTTAGATCAACATAACAAGCATTGATTTTGGGAGTGTAGACCAGTGTTTCTCAACCTTTTTTGAGCCGTGGCACACTTTTAACACTAAAAAAAGCTGGGGGCACACCACCAACCAAAATGACACAAAATGACACTCTAACACAGTAAAGAATGGCTGGGGGTTGGTGGCCTGCTGGGAGCAGCTGCTGGGAGTGCCGAAGCCAGGGGAGGAGCCAGGCCACACCATGCCCCTCCCCCTCCCCCTGGCTTCAGTTCTCCCACAGCTTCGCCAGCCTTGAGGAGGCCATGCCAAGCCCGCAGTGTGCTGGCTCTGCCACCGCTGGTTTGGCACTGCCGCCTCAAGGTGGCGAAGCTGGGGGAGGGCTGAAGCCGGGGGAGGTGGCGAGCCAGGCCACACCATGCCCCGCCCTCCCCTGGCTTCAGTTCTCCCACAGCCGCCAACCTTGAGGGGCAGTGCCAAGTCAGCATTGTGCTGGCTCTGCCACCGCTGGCTTGGCACTGCCCCTCAAGGCTGGCAAAGCTGTGGAGCGCTGAAGCCGGGGGAGGGGCAGAGACAGGCTGCGTCATGCCCCCCCCTTCCCCCGGCTTCAGCTCTCTCACAGAGGAGGAGCATGAGCAGTGGACGGGCTTCAGTAGGCGGGGCTCCTCCTCCGTGCGGTTTCAACAAGCAAGGGGCGAGAGTCATGGCGGGAGTCATGGCAGATTGGAGGCTAGTTGGGGAAACGACCGAAGGAGGCAGTGCCCCGGTCCCTTCTTCTTTTTCTTCGCCACCGCCCGTCCCTTCCTCCTCCTCTCCCAAGCATCAGGAGTTTGGCAGGAGGAGGGGGGAAGGAAAGTGTAGACCATGTCAAAACATCAGTGTAATGGTTAATAGTGGGAATAGCAACTTTGACTTTGTTCAGTTTCTAATGCTGTTTGCTTTTTATTTCTTCATGAGTTTGTCATTTTTTAAAAAAGGTTTTCACGTAGATGTATCAACATTTTAAAGTTTAGCGTTTCCTCCAAGATATGCCTTTCTGTAAGCCATTTCCCCTAATATAATGTATGCTTTATGCTGTTTTCACTAGCATACACATTTTATGTGGGCATTTTCTGATAATACAGACATTTTCTATGGTGTTTTTATTAGTAAACTGTAGCACAAAATGTGAGAAACTGTCTATTTTGATATATGTCTCTATTTTGGTTCCCCTCCTAGTTCGAGAAGTGAGAAATGGATGGATTTCTCTCCAGGCCTACCTGATAGGAAGGAGATCTTACTCTCATACACATTTATTTTTTAATAGAGTGAACACTGGACTGAATGTAGCTCAGCAGTTATTATCGCGAAAGCTTGAAACGGAGGTCAAGATCTTGCGTCAGGAAACCTAAGTGTATCAGATAGCTACCTCTCTGTAGCCACATCTCTTAATGCTCCTCACTCCGCCAAAAAAAACCCCACATTGTATGCAGCATAGCCTACCCAATAATGTCATTTCCATGTTGCTGGAAAGCAGGAACATGGTGGTGACTTGCCAGCTATTTCCCCTTAGGTGGAGGTTCTGTGATAGCCATTCATAGGGAAAATCTCTGGAGCCCTCAGGAAATCCCTGCACTTGACATCCTTGAAATATTTTTTAAAAAATAGATGCACACATACTTGTTGACCTTCCTCTCTCTGACAACACAGAAACAACCTTACTGCTGGAACAGTCTGCAACATGGACTTTGGAGGAGATTTTGGTTGTTGCATGGTCAGAACAGAATTTCAACATCCACAGGGACCAAAAAAATATTTGTGTTGAAACAGATATTTATGCCATTGTAATTCACTCAACAGGATGCCAATCAGACACTTTAATGTTGGAGTGGTGGTTGTTGTTGAGAGGATCTGTGGCCCTTCAGATGTTCTAGACTGCAACGCCCATAACTCTGTGTTTCTACCTCCCTCCCACTAGCAAGCAAGGCTGCAACAATCAGAAGCAGGACCCCTGCCACAATTCCTTGTCATGACCTCACCCTCTGATGCAGTGATTCCTAACCTTTAGTCCTCCAGGTGTTTTGGACCTCAGCTCCCACAATTCCTAACATACGGTAAGCTATCTGGGATTTCTAGGAGCTGAAGTCCAAAACACATGGAAACCTAAAGGTTAGAAACCATTTATCTGATGGGAGGGTGGCTGGACTGTCATCCGCTAGCATCCTAATAACTACCTGTACATACATTTGTTTCTGGCTGCAGCATTTGCTTAGTAAAGTAGGCTGGTAGGAGGAAAGTAGGCCAGAACATATTACTTATTTAGTGAGTGTTGTAGTTCAGCCTTTGATTGTGCTTGCACCTGATCTCTCTGGGGATTCTGGACCTGTTAGTCATTCTGATGACATTGGGAATTCTGGATCTGCAAGTCAGCAGGAAAGCCAGCAAGAGATTTTAAGCCCTGGAAATGAGCAGTCTGTGCCTGAAGATCACATTCCTGAAAGGCAGTTCACTAGGGAAGCAAGGTCAGTAACAGATTGGAGTTCAGAGGATGAAAAGTCCTGCTGAACAGACTAATGAGCAGTTAGATAGGAGATTTACGTTCTGTCAAAATAGAGTTTCTCGGGAGAGTTTATGAAGGTCAAGGCACCTATTAGCTAAGAAGTCCTTATCAGTTTCCCAGTGGAGAAGGCATGATTTTCTCCCCACATTAGTTAGCCCAGTAGATGGGTCTGTCAGTTCAGGCAACGCTGTATAGAACTACTGTCAAGACAAGGGATTTCTATTTTCATGTTCCAGGTTTCTTTTTGTTCATGTTTCGTGATTCCAAGTCTTGAGGACTGTTCCTGAATTTCATGTTTAGGATTTATTCTGCTTTTATATTCCTGGTTTTTGATGCTACTCCTGTACTATGATTTCTGTAGATCACTGATTCTCAAAGTGGGCAGTACCACCCCTTGGTAGGTGATGAGGCATTCCAAGGGGGTGGTGGGATGCTCAGGGGAATTTGTGGGGCGGTGAACCCCTTTAAGGGGGAGGTGAACGATTGGCCATTTAGGAGGGGTTGTGGGGCCGTCTTCTTTGGCACTGCTCCCTTCGCTTTGACCCCCGCACGCAGTGCAGTGTCAAGGGTGCAGTGCAAAGGCCTCCGCGTCCTCCGGCGGAGCCTCCCCACCACCGCGGAAGAAAGCACGGCCTTCCCCGGTGGAGGCGGTGGAGGGAGCAGGAGAGCCCAGGGCTTCTGCGAGGAGAGCAGGCCTCGCTTCTGTGTCCCCTCAGGCCACGGCTACCCGTCCCCTCAGAGCCCTCTCTGCCAAAGGCGAATATTGTTTGGGAACCACTGCTGTAGATTATTCTTGATATTTGGACTTTGGTTTTTTATAGTTTTTGCTGAATAGCTTTTCATATATATTCTTCAATAAACTACTTTGCTATTTTCACTTGGGCTGGAGTGTGTGCTAAGTATAGAGGTGGTTCCCAGTCTTGGAGTGCAACAGTGAGGGCTTATCTGCATTGGCCCAAAATCCTTCGTTCGTCACAAATTGACAACTGGTTGTGCCCACAGCAGCTTCTGGTGAGTATCATGGGGTGTTTTTTTTTTAGTTTCAAACTATCTTTGTCCCAACGTTGCTGGAAAACTCAGAGTATGCCAGGGTTTCAGTGCAGTCTGGACAACAGGACTGGGAGAGGGCCTTCCATATCTGGTGTCCCTCTCTCCTATCTTCCCACAGTCTATTGCTCCTGTTAATGTTTTAAGTTTAAAAATTCCACTTAATATGCAGGGGATAAGTAGCAACAGGTGTCCATGCCACTGTGACTAAGAGTGCTTCATAAAAAGTATTACCACTAATAATTACCGTTCATGCAAACCAGTTAATTTGGGGTGATGCTTTAATGAGCATCATTATAAATTGTTATGGAATAGGAAACACTGCAAACTCTAGATCAAAAACTATGTATAGAACTGTAGCCTTATTCCCAATGCCTCCCGCTTTTATGCCAAGAAAAGTTGGAGAAGCAAGTTCATTATCCTCATCTTCTTTGTTTGCCTAGGAAGTCATCCATAACACATTTCCCCCAGAAGGCAGAATATTGCTCACTGTACAAACACAGTAATTGAGACCTCTGTTCCTGCTGACTATTTGTGTCTATCAAAACCTTTAACAAAATCAGAAAAATTGAATACACCCTTGACTAGATTCTGTCTGGAAAGAGATGTTTTCATAACATCTCTACAGCAAGCAGATGGCCAATTTCCTAAAAATCCATAATCCCTTCCAACCGGTTCCTGAAGAGAAAACTTCTAGGCTTTTGAAATGCCAGTGGTGTTGGCCAAGAGGGACAATTGTTAACATCTCCCAAATAAGCAGCATATTTTGGCCAGAGTTCTCTGGATCTGTTTCTTTTTTAAAAGAGAGAAGCGGGTGGAAGAAATGAGTCTTCATTGTGCCAAATGTTTCAAGGGCTTTGGGAAAGTCCCTGTGTTGTACAGAGCAAAAAGGGCTTGATCTGTTCCCCTTCTCCCTGTTTTGCCAAGTACAGAGAAAAGGAAATGGCAATACTGGGCCAAGTGGAC
The DNA here is from genome assembly GCA_030556195.1 of Anolis apletophallus. Classification (NCBI taxonomy): domain Eukaryota; kingdom Metazoa; phylum Chordata; class Lepidosauria; order Squamata; family Anolidae; genus Anolis; species Anolis apletophallus. The sequence goes on from JARBWK010000003.1 coordinate 27,495,664, forward strand.
AGCAAACCAGTTCTTTTTGGAGCCAGTCTACTATCCACAGAGTTTTTCTGGGAATTCACCGAAACTCCGAAGAATTCCATAGTTTTACTGAATGCAGGTCTCAATGGGCTTACCCCTTGTTAAGGATCAGAAGTTCCTGTACCAAATTCTGGTCCACTTCAGGGTTTACACCACTACTCATGTGTAAGTTCCTTTGTGAAACAAGTGGAAATTCATGTCCCATACAGAATGCCTGTGTTCAGACTGAGGCTGTGAAAACAGAGTTATGCATTATCAGTTTGGATATAGAGGTGCCTTACACATGGCTCTTTCTTGTATGGTATTTTTCAGTTGCGTATTTGGCATCTTGGTTCAGTTGCACAACATTACCAATCAGCGCAAGTCTTCTTCCTTCAGGGCCTAAAAATGGGCTTTAAAGGGATGGACATTGCAAGCTATGGCCCTGAAGGTAGAGAAAAGCCGTCCCACATGCAGGGAGACCTGGAATATCTTTAAGAATGAGTGCTAGACTCAAAATAGTGAACCAAAACCAAGATTTATTGAATAACAACCAGTAAAAATGCTGGTGACCCAAAATGCTTAGTTGGTTGCAAAAGGAAGTCCTTTAAAAAGGATGCGATCACTTGCCTCTTTGTTTGCAGGGTGATGATGCCTTTCTTCGATTCCAGGTTTCCTGTTGCCCTCTGTCTTTGTAGGCCTACTAAGTCCTGTAAAAGCCCCAAAATCCACAGTCTATGTTGAGGACAGGTCCTCCTTTGTACTGCAGGCTTCAGTTGAGAGCGAAGGTTAGGCTTAGTAGGTGAACTAAGATGCTTTTGTCACAGCAATGGCTTAGATTCCACCTTGCTATGTCCGTGTGTTCTCTGGAATGAGGCCAGAGAGGAAGTCCTGCCTCTCAGGTAAACTCCAGAAAAAGGAGGAGTTAAGGGCTGTGACGCCAGGTTTGGAGCCAAGACACAGCTCCACCCCTAAGTGCCCACATGACGGAAAGGTGAAACAAAGGCCCAAGCAGGTAAAGGGCAACCAAATACAAAACCAGCCCCATGGGGGTGCCACAGCAAGGACTGTGTAACACAACTGAGGCCTAATTTGACATTCAGTGATACACCTATGCCCGATTAAAGGTCCCAGCCTCTGGGAGCTGTAGGCCAAAAAAACAACTTTTCCAAACATGCATTTTGGGGCTCCATCTGTTCTGTAAAGGGTGCAGAGAAGCATGGAAGGTTCCATACAAAAGTGGTGAAACCACGGGGATGCTCCCTATCGCACAATGTCATGCAATATCTCCTGCCAGTCTCCTACCTTCCTGCAGAGATGCCTGTCAAAAGCCCCTATTTCTTTATCGTGTCCGAAGCAAATTGAGGCTACGGTTGTAAGGTATTAAAAACACAAACAAAGTTAAAAACTTGGCGTTATGCTAAATGTACTTTGACCAGAAGCTGGCCACTTGGAGTGCCTCTGGTGTCGCTGTGAGAAGGTCCTCCATTGAGCATGTGGCAGGGCTCAGGTTGCATTACAGTAGGTGGTCTGTGGTTTGCTCTTTTCCACAATCTCATGTCGTGGAATTCTCTTTATAGCCCCATTTCTTGTGATGCTGGAGCGCAGCCTGTTCAGCACCTTCCAGTTTGCCCAGTCTTTTGTGTGCCCAGGAGGGGGTCTCTCATCTGGTATCAGGCACTGATTGAGGTTCCGGGTTTTCATCTGCCACTTTTGGACTTTCGCTTGTGGTGTTCCTGCGAGCCCCTGATCACACCACAGTTCCAGGACTTAACTTGTGCAGTGAGTCTTGGCACCTCCATGACAGCATCTGCCATTCATAGGATCATAGCATTGGAAGACATCTTGTGGGCCATCCAGTCCAACCCCCTATCAAGAAGCAGGAAAATTGCATTCAAAGCACCTCCAATAGATGGCCATCCAGCCTCTCTGTAAAAGCATCCAAAGAAGGAGCTGCCACCACACTCTGGGGAAGAGAGTTCTATTGCTGAACAGCTCTCAGTTAGGAGGTTCAGGTGGACTCTCCTTTCCTGTAGTTTGAAGCCATTGTTCCATGTGCTATTTATTTATTTATTTACTTTATTTATATTCCACCCTTCTCACCCCGAAGGGGACTCAGGGCGGATTGCAGGTACACATACAAGCAGACAATCCCTGCCGTTTATCACAGTACAGTACATACACTTTGACATATTACACACACATATAAACGAACATATAAATGAACAGAGGCAAATCTGGCCACCAGGGGGAGCTGATGCACTCCTCGTCTCTCAGCGTTTTCCAGCATCCCTCATTGTTCCTTCCGCATTCCTGGAGTTCTTTTTATGACCTCATAATTCAGTCAAAATTTGCCTCCCCACTTAATGTGGTACCTTTATCTCCTACTTGACTGATGTAACTGTCTTTCAGGCTGCAAAGGTCGGCAGCAGGCTACACTTAAAGGTCGAGCACCCACCTCGACCCGGTCAGGCCTCGAACTCATGACCTACTGGTCAGAGAGATCTTATGCAGCTGACATTTAGCCAGCTGCGCCACATTCCCGGTGCTAGTCTCCAGGACAGCAGAAAGCAAGCTTGCTCCCTCCTCCTTATGATTTACCCTCACATATTTATACATGGCCCTCATCATGTCTTCTCTCAGCCTTCTCTTTTGCAGGCTAAACAAGCCCAGCTCTTTAAGCCACTCCTCATAAAGATTGTTGTACTTGATACTTCCTAATTGAAGAAGAAGAAGCCCAAAGGGAGGGCAAAGATACACCACCCACCCAAAAGTGCAGCTTTGCACAGCCATAATATCACAATTGTGAAACACCAGTGTCTGTGCAAAGCCACCCATAATCATGATGTAAGTTGCCACTAATTGCATCATGGAGACATAGTAGGATAACAGGAAGCACGTGGTAATGTTCTTAGGCCAAAACAGCCTGGATGCTCCACAAATGCCCAAACTAAATTTTGCAGAAGTTAGCGTTTGTATCTTCCCGCAGAATTCTTCCATAGCTTCTTTTCCTCCACCTCCTGCCAAGCCCTTTAAGACTTTCAAAGCTTTCTATAAGGTCACCTTGGAGTCTTTGCTCAGCTTTTTAACTGTGGAATTTGGCCTCTGGCTATCCCACATAGTGCTATGATTCTGTTAGATTTCACAAACTAAGTCGGATCAGAACAGGTCACTACTTGGAAGAACAGCATTAAAAATGCTTAGATACTGCCCGGAGATTTGAAGATGAGAGCCACAGACTGCCCTCCCCTCCTTAAACAGGACTTAATGTGATAATCGCCAGGTAAATTATGACCTGCTTCAGCCTTATCTGTAACTTTTCTGTCCAAAGAATACCTCTGAGCATCTGCAGAGTACATCTGCCTTTGCAATCTGCAATGAACTACCTCCATCATTTCCCAGGCATCTAAAAATAAAGGTTCTCGCTCCCACAAGGCGGATTTAAGCCTGAACCCCCCAGGTCTCTCATTTTACAGATTAAGTGCTGATTCTCTGAAGCTGCCAGCAACACGGGGGCCCAGAGAATAGTTCTGAAGGCACACGATGTTGCTGTTAAGTTGTTAAAGCCAAGCAGATTTTCACCTTCATCAGTTCTTGGAGAATCATATAAGCTGCTCAAACATTCCTCAAGGAAGAGCGAAATGTTTTGGTGTAATAAATAGCACGATAGCAAAGTTCTCCCAAGCTCGCTTTGGATAGGAATGAACTTCAGGGGGCTTATAAAATCTCACCTCAAACAAAAAAGTTCAAGTTTTTCATACACACACCATTTTTTTTCCTAAAGTTTTTCTCCAGCTCAGATCAAAATCTAAGATAGCGAAGGACTCCTGGCTTCCTGTCACACTTCAATACTACCAAGTCTCAGTGCTATGTAGTTCATGAGATTGATAGACTTAGTATTTGGAGATCCGGGTTCTATTCCCTATTGAGCCATGAACGGATCAGTGTTTCTATCTGTCTGCTCCACCATACTAGGTTGTTGTGAAGAATAAATGGAGAAAAGGTGACCCATTAATGCCGTCCTTAGCTCACTTGAGCGGAGACGGGTATCATCGCTCTCGGCATTACTTCGCAAACGAAGATTCTTAGGAAGGACTCATCCCAAGCTTTTTACAAGCACGTTGATGACTAAAAAGGCCAATCTGAGATAGGCATGTCCGGTTGCAGAAAGCACAGCAGAAAGTCTCCTTGGGTGATGTTGTTTCCAAGTTGCGGTTCTTTCTGCGTTGTCGTTTCTCTTCAAGACCCATTCGGCGTGTATTCTCGAAATAGGCCGCAGCATTGTGGATAGTGTGTCTCCATGCCTCCCGATGTGAGGCCAGGGTGGACTATTGTTGGTGATCAATCTGGCCGAGCCTGAGATGTTGTTTCAGGGAGTCCTTATATCTCTTTTTGGGGGCGCCTCTCTTGCGCTGACCCGTGGCGAGTTCACCATAGAGTAGTATCTTTGGGAGTCGGTGGTCCTCCATCCTAGAGACGTGCCCTGCCCAGCACGGCTGTGTTCTCAATAGCATGGCCTCAATGCTGGTGATCCCTGCTTGCTCAAGGACAGCAACATTCATCACATAGTCGGTCCAGTGTATATTTAGGATTGTGCAAAGACAGCGCTGATGAAAGCGTTTGAGGAGTCATAGGTGTTGGCGATAGGTGACCCATGTTTAAGACCCATAGAGGAGAATAGACAGTACACATAGCTCTGATTTTGGTGCTTTGCCTCAGGTGCTTGTTGCTCCAGACTCTTTTGTGAAGCCTTCTGAATGCACTATATGCCTTTGCTAATCTGTGATCTATCTCTTTATCAATCTTGGTGTCTGAAGAGATGATGCTTCCCAGGCAAGTGAACTGCTGAATGGACTTAAGCACAGATTTGCCTGTGCTGATGTGGGGATGATGGTGTTCTTCCTGTGGTGCGGGTTGGTAGAGGACTTCTGTTTTCTTCAGGCTAACTTCCAGCCTGCAAAGCAGGATGTTAGGCGCTGCAGAGCTGCTTCTGAATGGGTGACAAGGGCAGCATCGTCAGATGGGTATCAATATTACTGACTAATATGCAAAAATAATTGAAAACAGGGATGGGGAAAATGTGGCCTTCTAGATGTTCTGGACTTCTATTACCATAATCCCTTACCATTACCAGGCTTTAGCATACCTTATTAATCACCGGAAGCAATAGAGCACACAAATTGAAAAGTTGGCAGTTCAAAGCCCGGATCAGGATAAACACCTGACCTTCAGCCCAGCTCACTGTCCACCTAAGCCAGTGATTCTCAGTCTTCCTAATGCCACTACTCCTTAATATTTATTTATTTATTATTTCGATTACAGTTCCTCGTGTTGTGCCAACCATAACATTACTTTTGTTGCTACTTAATAACTGTAATTTTGCTACTGTTATGATTCATAATGTAAATATGAATTGGTCCAATGAATGTATTTTCATTCATTGGACCAAATTTGGCACAAAGACCCGATAAACCCAAATTTGAATAGTCATCGGATTTGGAGGTGGGGTGATTGATTTTGTCATTTGGGAGGTGCAGTTGCTAGGATTTATAGTTAACCTGCAATCAAAGAGCATTCTGAATTTCACCAGTGATGGAATTGAACCAAACCTGGCACACAGAACTCCCATGACCAACAGAAAATACTGGAAGGGTTTGGTGGGCATTGGTCTTGAGTTTTGGAGTTCACCTACATCCAGAGAGCACTGTGGACTCAAACAGTGATGGATCTGGACCAAACTTGGCACGAATGCTCAATATGCCCAAATGTGAACACTGGTGGAGTTTGGAGAAAGCAGACCTTGACATTTGGAAGTTGTATTTGCTGGGATTAATAGTTCACCTACACTCAAAGAGCATTCTGAATCCCACTAACAATCGAATTTGTTCAAACTTCCCACACAGAACCACATGACCAACAGAAAATAATGTTTTCTAATGGTCTTTGGAGATCTCTCACAAATGCTACATTCAGCAAAGGACAAGAGGGATCCTCTCACCTCTGCAGGAGTCTACAGTATACCATTCTGTGGACAAGTCTCCATAGGGACCGCCGAAAGCAGCATTGCCCAAACACGAATCAAGGAACATGAAAGGCACTGCAGATTCCTTCAACCAGAGATGTCAACTGTAGCAGAGCACCTGATGAAACAACCAGGACGTAGCATATTATGTGAGAACATAGAAATGCTGGACCACTCTAACAACTACCATGACAGGCTACACAAAGAAGTAAGGGTAAGGTGGCTATAGTACGTTCTAGCAAAACAACTGAAGGGTAGCTACTAGCCAGAGAAATGTATAGACAATTATATTGGGTGGTAATCAAATACCAGTTCTGGCATAGTCGTAATATAATTGTCTATACATTTCTCTGGCTACCCTTCAGTTGTTTAGGCTACACAAAGAAGCCATTGAAATCCACAGGCATGTGGACAATTTCAACAGAAAGGAAGAAACTATGAAAATGAGCAAAATATGGCTACCAGTATTTTTTTTTAAAAAAACTCTAAAATTATAACTGTAAGTAATAGGCATGGTTTAGAACCCAAAAATAGGGAATTGAAAATCTCATGGGGGATTTTTTTTTTGATTAATAATAGGAAGACTTACAAAAAATTTTCCAAAAATTTCTAAAATGTAACTTAATTACTAACGAAATTCGTTAGTAGTTCGTATGCCAGCGCATGTGCATTCCAGATGGTTTTGGCCTACAACTCCCAGAAATCCTAACAGCTGGTAAATTGGCTGGGATTTCTGGGAGTTGTAGGCCAAAACTTGAATAAATCACACTGAATTCTAGATGGGACTCTCCAAATAGGAATGAGGGAGCAAAGGAGGGAGGGAGGGGGTATTCTATTCTTGGAAGCAGCAAAAGAAAAGGAGGAGGAGCCCCCCCTGGCTCCTCACTGCCTCTCTCTCACCCCGATCCCGAGGGAGCGAGGGCCCAAGTTTGCCCAGGCTGGTCATATACCTACATTCCATGCACATGCAATAATACAGCAGTAATAACAATGGGTATAAGAAGAGGTAAAATTCAAACCGAAGTATTCTGACTGGTCCTCCTCATGCGGTGCAAACGGGCTCTTCTCTGTGAGCCCGGGAAAAGCCAGCGTTTTCTGCTTGGGAGCACACACATACATATTCTTTGGGGGGGGGATTTGCTGCAGAATCTTCTCTATGAGCCCGAGATTCTGCAGCAAATCACCCCCCCCCCCAAGAATATGTATGTGTGTGCACCCAAGCAGCAAACGCTGACTTTTCCCGGGCTAATTTCCCGGACTAATAAGAGAAGAGCCCATTTGCACCGCATGAGGAGAGACCAGTCAGAATACTTCGGTTTGAATTTCACCTCTTGTTATTGTTATTACTGCTGTATTATTGCATGTGCATGGAATGTAGGTATGACCAGTTGGATTACTTATAATATTAGGCACTTACAGTAGCATTCATTCTATTATACATTAGGTTGGTTTCTCACCCCAATACTCTTTGATGCTTTAGATCCTGGCAGGCAGGAGAGGCAGGAAGCCTGGAAAAAATGTAAACAGAGAGGTTTACTCAGAAGTAAATCCACAAGGAGGCACTTCATCCAAAGTGCCCTCCTTTGCAGATTTACTTCTGAGTAATCCTCTCTGTTTACATTTTTCCGGGCTTCCAGTAAAAGAAGGAGCGAGTTTAGGGCTTGCCTTGCCATAATACTTATTGGCAAGGGAGGCGGGAGGGTGGTGAGAGAAGGAGGGTGCCCCCCTACGACCTAATAACGACACTTAAGAAAATCCTGGCCCCGAAGTTCGAAAAGAAAGTCCACTTCCTGGTTGGCATTCCAGGTGCGGAAATACCGAAAGTAGCATTTCTTACGAATTTCTTACGAACGAATCATTTTCATAACTTTTTCTCATGCCTAGTAAGTAATAGGCATGAGAAAAAAGTTATGAAAATTAAACGATTCGGAAGGAATTCGTAAGAAATGCTACTTTTGAGTATTTCCGCATCTGGAACGCCAACCAGGAAGTGGACTTTCTTTATAGAACTGGGGCCAGGATTTTCTTAAGTATCATTATTAGGTCGTAAGGGGGCACCCTCCTTCTCGCACCACCCTCCCGCCTCCCTTGCCAATAAGTATTATGGCAAGGCAAGCCCTAAACTCGCTCCTTCTTTGGCTGGAAGCCTGGAAAAATGTAAACAGAGAGGTTTACTCAGAAGTAAATCTGCAAAGGAAGTAAACAGAGAGGTTTACTCATGAGTAAATCCGCAAAAGAGGGCACTTTGGATGAAGTGCCCTCCATTGTGGATTTACTTCTGAGTAAACCTCTCTGTTTACATTTTTCCAGGCTTCCCTGCCCCTCCTGCCTGCCAGGATCTAAAGCATCAAAGAGTATTGGGGTAGTTGCACACAACACATGAGAAACCAACCTAATGTATAATAGAATGAATGCTAACTTATAGAGTAAGTGCCTAATATTATAAGTAATCCAACTGGTCATATACCTACATTCCATGCACATGCAATAATACAGCAGTAATAACAATGGGTATAAGAAGAGGTAAAATTCAAACCGAAGTATTCTGACTGTGGTCCCTCCTCAAGCGGTGCAAACTGCAAACGGCTCTTCTCTATGAGCCCGGGAGGCAGCCTCTCCGGAAAAGCCAAAAGCCCGGGCACAGCGTTTGCTGCCTGGGTGCACATACATATTCTTTGGGGAGGATTTGCTGCAGAATCCCGGGCTCATAGAGAAGAGCCTGTTTGCACCGCTTGAGGAGGGACCAGTCAGAATACTTCAGTTTGAATTTTACCTCTTCTTATACCCATTGTTATTACTGCTGTATTATTGCATGTGCATGGAATGTAGGTATATGACCAGTTGGATTACTTATAATATTTAGGCACTTACTCTATAAGTTAGCATTCATTCTATTATACATTAGGTTTGTTTCTCACAGGATCTAAAGCGTGCCAAGCCTTGATGCGCTTTAGATCCTGGCAGGGGAGGAGGAGTGGACGGGCCCTCCCTGCCCCTTCTGCCTGCCAGGATCTAAAGCCTTGAAGAGGCTTCATGACGGGCCAACTTCAGCCCTCCAGGTGTTTTGGACTTCAACTCCCACCATTCCTCACAGCCTCAGGCCTCTTCCTTTTCCTCTCAGCCTGGGCAAACTTGGGCCCTCGCTCCCTCAGGATCAGGGTGAGAGAGGGGCAGCGAGGAGCGAGGGGGGACTCCTCCTCCTTTTTTTGCTGCTTCCAAGAATAGGATACCCCCTCCCTCCTTCCCTCCCTCCTTCCCTCCCTCCTTCCTATTTGGAGAGTCCCATCTAGAATTCAATGTGATTTAACCCAGTTTTGGCCTACAACTCCCAGAAATCCCAGCCAATTTACCAGCTGTTGTGATTTCTGGGAGTTGTAGGCCAAAACCATCTGGAATGCGCATGTGCTGGCATACGAACTACTAACGAATTCCATTAGTAATTACGTTACATTTTAGAAAATTTTGGAAATTTTTTTGTAAGTCTTTCTATTACTAATACCCCCCCCCCCCATTAGATTTTTGATTCCCTATTTTTGGGTTCTAAACCATGCCTAGTAAGTAAATAACAACACCCAAACACAGGGAAACTCCAGACAAGAAACAATCAGAGACAGCTAATCACTAGGGCTGGTTGATCCAAGAAAAAAAGTTTCGAAACTCATTTCGGATCTAATTGTAGCTGTCGTTTCGGATTATATGGACTTCTGAAAATTTTCCGGAAAATTTCAAAATTGATTCGGAAGTATTTCCGAAATTCAAAAGTCTTCAAAAATGGCATCCGCTTTCAAAAATGGGCAAAAAAAATCAGCAGAAGGGAGAGTCAGCTGTTAGCCATCAGCCAATGAGCAATCAGCAAGAAAATTTGGAAATGACATTCGGAATTACGAATTTCGGAATTCCTGTTGGGAGGGTTGCCTCGAAATTGCTATTTAAAAAGTCAGAAGTATCCGAAAAACTTCCGAAATTCAGGCATATCCGAAATTGTAGGACAGCTCTACTAATCACCTCTCAATAAAGGATTCCCCCAGGCAGTCACAAGCCACACCTAAAAACTGTCAGGCCATCAAATGCTAACCAAGTTGGCCAATTGAAACATTCGCACCTAGCTCCAAGAGACAAGAGTTCTTTATCCCACCCTGGACATTGCACAGATATATAAACCCAATTTTCCTAGTTCCAACAGACCTCACAACCTGTGAGGATGCTTGCCATATATGCAGGTGAAACGTCAGGGAAGAATGCTTCTGGAACATGGCCATACAGCCCGAAATACCTACAATAACACAGTGTATTGTTTTTCTCTGGGTGAGGGTTAGCTAGCTACTCTTCTCCACTAATGCAGTCACTTTGGTGAATTTTATCTTCTGATCCCCAAGCTGACAGTGAAATACAGAGCCTGGTAAATTTATAGCTAGCTTCTTTTTATAATGGTAGTTATATGAATTTCTAAAGAATATTGCCAGAATAATATGGATAACGAAAACGTAGTGTCTCTCCACAGATGTCCTATTTGACTTTCAAATTGTGTCCAGCACCTATCTCTTTCTGTCAGCCCTGTGCAAACAAACGTCAACAATATTTTATGAGCTCAGCTACTTCGCCACAACCCCCCTGCTCTCTTTCCCTGACAAAGTGATGATATAGTTCTATTTTATGCATTTCAGCTACAGACTCATCCACTCAAAAGTAGTTATGCACAGCTATTGGAAAGCAGACAGGATAGATATTAACAAAATAAAGTTTTACAACTCAGCTGGGCTAGATTCATGAGAGATCCCACGCAAATTAGCATGAGGACCAGACCGAAAGGCAAGTAAGTAATAAGTTGTTTTTCCCCAGGGCCATGAGTCCGGTGTTAATAAATGTTTTTGTGAATAAAGTGGAGAACTTCTTGCAATTTTTGCATCTTAAAAAACGAACTCCAAACTAAAAGGATGCAGATCAAGTTGTGACCACTATGTCCGTAAGAACTTGCCATTCTGTGGCCTCCCAGGACTGATTCTTGTGATGCATCTGTGCTAAAAGGTAAAATTAAAGGTTTCCCATGACATTAAGTCTAGTCGTGTCTGACTCTGGAGGGTGGTGCTCAGCTCCATTTCTAAGCCGAAGAGCCAGCATTGTCCATAGACACCTCCAAGGTCATGTGACTGGCATGACTGCATGGAGCGCCGTTATCTTTCCACATAAGTGGTGCCTATTGATCTACTCACATTTGCATGTTTTTCAACTGCTAGGTTGGCATGAGCTGGGCCTAACAATGGGAGCTCACACCCCTCCCCGATTCAAACCACCAACCTTTTTATTTATTTATTTATTTATTTATTTATTTATGGTATTTGTACCCCGTAGCTTCTCACCCCCACAGGGGGACTCAGCACGGCTTAAATTTGCAGCACTACAGGCCGCACTACCACAATACAATTTTAAAATACACCATATAATCAACATCATTAAAAAGCATTAAAACATTTTTAAAAATTACATTAAAAACCACTACATACAACAATAATTAATTAAAGCCATCAAGCGGAACACATTGTCAGTCCAGTCAAGTCCAAAGTGTCAATCCAGTCAAATCCAAAGGTACAATTTACATCTGCCCAAAGGCCTTGTCCCAGAACCATGACTTTAGCTTTTCCTCAAAGCGAGGAGAGATGGAGTCGATCTTATTTCGTTTTGGAGTGCGTTCCATAGGCGAGGGGCCACCACCGAGAAGGCCCTGTCTCTCGTCCCCACCAGCCGCATTTGCGATGCTGGCGGGAGCAAGAGCAGGGCCTCCCCAGATGATCTTAGACTGCGAGATGGGTCATAGAGGCAGATGCGTTCAGACAAATAAGCTGGGCCAGAACCGTATAGAGCTTTATAGGTCAATACCAGCACTTTGAATTGGGCTCGGAGATGGACAGGCAACCAGTGGAGCTGACACAGCAGGGGGGTGGTATGCTCCCTGTATGTCACCCCAGTTAGCATTCTGGCTGCCACCAACTGAAGTTTCCGAACCGTTTTCAAAGGCAGCCCCACATAGAGTGCGTTGCAGTAGTCTATTCGGGATGTAACCAGAGCATGGACCACCGTGGCCAACCTTTCAGTCAGCAAGTTCAGCAGCTCAGTGGTTTAACCCACTGCGCCACCAGGGGGCCCTATAATCTGTGCTAAACCTGGATAAATGATGGTCCTTAGGGTCTCTTCCCGTTCTATGAATCTATGAAGCAGAAGGAAAGGCACAACTGGGACAATGGCATAAGTACACTGAAACAGACTTTCACACTGAAACAGACTTACTTTGAGAAATGACAATGAATCCCTTTTACTAAAAGTAATGCTAATGTTTCATTTAGATGTTTGCCTGGTTGTTTTCAAAGGAAACCCAGGAAAGATCTGTCTACTTCTCCACAAACGCATAAGCCTGGGTTCTCGTGCATCAAAGACGTTAGAGTTATTAAGTATGTGGGCAGTACTGGTGCTGCCTCTGAAGAAAAGAATACAGTGTTTCCTCACTTATTGCTGGGGTTACGTTCCAGGACGTCCCTCAATAAATGAAAAGGGACCCTCTATTTTAATATTTATACATTATTTTAGTAGTTATACACTATTTTAAGTCTTTATAAACTTAAAATAAAGTGAAGGAAAGGAAGGAAAGGGCCTTCAAGGCTGGAGGGAGAGAGGGAAGACTGAGGAGGGAAAGCACCTTGGAGAGCAGCGGCAGCAAAACCCCACAAAACGGCAAAAATACCATGATATGTATTTTAAATTAATATTTTTTAAAATCCACAAAACAGCGAGTCCGCAATAAGCGAACCATAAAGTAGCGAGGGAACATTGTAAAGGTATTTTGGAACTTCTCCTGTGCCGTCACACCCAGGCTGTAAATACCCAGTAAAGGGCAATGACGTGGTCTCTCTATACCGGGGGATTGCTTCTTGCCTTCCTTTAGAGCAGGGGTGAACAACCTACGGCCCTTGGGCCGAATCTGGCCCGGCAGCCGATGCTGGCCGGCCCTTGGCTCCCTCAAGGCTTTGTCCTGAAGAGAGGGAGGCGAACTCCCATTGGGGCGGCTACAAACGTGAAGAGGCAGGCAGGCAGGCAAGCGGAGGGGAAGGGAAGGGAAGGGGAAGAAGAGGAGGCGGCCAGGAGCAAAAGCATGCCTTCACCCTCCTCCTCCTCCCTTCACTTCCTCCTTGCGCGCTCCCCCCTCCCTCTTGCTTCGGCGCTCTTTCCCTTCTGTTTCCTGTCTTCCTGTTTCCTTCCCTCCCTCTCTCTTTCCCCCTTACATTCCTTCCCCCTTCCACTTCCTGAACGGAAGAGGGAAGGAGCGGGAGTGCAGGGATGGAGAAAGGGCAGGGCCAGAGCGGGAAAGGGACGGGGCTGAGGCCGGAGCACGCCGGGGGGGGGGGGTGCTTCCATTCCCTCCTCCTCTTCTCTTCTCCTCTTCTGCCTCTTTGGGCAAATTGAGGATTTGTGCCAAGTTTGGTCATGATCCATCATTATTTGAGTCCACAGTGCTCTCTGGATGTAGGAGAACTACAACTCCCAAACTCAAGGTAAATGCCCAGCAAACCCTTTCAGTACTTTCTGTTGGTGTCATGAGAGTTCAGTGTCCCAAGTTTGGTTCAAGATGGCTGAATGGCAATCTGTGAGGAATGCTTTGTGTTTTTCCCTTATGGCAGAAGGAGGTTGGACTTGATGGTCCTTGGAGGTCTCCTCCTACTCTAGGAACCTGTTGTTGTTATTATTATTATTATTAGCATAGGCTGAGTGAATATCATCATCATCATTATTATTATAATGCTCCCACTGAAATAAATTTCCAAATATTTTGCTTTTATGGCTCTCTGAGTCAAAAAGGTTCCTGACCCCTGATATAATGAATCACAAATGATACAAATGTTCACATTTTGTTAACCATTGTTTTGTAAAATTTGAGTGAATAAATGTCATTTTTCGTATGACAACCTCTCTTTTTCATTGCTCATAACATATACTCTTATCAGTCTTATTAATATATCAAAAATACAATATAGTGCCTTATTATTATTATTAAAGAAATTCAATTGATATTATGTAGAATGTAGTTCAGCCTTTAGGTGCGGCCCTCCATAATATTTTTTGGCTCTCGTGTGGCCCCTTGGAAAAAATAATTGCCCACCCCTGCTTTAGAGGCTTGGGGCTCCCAAGGACGAAACTGGACACTCTAGTTAACTCAAACAGGCTTTATTGTTCATAACATGAGTTAACTTCACTCAGGCACTTTAATTCCCCGAAAGGATAAAGGAAAGATCTTACTTTGCAGTCTCTCTGCAGTTTTAGTTCAGGAAGCTTTAGCCGGATGGCTCTCCAAGTCCCCTCCTTCTCTATGGCCTCGAGGTAAGGACACTCGAAGCCCCAGTCAAATGGCCTGTATTGAAGGCATGAAACGGTCCTCTGGATGCCAACTGACTGGTTTGAAGGCGCTTGAGACTCCTCAGAGCTACCCAACCTTCTGGTATGCTGGGCTTTCTGTTTGAGTCCCCAAAAAAGTCAGTCTGGTGTTGGAAGATAGCCTGGCCTGGCAAACCTTCAGCCGCATCCTCTCTGGAGAAAACCTGGTGGTTTAATGAATATAAAAATGGCATTCTTCCCGGATCCCTGGGAAAGGGGGTGGAACAAACTCAACTGGGATCTGTGAACGATGATTGACAGGTACTAGGGACCAATCAATGCAAGCTCACCTTTAACAAACTGTACAAACTTCAAAACATATCTTAACAAAGAAAAACTTTATATTTACTTATTTATTATTTCAATTTATATACTGCCCTTCCCAGCAGGCTCAAGGTGGTTTACAGCATATAAACAGACAGTATCATTTGATAAAATAATAGTAAAACAGTAGAGCAATAAAAACAACAAAACAACTCAACAACAGCTAGGATTAGTGGCTAGAGATTGAAAGCTTACCAAAAGAGAGTTGTTTTGCAGGCCTTCCAAAAGGCAGACAACTCTCTAATTGATTGAACTTCAGCAAGCAGAGCATTCCACATGTTCGGCGCCACAATAGAAAAGGCTCTCTGCCTTGTAGATGTCAGATAGTAAGACCGAATGGGAGGGACTTCTAACAGGTTTTGGTCCTCTGACCGAAGTGATCTCAGGGGAACATATGGGAAAAGACGGGCCCTCAAGTACCCCGGCCCCAGACCATACAAGGCCTTAAAGGTAAGAACCAACACTTTGAGGGCAATCCGGTACTCAATTGGGAGCCAGTGCAATTGCTGCAGGATCGGGGGGATATGACTTCTGGCTGACACTCCAGCAAGGAGTCTAGCTGCAGAAATTTGCACTAGCTTAAATTTCTGGATTACCGCCAAAGGAAGACCAATGAAGAGGGCGTTACAGTAGTCTAATCTCGAGATGACCGTCACCTGGATCAGTGTTTCCCAACCAGTGTGCCGTGGCACACTAGTGTGCCGTAAGCGATCATCAGGTGTGCCGTGGGAAATTGGAACCTCCAATACCCTTTCTTCCCCCTCCTGCCAAACACGTTTTCTTCTCCACTCGGGCTCCCTTCTTCCCAGCCTCGCTCTGCTCGCTTTGCCTCGCTTTGCTCACACTGCTGTTTCTGCGAGAGGGGGGAGGGAGGATGACGTGACCCGTGCAGGCGCTACTGCGCAGACTTGCCCCACGTCTTCCTCCCTCCCCTCCACAGCGCTCTCTGGATATAGGTGAACTACAACTCCAAAACTCAAGGTCAATACCCACCGAACTCTTATAATATTTTCTCTTGGTTATGGGAGTTCTGTGTGGGAAGTTTGATTCCATTCCATCATTGGTGGAGTTCAGAATGCTCTTTGATTGAACTATAACTCCCAGCTGTTGAGCAAGACCTTTGTGTGTGTCTTTCTGCCATTCCTGCCAGGATATCTATGATGTGTTCATCGAAACAGGCCCAGGTTTCACACTAAGTGAGTGTATAAATACATTTAAAAACATATTAACTATATGTATCACTGTGTTAGAGTGTCATTTTGTGTCATTTTGGTTGGTGGTGTGCCCCAGGATTTTGTAAATGTAAAAAATGTGCCGCGGCTCAAAAAAGGTTGAAAAACACTGGCCTGGATCACCGTAGCCAGGTCATTCCCAGTTAGGTAGGGCGCCAGCCGCCTAGCTTGTCGCAGGTGGAAGAATGCAGATCTGCTCACAGTGGAGACCTGAGCCTCCATTGTCAGCAGTGGGTCCAATTTACTAAGGACGACGGGCGTAGTGCTTCACCGTCCAGGGTAGGCAGCCGGAGCTCACCCCCGCCCAGGCGACCCAACCATAGAATCTCCATCTTCAATGGGTTCACCCTCAACTGGCTGGCTCGAAGCCAACCAGTCATGGCTTCAGGGCACAGTTACAAACTCAAGACCCTTCATGCAGGGGCGCTTGTCGCGCCATCACATCTCCTACCTCTCAGGAACACTGTTTGCTTTCTTGCATCACATCCACCTAAAGGAAAATAGCACCATGTTGTGTTTTGGGGAAGTTTCCAAGGTGGGTTGGGAGGGGGCTTTTGACCACTGCATAGTCAGAAGAGAATTCTGTTCTATACAACAGCCCCCCAAAAAACATATGTTACAATGGTGTAAGTCAGGCTTACATCATGGTAAAGCAGTAATAGGACACTGATTTTAGCATACTGAATTCCCCAGTGTTGCAGAGAAAGGGGAAAAGCCAAGGTGATATCAGGGGGAAATGCCAACTCATTTTGAAGTTCTTCCCTCTTTAAGTTTTCAAGCTCGGGCTGAAGCACTAAAATAAAAGTCAAGAGACCCTTCATAAATGTACCTAAAAGCATCTGCTGCTCTTGAAATGGTCTTCATTCGTTGTTTGGGTTCCCTAGGAGATGGCCTTAAGTGTGTTGCGAAGAGATTTCTCTCTCCTTTTTTCCCTGCACAAAGTCTTTAGTTTTTTAGATAACAAGATTACAGAGAATTTCTTGAGAATGACTGTAACAATAACTGCACTAAACAAAAGGAAGGTTATTAGGTTTCGAGAACAGCAAATCCATCTAGGAAAAGAAAGCACTATGACTTGGGCTAGGTTAATAAAATGGTTTTAGAGAAAGTGTCGTGTTGTATTATTTTTACGGCCGTTGTTAAGACACAACATCATCACTTGAGTTATGGACATACTTTGCCAAGTTCCTAGAATGAGCCCCTCTTATTAAACTCCAAAGCATGGACTTACAGTATGTTTGTGTGTGCTGATGATTTTCGGGTTGGGTGAGACACGGTGCCTTAATATCAAAATATCTTATGACAATATAAAGCTCCAAGATAGATAGTTTGGAATAACAAGGCCACCTCAAACATTGTTCAACTCCACCTGACAATCCCATTGCCAGTCATAGCTAATACCGCGATACAGCTTGTGTTTCCCTTATCCAAAAATGCTTGTGACCAGAAGTGTTTTGGATCCCAGATTTGTATATACATATTGAGATATATTGGAGATGAGACCCATTTCTAAACACAAAATTGATTGGTGTTTCATATTCAATAGGTAATTTTATACAATAGTATTAATACTTATGTATATGTTAAACCAGGGGTCGGGAACCTATGGCTCTTTTGACGATTCCATCAGGCTCCCAGCACTGGATGCCGGGCCGCAAGCCCAAGGACTTGCCGGAAAGTGGCCCTGGGCTGCGAAAAATGCTGCGTGGTGGTCCCTGCCAAGCCCGAACCCAAGGCAAGGGAGGTGGGGAGGACCAGGGGAGGCTGGGCCCGCATGGACTGGGAGAGGTGGGCCGAGACCTTTCCCCGCCTGACCGGAAGCCAAGCCAGGGCCAGCGGTAAGAAAGGGGGGGAGGGGCAGGCACACACACACACCCCTGCGAGCCCTCCCTTCGAACAGAGAGAAAAGACGGCCAAAAGAGAGGCCGGATGCAGCGTGGGCACCCGCCAAACCCGGCGCAACGGCGGGGGAGGAGGGAAGAGTGCGGGAGGAGAGCTTCCTCGAACAAAGGAAGGAGCAGAAGCCATTCAGGTAAAGGTCCCTGCTGATGGCACAGCTGGGCACGGGGGAATCCTTTTCTCATAGTATGTATGTATATACTCACATTTTAGTTGAATTCAGTGTTAAAATATATATTATATATTATATGGCTCTCACTGAAATAAATGTCCAAATATTTTGCTTTTATGGCTCTCTGAGTCAAAAAAAGTTCCCAACCCCTTTTTTAAACCATCAGAAAGGGGGATAAAGGAAGGAAGAGAGAGGGAGGGAAGAAGAAGGAAGGGGGAGAGGGGGGAAAGGAAGGAGAAAGGGAAAGAATGGAAGAGGAAGGAAGGAAAGAAGGAAGGAAGGAAGGAAGGAGGAGAATGGAGGAAAGAAAGAAGGGGAGAGAGGGAGGGAAAAGGAAGGAGAGAAGGAAAGAATGGAAGAGGAAGGAAGGAATGAAGAGGGAGGGAGGGAGGAAAGAAGGGAGGGAGAGAGGGAGGGAAAAGAATGAAAGAAAAAGAGAGGGGAAAAGAAAGGAAGAGGAAGGAAGGAAGGAAGGAAGGAAGGAAGGAAGGAAGGAAGGAAGGAAGGAAGGAGGGTGCTGGGCCAAGGCAGACTTTGGTGTCGGCGAGGCAGCCCCTCAGGAAGGCGTCGAAGAGGCAGCGGCTCTTGAGCTGCCTGATGATGAGGGCGATGAGCTGGGCATCCCTCGGGGGCAGCGAAGCCAGGTCCGCAGCGCCAGGGCCAGGCCTGCCTGTGCCGCCTCCCCCGAGGCCTGTGGCGGAGGACAAAGAGGAAGGCGAGGACAAGCTGCCACTGCTGGGCTCCGCCATCCCCGGCGAAGAGGGCACAGGGCCCCGAGAGCAACGAGGGATGAGGAAGAGGCAGCGATGGCAGTGCGGAAGCGGCAGTTGTGACGCATTTGCGTCACTCCTCCCCGCTGCATGCTGGGAAACCGAGGCCCAGGCTGCTCTGGAGAGCCAGATGCAATCTTGAAAAGAGCCACATCTGGCTCCCAAGCCATAGGTTCCCTACCCCTGCT
Organism: Anolis apletophallus; assembly: GCA_030556195.1. Lineage (NCBI taxonomy): Eukaryota > Metazoa > Chordata > Lepidosauria > Squamata > Anolidae > Anolis > Anolis apletophallus. Next base: position 27,514,686 of record JARBWK010000003.1, read on the forward strand.
CTAGAGCAATAAGAGCTCAGTCACAGGCACTGGCAGGCACGGGTGCTTTCAGGGCCTGCATGCCAAACACACACTCTCTTTCCAAAGAGAGAGTGTGTGTAGCGTGCTATGCAGGCCCAGAAAGCATACGTGCCTGCCACTGCCTGCAGCCAAGCACCTCTTACTCTCAAGTAAAAAAAAACAGAACTTGCCTCCTTGCCTTGGAAAGAGTGTGTGTGTGTGACGTGCAGGCCCAGAAAACGCATCCTCTAGACCCCCCTCCCCATAATGGTCCAATAGAAAATGGATCTTTCTGGGCCCCATAACGAAAGCAGATATCTGCTCTCCTGATTTCGGGCGGCTCCCAAAAAAACGGAATGGAGCCCCCACCAAAAGCTGGGGCATGAAATGGGTCAAGGTTTGCCCCGAATGCACCACCTAGTCATTATCTCAGCCACCTATGTGGACACTTGTGGACTTTGGAATTCTGGATAAAGGGTGCTTAACTGCATTTGTTTGGACTTTTCTAAGTCACCTTGAGTTCCAAACTGGGGAAAAGATGAGCTATACATACTTAAATTGAAATAATGTGATACAATACATTACAATATACTTATTGGCTTGTCTTCACAAAGAAAGATTCAGGAAGGACTCATCCCACGCTTTCTACAAGCGTGTTGATAACTAAGAAGGCCAATCCAAGAAAGGCAAATTGGATGTGTCCTTCGAGCCTGTGCAAAGGATTCTGGTGGCACGCAGTGTGCACAGAACTGGCCTCACCCTTTAAACCAAAGGTTTGTCTGCCGGGGCCTAGCAAGCTTGGACGGTGGCAGCGAGGTCCTCAGGTCGTAGATTTGTTTCGAGTTTCCTTCTCTTAGATGGTTGACCTTACAGGGTTAGACAAGCACCATCTGCCCAGGTTTGAAATTAGAGTTTTCCTTCACTTAGGATGGTTGCCAAAAGGCTAAAGCCCATCCTGCCCAATGAAGCTCTTTGTCAGACCCTTCGGTTGTGGCCTGTCTGGCATGGGAGGCCCTACCGGTGACTATTATGCCACCGCCAGCATAGCTCACAACTTCGTTAGGGCATGCAAGCCTCTCCCCCTTGGCAAGGGGGCGCCAACGGAGAGGACAATATACTATACTAATAGTAATCATAATTATATGATTTCTATGATCATCACCATCTTTTTTAAAGAAACCTTTATGCAAACCAAAGTAGAATCTTTGCCACATGGTCCTTCAAACAAACCCACTAGTGTAATGTCCTCCTTTTGAAAATCACAACCCTAAGGCTTTACTTTCACTGCTTTACTTTCCCGTCTTCACATTCTTTATATATGCAGCTTGGGCAAAATGCATCATAAACTGTGACATTTTACACTAGCCGTTTGTAAATTTTAGAGGAGCTTACTGCTTGTAAATCATCCGCAGCTGGTTCCTTCACTGATTTTATTACTGCAAACTCAACCATGGATAAATTCTGTGCCAATTTCCTGCAAATTTATCTTTTTCCGAATACGGACTGAACAAAGTCCTTCAAATTGAGGGTGAATCCGGCGAAGACGAAGATCTTGTGGCTGGGTCGCCCGGGTGATGTTAATGTCCAGCTTCCGAGCCTGGACAGTGCAGTGTTATGCCCATCGCCTTCCGTAAAGAGTCTGGGGGTCCATTTGGACTCCCAGCTGACCATGGAGGCCCAGGTCTCTGCGGTCAGCAAGATCGCCTTTTTTCATCTGCGACAGGCAAGGAGGCTGGCCCCCTATCTCTCCCGGAACGATCTGGCCACAGTGATCCAAGCCAGTCATCTCAAGGCTGGATTACTGCAACGCGCTCTACGTTGGCCTTCCTCTGTTGGTGACCCGGAAGCTCAGGCTAGTGCAGAACACTGCCGCCCGGCTCCTGTCTGGCACGCCAGCTGGCGCCCACATAACACCTGTTTTGCAGGATCTGCACTGGCTGCCAATTGAGCACCGGATCACCTTCAAAGTGTTGGTCCTCACCTTTAAGGCCTTACACGGCCTGGGGCCAGCGTATTTGAGGGACCGTCTCACCCCATACTGCCCTCCGAGATCACTTCGGTCTGAGGACTCCAATCTCCTGGAGATACCTTCAGCTGAACTCGCAAGGCTGACTGCTACCCGCCGGAGGGCGTTCTCTGTCATAGCACCTACGCTGTGGAACGCCCTCCCGGCCGGAACTCGGGCTATGAAGGACTTGCTCCCGTTTAGACGGGCCTGTAAAACATACCTGTTTAAGCAGGCCTTTGGTGAGTAAGTCCTGCCCATGCCCCGCCATCTATTCGTTCTTCTGAGGATGATGTGCTGTTCATTGTTTTAACTGTGTTATTAATTACTGTACTGCTGTTGTTTTTAATTGTTTTTAACTGCTTATTGCCTGTATTTTACTGTGCCCTTCGGCTCCTGTAAGCCGCCGCGAGCCTCAGGGAGTCGGCGGCATAGAAGCCCGAATAATAAATAAATAAATAAATAAATATGTGGCTATCACCAAGGCCTCCTAATAGTAACACTGTTTGGGCAACTTAATCGTTTTGTTGATGTTTTAAGAGATTCTTGCACATGTATCCCAAAACTTATCATTTTAGTGTATTTATATGTATTTTAATCTACTTGTATTTTAATCTTTTATTGTTTTTATGATGTTTTATGATGTTTTAAATTGTAATAGGCATTGAATCCTTTCTGTTAACCAGCCCAGGCCCGGATTACCCATAAGGCAACCCTAGGCCATGGCCTAGGGGCCCAAGCCGAAGGGGGCGGAGATCACGGACCCAAAAAGAAGTTGTCTCAGCCCACCCCTGAGGGCGAAACGTCAGGAGAGCGTGCTTCTGGGAGGAAGCCTCCAGCGAGGTCTCCCTCCCAGACGGGCGGCGAAGGATGCTGACAGGGCGGCCAAAGCGGGCCTCATTTCCTCCAGCCTGCTGTGGCCGCCCCGCCAGCATCCTCTGCCAACAGCCTTTGCAGCAGGCAAGGAAGGAAAGGCAAAGCGTGGAGAGGAGCCCCTCCAGATCCCCAGCATTGCAGCCCGTGGCTCCCGCGCCTTCCTCCTCCTCCTTGGATTTTGCCGCAACAGGACAAAGAGTGGCGGCTCGGAAGCCAGGCGCGCACCTGCCTCTGTCGAAAGGGCAGTGTCCTGGGTGAGTGGCCTCCTTTCCCGCCTTTTGCTGCCTCCTCAGTGGAGAGAGAGAGAGAGAGATCCAGGGCCAGGTTTGCAGAGCGGAAAGAAAGCCTCTGCCCTGAGCTCCATTTCTGCTGCCCATGGCAAGCCTTCCCCCGCTCCCCAGTGCCCGCAGCAGCATCAGCTCAGGCCCACCGGGGAGGGAGGGAGTAGAAGATAAGGTTTTATTTTTAGTGTGGGTCTGAGTGATGTGGGGGGGGGGTGCGGTAGGGGGCATAATTCTAAAGTGTGGCCTAGGGCGCAAAAACTTGTTAATCGAGGCCTGAACCAGCCTGAGTCCCTCTGCGACGGTAGAGAAGATCGGTATATAAAACTTTTAATTAAATAAAGAATAAATATCTGTCTCCCTGCAGTTTGATTCCTGAAGTGGGAAAGGGGATTGCTTTTCATAAGAGTAGTCCTTCTTATCGATACATACAATACAATGGAAATGTTTTCTCTTTGGGCAAGTCAAGAAACTTTATGAGCCAGTTGAGGCAAGTTTTTTTTAAAAAAAATTATGATCGTTTGGGCTATAATCTAGGAAGGGAAAGAAATATGGCATTTTGCAAACTCATTTGGGGAAAATAATATGCTAAAGGTTGAGTTTCCCTTCTGTGAAATTGCAAAACCTAAAATGCAATTGGCCCTCTACATTTGCAAATCTCGTTTTTGTGGATTTGATTAATGTATTTTCTCTAGGAATCTCTACATTAGTGGTTCCCAAAGTGAGCGGTACTGCCCCTGGTGGGCGGTGGGGCGATCCAAGGGGGCGCTGGGAGACTCAGGAGAATTTGGGGGGCGCTGAACCCCTGTAAGGGGGCGGTGGCGTGAGCCAGGCTTCCACTTGCAGGGTCGCACGCTTGCGAGGACGTCCCCATTGGAAGAAAGAGGCTGATACACAGGACTGCGCCATGGGCAGGGTTGACAAGAGGAAGGAGGCGCGTACTGCGGTTTCCACGGCAACGCCTGCCTGGGGATTCCAACTCGCAGGGACACAGTCACAAGCGTGCAATCCCTGGGCAGGCTTTGCCATTTGATCCAGATCTGTCATTCATGGGGATCTTAGTGGTCTGTGGAAGTCAGAGCTGAATTGGTTGAAGGTACTGCAAATCCCATCATCCGTTGCTCATACTCCCCAAAACATATTGTTTTTGTGATTATTTCTGGAATTCAATGTTTGTAATTTACACCTTTCTTTACTATATTTTACGAAAAAGGTAGAAACATTAATACATAGATCTTTCTGTTTAATTTCTATTAAAAATTTTAAAAAATGATTTCTAGGGGGGTGCTGAGTAAAAAAATTTCTGGAAAGGGGGCGGTAGGCCAAAAACATTTGGAAACCAGTGCTCTACATCCTTCAGCACAATCTACTTTCACCAGATGTAGAGTTGCGCAAGAAGTAATAGATATTCCAAAAGAAAACACTAGACACTAGAGATTTCCAAGGATGGACCTACACTGTAATAATACACTTTATTGATCTTCCGCCTTCTCCCCTAGGAGACTCAGAGCAGATTACAGCATTTACATACATAGGCAAACATTCAATACTTTTACAATCACATACAATGAGACACACATACACAAAAAAAGGCAGAGGCTTCTCCTTTCATTTCCGGCTTCATCTCTGGCTCTGGGGAGGTGCTTTCTCCATTTTCAAGCTGAGGAGCCTGCGTTGTCACCTCCTGGTTGTGTGGCTGGCAAGATAGTTTGGAGTGTCTCTTTGCCTTTTCCTGTCAAAGCAGTATCTACTTGTCTTTGCATGTTTTTGAACTGCTAGGTTGGCAGGAGCTGGAGCTGACAGACGGGAGCTCACCCTGTCTCGCGGATTCGAACTGCCAACCTTCAGGTCAGCAGTTAATCAGCACAAGGGTTTAACCCATTGCGCCACTGCAGCTCTGGAAGTAATGTAGAATTAATGAAGTTCAACACCACTTTAACTGCCATGACTCAATGTTATGGAGTCCTGGAATACATCGTTTGGTAAAGCACCAGCACTCTTTGACAAAATAGGCTAAGGCTCTGTAAAACTACAGCTCCTATGATTCCACAGCATTGAGCCATGGCAGTTAAAGTGGTCCCACACTGCATTCATTCTATTATTTATTTATTTATTTAACACATTTGTATACCGCTCCCTCTCAGTCCGAAGGTGACTCGGGGCGGTTTACAACAATATCATAGAAACAACAATTAGAATGAATTAAAAACATAACACATTGATTAAAATCATAACCATAAAAACATCAGTTCGTCTCCAAGATAAAATCATAGTCCGATCTCATAGTCCATTGTTCCAAATCCTATGTAAGTTACACTGCGTTTTCGAATGCCTGCTCAAATAGCCAAGTTTTAACTTTTTTCTGGAAGGCCAAAAGAGAGGGGGCAGATCTAATTTCCCTGGGAAGGGTGTTCCATCGTCGAGAGGCCACTGCTGAGAAGACCCTGTCTCTCATCCCTGCCAAACTCATTTGTGACATAGACGGAGTCAAGAGCAGGGCCTCCCCAGACGATCTTAACATCCTAGATGGTTCATAAGGGGATATACATTCAGACAGGTAAGTTGGGCCGGAACCGTTTAGGGCAGTGTTTGCTAACCGCTGTTTTGCAGCACACTAGTGTGCCTTGAGCGAGCACCTGGTGTGCCGCGAGAAAACCTATCTTCCCCAAAGAAGAAGAAGGGTCCAGGGCGCCGCCTCCTTCGGCCGTTTCCCCAGCCAGCCTTCAATCGAGGGAGGGCGGGAAACGGAAGAGGAAGTGAGGAGCGCAGTCCGAGGCAGGCCCACCGGCTTCTTCTTTCGAACCGCAGGAAAGAAGGAAGGAAGGCAACTGCGGACCAAGTGAATACCTTCCCTTCTGGTGTGGAAGAGGGAGAGAGCCATTCAGGAAGGGAGCCACCTGGGAGTTCTGTGTGGGAAGTTTGGCCCAGTTCTATCATTGGTGGGGTTCAGAATGCTCTTTGATTGTAGGGAAACTATAAATCCCAGCAACTACAACTCCCAAATGGCAAGGTCTATTTCCCCTGAACTCCATCTGTGTTCATATTTGGGCTTATTGAGTATTCATTTCAAGTGTGGTCCAGATCCATCAATATTTTAGTCCACAGTGCTCTCCGAGTGTAGGTGAACTACAACTTCCAAACTCAAGGTCAATTCCCAAGCAAATCCTTTCTGTACTTTCTGTTGGTAATGAGAGTTCAATATGCCAAGTTTGGTTCAATTCCATTGTTGCAAGAGTTCAGGATGCTCTTTGTTTTTGTGTTAACTATAAATCCCAGAAACTGTAACTCCCAAATGTCAAGGTCTATTTTTCCCAAACTCCATCTGTGTCCACATTTGGGCATATTGAGTATTCATGCCAAGTTTGGTCCTGATCCAACATTGTTTGAGTCCACAGTGCTCTCTGGATATAGGTGAACTACAACTCCAAAACTCAATGCCCACCAAACTCTTATAGCATTTTCTCTTGGTTATGAGAGTTCTGTGTGGGAAGTCTGTGTCTTTCTGCCATTCCTACCAGAATATCTATGTTGTGTTCATCGAAACAGGTCCAGGTTTCACACTGAGTGTATAAATACATTTAAAAACATATTAACTATATGTATGACTGTGTTAGAGTGTCATTTTGTGTCATTTTGATTGGTGGTGTGCCCCAGGATTTTGTAAATGTAAAAAATGTGCTGCGGCTCAAAAAAGGTTGGGAAACACTGGTTTAGGGCTTTATAGGCCAAAGCCAGCACTTTGAATTGTGCCCGGTAGCAGACTGCCAGCCGGTGGAGCTGGCACAACAGAGGAGTAGTATGTTCCCTGAGCCCCGCTCCTGTTAGTAATCTGGCTGCCGTCCGTTGGACAAGTTGAAGCTTCCGAGCAGTCTTCAAAGGCAACCCCACGTAGAGTGCGTTGCAGTAATCTATACGGAATGTAACCAATAATCTATACCTGATGTAACCAGTAATCTATATGGGATGTAATCTATATGGGATGTAACCATTCAATGGACCCCCAAAAACCCAGTTACTCTTTGTGGGGGACAGAAAGCAGGTAGCATATATTCTTGGGGAGGACATACATCCATAGGACCACACACCTCTATGTAAGCTATCTTATTTAGATGTAAAATTTTAAAAAATGTAACAGAGATCTTTCTCGCAAATGAAGAACAGACTCTGCTCACGCGGGGGTCTTCTCATCCTGGCTGCTCCAGGATTTTTCAAACACAACTCTTTCAGCTTAATTTTCACTAATAGGAAGATGGGTCTTTTGATAATTTACGAGGGGAAAATCACATCAGGTGAGATAACGAACTTTTAGAAATCATTACCTAGTCTCTGAGCTGTGGACATTTTTTTAGTTTAATTAGGCTTTTATGGCACCATTGTCATGTAGTAATGGCTAATTACAAGTGGTAATTACCTAATTATGCATTTATGGTGTAAATGTGTGATTAGGTAGATTTGCACCGAATTTGCATTATATTTCATTATGCCTCAATCTAAACGGATCTGCCTCCCCTTCCCCTGAAAATAATATAGAAAAGGAGACATCAAAGGAGCCGGGTTTAGAATAAATCAGATCAGAGCGTCAAAAAGTTATTTCAGGAAACCTAAATCCAATTGGTAGTTCATCTAGAGAAGATCCAATCAAGAAGAAGAGTTTGGTAAGCCAACTTCTTTGTGTGAAGTGCATTCATTCAGTGGGTCTACTCTAGCATTAGTGAAAGAAATAGACAATAGCACCAGGCTAATAACAAATATAAATTTCTATAATTCAATTATTGGTACATACGTGCACCTGGGAGGTAGACCGAATAGATAAGGCTAATCCTCAGCATACAGGAACAAGGGTATAATCCCCAGGACAACCCATTCGGTATGGTAAATCACAGTTGTGAGTCCCAAAGTTCAAGCCTCATAGGCTAAAGAGTTCCTGAAATGCTCAGAAGGTCCAAGCTCCGAGGTGAAGATCAATAGTAAATACGTAGATGGGTTTTAAGGAAAGAGTGTTCAGGTCCATGTAAATAAGAAGGTATCACAGGGAAATTCCAGGACGCGGGAGACAGTGCATAGGCGTCTCCTCATGTAGATGTGCTATAGAATCACCGACGGAAGACGTTTGCAGTATATTTCGGCCGCTTGGAGTCCGTTTCGCCGCTTGGCTTTTTCAAGGCGTTAATACAAATTAAAGGCGTCCCATATTTACCATTGTAAAGGTTTGACCATCCTAACCCCGCTTCAGTGTATTAACGCCTTGAAAAAGCCAAGCGGCGAAACGGACTCCAAGCGGCCGAAATATACTGCAAACGTCTTCCGTCGGCGATTCTATAGCACATCTACATGAGGAGACGCCTATGCACTGTCTCCCGCGCCCTGGAATTTTCCTGTGATACCTTCTTATTTACCTGACCTGAACACTCTTTCCTTAAAACCCATCTACGTATTTACTATTGATCTTCACCTCGGAGCTTGGACCTTCTGAGCATTTCAGGAACTCTTTAGCCTATGAGGCTTGAACTTTGGGACTCACAACTGTGATTTACCATACCGAATGGGTTGTCCTGGGGATTATACCCTTGTTCCTGTATGCTGAGGATTAGCCTTATCTATTCGGTCTACCTCCCAGGTGCACGTATGTACCAATAATTGAATTATAGAAATTTATATTTGTTATTAGCCTGGTGCTATTGTCTATTTCTTTCACTTGTATACATAGCTTTTGGCTGTTATTCTCTACTCTAGCATTAAACACTGATTGAGGCAGTGGACTACAACTTCCAGAATCCCCTAGCCCAGTGGTTCTCAGCCTTCCTAATGCTGCAACCCTTTAATACAGTTCCTTGTGGTATGGGGGGGGGGGCTGGGTCTGAGTGGGAGAGGATCTACCCTAGCTAACCTTTTGTATCGTTATCCCAATACCCCCCCTGTATATGGGAAATATTGAGCATGGTGATCAGATCATGATATGAATAAACATAACAGTTTAAATAATGTACCAGTAAGGCCTTCTCGTGGACCACCCTGAGAATTTCAAGGGGGGGTTGGCTGAAGCCCCTCAAGCCCTCTCCCCCCCCCCCCTCTACCGGCTAAATGCCTGCCACCAACCATAAAATTAGTTCTGTTGCTACTTCAGAACTGTAATTTTGATACTGTTTTTGTAATGTAAATGTCTGAGATTATAATATAATAACTTTCTTTTTATACCCCGCTAACTATCACCCCGAGGGAACTCGAGGAGGCTTACAAGGGACTAGCCCAAAAATTACAAATAGGATGCATTTTCATTTACTGGAACAGATTTGGCACAAATATCAGATACGCCCAAATTTGAATACTGGTGGGGTTTGGGAGGGGATTGATGTCATTTGGGAGTTGTAGTTGCTGGGATTTATAGTTAACCTACAAAGAGCATTCCGAACTCCACCAACAATGGAATTGAACCAAACTTGACACACAGAACTCCCATGACCAACAGAAAATACTGGAAGGGTTTAGTGGGCAATGACCTTGAGTTTGGAGTTGTAGTACACCTACATCCAGAGAGCACTGTGGACTCAAACAATGATGCATCTGGACCAAACTTGGCATGAATACTCAAAGAGCATTCTGAACCCCACCAACGATAGAATTGGGCCAAACTTCCCACACAGAACCCTGATGACCAACAAAAATACTGTGTTTTCTGATAGTCTTTGGCGACCCCACTGACAACCTCGTCACGACCCCCTCCCCCCCCCCAAGTGTCCCAACCCCCAGGTTGAGAAACACTACCCTAGCTACTTTGGCTGAAGAATTTGGAAATTGTAGCAAAAACTGTCCCAGTTTGAAAAGGCAACTGTGACGACTTGGCCACTGGTTCTGGAGATTATTAATTAAAATAAATCCTCCCGGTAGTACTGCCACCAACCTAATTATTAACAATCAGGATTTTAAATTAAATAAGATGTGTATATGGTAGTTCTGTTGACCGAGCCACCCAAACACAACCACACTGTGAGGAACTAAAAGATGGAGAGATAGAGACTTTTTAAAGTTAACAATAAAACAGAATTTATTAATTAACAGACGGCTAGCAATGAGGCACTGATCACAACGGTTCTACAAAGAGGCAACAATACCGTATGGTTACTAATGGTAATAAGCTGAAGCGTGCGGTTACAGATAATAAAATGCTACGCGTGTGGTTACAGCCAATACTTCAAAAATGCATAGATCTAACCAATACTTTAGTCAGTACTGAGTCTTGACTAAAATATAAGCCTGTCACCCTATTGACTGAAAATAGGAGTGAACAGCTGGTTCCTAACAGGAGCTTCTAAACACCAGAAGTCCCTCTGAGTCTTCCCTGCCTGAGTCAGCCTGCTGCTGACTCTCCAGCCACAGAACCCACCTTTCCCTCTTCACACTGAGGAGACAAGGTGTTTAGTCTGACTCTGCAAAGTCAGCCCTAATGGCTCTAACCTAACTATCAGTGTCACCCCACACCCTGGTTGTGTCACTATAGTATATGACTGGGCAGTTCCTATGGCTGAGGCTTGGAGGATATTGTCACTCCAACCTCAAACCACACCAGCAAGAGCTACGATCTGTCTCAATCAAAGCTCTGCCCAAGACTGAGGATCTTTCTGACAAGATCCCTCCTCTAGTCAGCTCTGCTCCTCCCCTCTGGCACTCAGCCAATCACAGGGCACTCCTATCTCTGAGCAGGATTGACTCTAAGGCCACGCCCCTCTCTGGCTATGACCTCCCCTTCTGGCTGTTAGCTGCAAATCCCCTTGCCAAATTGGATGCCAGCTTTCTTCCAGCAGAAAGGAAAAACCTCCAAGCAGGCTTTCCACCCACTTAGGACAGGTGAGTCCTTACAGCAACCAACAACAAAAGGACTGGACCTCAACCACATATCCAAAAAACACACAAGACTATTGCAAAAACAAAATTAATATATGTATAATGAATACCAACAACTCCTAAATATTAAATTTATAGCAAATATGAACATAGAGAAATAAATAATACACATGATCTTTAAGAACAATGGGGAATTGATACTATATAAAGAGTTACGTAAAATACCATTCTGAACATCTCAGTGTCTTCTGGCTTGCATCTTCCTCCCCATCAATAAACCCCGACATCTTGACCACAATCTGATATTGTTTGGTCGCAAGTGTCCCAGTTTTCTTCTGAGTATAAAGTAAATTGTTTGTTTTTAAAGTCATTATCCCAGCTCTGGGCAAATTAATTTAAGGAACACACCTCTTTGCTTTGAAAAACATGAATCCTCATTAAAGTAATCTTGATTCTGAGTGTACAAAAAAAGAATACAGAGCAAAGCCTTGATCACGGAGAAGTGATTCACAAAGGGATGTTCCTTGTTTTTACTGAATATTGTCATATCAAAGGGGAAAGGACTAGAGACAAAGGTTGATGAATGTTTTGGGGGTGCATCTACACTGTAGAGTACAGTTGGACACCACTTTAACTGCAGTCATGAGAACTGTAATTGGCAAGGCATCAGAGCTCTTCAGCAAAGAAGAAAAAAGGCTATATAAAACTACACCTCCGAGGATTCCATAGCATTGTGCCATGGCAGTTGAAGTGGTGTCAAACTGCATTAATTCTACAGTGTGAATCAGGCATGGACAAACTTTGGCCCTCCAGGTGTTTTGGACTCCAACTCCCACAATTCCTAACAGCCGGTAAGGAGTTGCAGTCCAAAACACCTGGAAGACCAAAGTTTGCCCATGCGTGCTCAGGCCCGGATTAACAGCTTTTTGCGCCCTAGGCCACACTTTGGAATTATGCCCCCTTTAAGCCAACCTCTACTGCACCCCACACACCTCTCCCCCCCCTTCCGCCTCACGCCACCGCATCCTTCCCATCATGTGCCAATGGGGCTGAGGGGAAAGGTGCGCACACGGGGTCACTGAAAAGAAGGGAACTGGCCCCTTTGTGTGGCGGGGAGCGAGTTCGTTACCCCTCGGGAAGGAGGCAGAGGAGGGCGAGCGAGTGCCGCAGAGCTGAGGCCCAAAGGGACGGGGAAAGCCGGGCTGGGTCCAGAGCATGCTCTTTGTCTGGGGCAGCGGCTTCAGAGGCAGCCCCACGTGCGGCTCATGGCCCAGCGGCTGCAGAGAGTTGGGGCCTTCCTCCGCCTCAAGCTCCCCTCCGGGCCTCCACACCGCACTCTGCCCCTCTTTCCAGCAGCCTCCTCTTCCCTCAGCAGCCTGCGAAGGAAGCCGCTCTGAACCAGGACAGTCCAGGCCAGGCGCCCCTTCCCCTCAGGCGCAGAAGCACTGGCTGAGAAGCAGCGGCGTAGATGGATGGGCTGAGGTTGACGCGGCGAGCACGAGCACTGCCTCCGTGGAGTCCGGCCTTGGCTCCGCCTCCTTTTGGGTACCAGGCAGCAGGAGCCACTCACGGCGCAATTTTTAAATTATTTTATAACATTTTTTTGGGCTCGTGATCTAGGCCCCCCTCGGCTTGCGCCCCTAGGCCATGGCCCAGGTTGGCCCTATGGGTAATCCGGGCCTGTGTGTGGTGTAGATGCACCGTTGATTGGCACTTGGTTAGAGCATTGTGTTCTCCAGCACAAATTGGCCACAAAAGAGTAACAAAATCTATGTCACTTTGGTTGGACTTTTCTGAAAATCACCTACGCTTCTAATCCAGTGATGGCGAAGTCTCTTATATCAGTGGAGTGATGTGTCCACTCTGTGTTTTGGTCTGAACCTCAGGAGAAACTCCAAACTCTAAGGTCCTGAACCCAATCTCAGAAATTGATTCAACGCCTTAGACAGCTCCATTTCCCTTAATGGATTCCTTTCTATATGTATTGTAGCCTAATGTGTTTGTTTACGTATTTTTCAGTTCCAGTCTATCATGTGTAATAAAAGAGTGCCCCAGATGCTATAGAGAGGAACAGAGATTCTCAAGGTGAAGTGTTTGTTTCTTCTCAGAATAACTCTTCAGATGTGCACAAAGACTTGTTCGGTTGTCAGTCTCGAATCCAACAAAGATCTGTTCTTTTCCCGACAATACCTTTCAGATGCTTATGGATTGCAGGCACCATCATCTTGGCCCATTGTTCATATTCTCTGGATTAAATGAGGTTATAACCCAGTGTTTTTCAACCTTCCTAATGACAAAACCCCTTAATACAGTTCCTCATGTTGTGGCGACCCCCAACCATAAAATTATTTTCATTGCTACTTCATAATAGTAATTTGGCTACTGTTATGAATCGTAATGTAAATATCTGATATGCAGGATGCATTTTCATTCACTGGACCAAATCTGGCATGAATACCCGATATGCCCACATTTTAATACGGGTGGGGTTGGGGAGGGGGGTTGGTTTTGTAATTTGGGAGTTGTAGTTGCTGGGATTTATAGTTCGCCTACAATCAAAGATCATTCTGAACTCCACCAACAATGGAATTGAACCAAACTTGGCACACAGAACTCCCATGACCAACAGAAAATACTGGAAGGGTTTAGTGGGCACTGATCTTGAGTTTTGGAATTATAGTTCACCTATATCAAGAGAGCATTTTGGACTCAAACAACAATGGATCTGGACCAAACTTGGAATGGATACATAATATGCCCAAATGTGAACACTGGTGGAGTTTGGGGAAAATAGACCTTGACATTTGAAAGTTGTAGTTGCTGGGATTTATAGTTCATCTACAATAAAAGAGAATTTTGAATCCCACCAATGACAGAATTGAGCCAAACTTCCCACACAGAACCCCCATGACCAACAGAAAATACTGTGTTTTCTGGTTGTCTTTGACGACCCTTCTGACACCCCTTCCTGACACCCCCCCCCCCCCAAGGGGTCCCATCCTCCAGGTTGAAAAACGCTGTAACCTAAAATACCTGGAGATCTTCAAACTGCTTTCCCTTGACTAGGACTCTGTAGTATCCATCCTTTTGACATGCTAACCAGACTTGAAACTAGCAAAACTCTATATATATTCAGCCTACTGGATTCTGCTTCCACAGATTCAACTAACAAAAGCTTGAAATATTGCAAAAAAAAATATCCAAAAATCAAGCCTTCGTTTTGCCACTTCACATAAGGCCAGGCCCGGATTACCCATAAGGCCAACCTAGGCCATGGCCTAGAGGCGCAAGCCAGGAGAGGGGGGGCGCAGATCATGGACCAAAAAATAATAATGTTGAAACAAATAAAAATGTCAAAAATGCATGTGCGCGCGCACTCACGCACACAAAGGGGTGGGAAGTTCTGTTGAAAAAGCAGGCGCATGCACACGCTTGTGCATCCCCTTGCAGGAAGTTATTGCCCTCTCTGTCTCTCCTCCTTCCTCCTCCTTTTGCCCCCGCCCCTCTCTCGTTCTGAATTGTACATAGAAATAGAGCATGTGCCAAGCAACCACCACAACCGTCCTCCTTTCTTTTCTCTCCCCCTCCCCCCTCTGGTGGGCAGAGCTTGAGACGAACAAATGTTTGTCCCGCCCCATTCCACTCCTCCTCCTCCCTCCTTTCCCCCCTCCCGTTCCATTTTGAGTAGGCGGAGCTCAAGACGTTAATAAACCTTGGTCCCGCCCCTTCCACTCCTACTCCCACTTCCTTCCCTCCCCCTCCCCCTTTCCCGAACCCCGTCACGTGCCGGGAGGGGAAGGTGCCGTGAGGACATCAGATGCCTTAAAAAAAGAAAGAAAAGAAAACACCTCGAACGCTCCTTCGCTCCCTTCCTTATGCAAGGCGTAATGCGTTTACAGAAATTGCCGAAAAGAGCCGAAGGGCTTGGCTTTGGTTTCTTCCCAAGGGGGAAGCTCTCAGGAGAAGACTCTAACCTTCCAATACCATTTTTTAACTTCAGGAATGAACTACGGAGTAGCAGAAGTGTGAAATATTGACTGTTATCATTGGTAAGGGTGGGGGGACACAAGTATGCATTGTTTCCAGTTGAACTAGAATACATAAAATTTTAAAAGGGTGTTTATGGTGTATCTACACGGTGATTAACTGAGATGTATTGGGCTACCTTCACTGGAAGCCTTTAAGAGACAATTGAAAACCTGGTTTTTCCGCCTAGCCTTTGGAGACTAGATCCCTCAACGCCCGTTTCTTAGATTTCCTTCCCCTTTGCGACTCCTCACGTTTTGGCCCTACTCCATTGATCTCCCCCCCAGTTTTTAAACACCGTATATGTACATGTGGCCCGCCCTCTCATCTTCTTTTTTCTTTTGTTTTAGATGCATTTGTTATTGTGTTTTTGTTAGATGTATTCATTTTACTGTGTTTACTGTTTTTATTGTGTTCGTTTTTCTTGATGTCTAATATTGTGTGATTTGTGGTTTGGGCATGGCCCCATGTAAGTCGCTCCGAGTCCCCTGTGGGGAGAGGGAAGCGGCTTATAAATAAAGTTTTTTATTATTATTATTATTACCTGAGTGAATTTGAGGTAAGTTTATTTTTAGTGTGGGTCTGAGTGATGGGGGGGTTGGTCATGCAGTAGAGGTTGGCTTAAAGGGGGCTTAAAGGGGGCGTAATTCCAAAGTGTGGCCTAGGGCGCAAAAAGGTGTTAATCCAGGCCTGCATAAGGCACAAAGTTGTACTATGCCTTGTATATAATGGAACTTACATGTCCATGGATTTTAATATTCACAGGGGGTCCTGGACCCAAACCTCATCTGACCCAGGCATGTAGCCGGGGGGCTTAGGGGGCTTCAGCCCCGAAATTCTCAGGGTGGTCCGCGAGAAGGCCTTACTGGTACATTATTTAAACTGTTATGTTTATTCATTTCATGATCTGATCACCATGCTCATTATATCCCACATTAATGGGGTTATTGGGATAACAATACAAAAGGTTTGCTAGGGTAGACCCTCTTCCACCCAGTCTCAGCCCCCCGAACCAAAATCCTGGCTACGGCCCTGATCTGACCCATTGTAAATGGAAGAAATGTGGATTATTGGCCAGAGCAACATTCTTGTCTTCCTCTTCTGCTCAAATATTAGCCTTTAGCTTCCTTTGCCCGGGAGTTCCTGTTCATCTTGCATTCCATCTTTGAAGAACACTTGCCTTCCTCTGTTCTATATTCCTTCTCCCTTTGCCCTCCTGCCTTATTTCTATTCCTTCCACATTCGAGCCGATGCCTTTTTTCCCTACTTAGCTTTCATCTCTCTCCCTCCATGCTGTCTCCTAGTTAGCAAAGCCCTCCTGAACTATTTTCTCTCCTATTTTTCTCTCTCAATCGCTCTGGGTAAAACCTCCCCTCAGGTGTATTTTCTGTAGCAAACTTTAAAACATGGAGCTTGTTTCTCCACCGCAGGTTCCCTTTAAGAAAGCCTGGGATCCTGGTTGTTGGGAACACTGGGGAATTCTCTCATGATGCAACCAGATTTAGCATGGACCCAATCTATTATATTATTTTGCACTGTTCCTTTAAAGCAACCAATTCCCTGTAGAGAAAGCATAAAGCAAAAAAGCGATGCTTAATATTTTCCCCTTGGCATCCATTTCCCAGTGAATGTTTCTCTTGCTGCCTTTCTTCTGCTAGTGTTTATAATTTGGGAGGGAAGAAATGGAGGAAGGGACGTTGTAGGCTAGGGCAGTGTTTCCCAACCAGTGTGCCGGGGCACACTAGTGTGCCGTTAGCAATCATCAGGTGTGCCGTGGGAAATTGGAACCTTCAGGAGGGGAGGGGGGAGAGTCTAGAGTGTTGAAGTATAAAACCCCTAAGAAACCTACCTCGATAAAGGCACAAAATTACAAATACCCCCTCCCCACCCGTTGTCTACTTGGTCTCTCCCTCTCCATGCATTGGGAAGGCCCGCCTCCTTTTCCCCAAGTGGAGACCTCCTCTTGCCTCCTGGGGGTCCTGTGTGGGAAGTTTGGCCCAGTTCTATCATTGGTGGGGTTCAGAATGCTCTTTGATTGTAAGGGAACTATAAATCCCAGCAACTACAACTCCCAAATGTCAAGGTCTATTTCCCCTGAACTCCATCTGCGTTCATATTTGGGCATATTGAGTATTCATGCCAAGTTTGGTCCTGATCCAACATTGTTTCAGTCCACAGTGCTCTCTGGATATAGGTGAACTACAACTCCCAAACTCAAGGTCAATGCCCACCAAACTCTTATAGCATTTTCTCTTGGTTATGGGAGTTCTGTGTGGGAAGTTTGTGTCTTTCTACCATTCCTGCCAGGATTTCTATGTTGTGTTCATCGAAACAGGCCCAGGTTTCACACTGAGTGTATAAATACATTTAAAAACATATTAACTATATGTATTACTGTGTTAGAGTGTCATTTGGTGTCATTTTGGTTGGTGGTGTGCCCCAGGATTTTGCAAATGTAAAAAGTGTGCCGCGGCTCAAAAAAGGTTGGGAAACACTGGGCTAGGGAAGGATGAACCCTTCCCATTGCTGATGCCATTGCTTACGTAGAAGCCAAGTCCCACACATATACACAACCACAACCCCACAGCAAGTCTAAAAGCCTGGATTTTTCTGTAGCCAAAAACAGACATGGGTTGGGAAGGTTAGAAATAAAGGATTTGTTGGAAAAAAATATTATTAAAAACTAGCTGTACCCGGCCACGCGCTGCTGTGGCATTGTGTGGTGGTATGGAAAATTACTGCTCCTTTTCCCTCCCTGTTTCCTTTCTTTCTGCCCCCCCCTTGTCCCTCCCCTTTTCCCACTTCTCTTCATTTCCTTCTCTTTCTCTTCTTTTCTCTTTCAGTTTCCCTCTTTTCCTTTCTTCCATTATTCCCTTCTCCTTTTCCCATCCTTCCTCTCCTTCCCTTTCTCTTTCTTTTTCTCTCTTTTTATTTCCTGTTTCCTTTCCCTTTCCATCCCTCCCTCCTCTCCCTGGCCCTTCGTTCCTTCCTTCCTTCCATCCATCCCTGCTTTCCCTCCCTTCTTCTTTCTTCCCTCACCCCCCTTTCCATCTTTATCCCTTCCTCCTTTCTTCTCTCCTTCCTTTGTGTCGGTTCTCCTTCCTGCCTTCTTTGTCTCTTTCCCGTCTTTCATTTTTCTTTCCTTCCTTCCCTCCTTCCTTACTTCCCTCCCTCCCTCCTTCTCTCTCTCTCTCCTTCCTCCAGAACTTCTATAGTTCATTCCTTCCCTTTGTCCTTCCCTCCTTTCTTCTCTACTTCCTCCGTGTCCCTTCTCCTTCTTGTCTTTCCTTCCTACTTCCTATTCTTCTTTCCCTCCCTCCTTCTCTCTCTCCTTCCTCCCCACTTTCTTTGTACCTCCCTCCTGTCATCTCTCCTTCTTCCTGCCTTCTTCACCTCTTGCCTTTTGCTTTGCAAGAGGTGAAGAAGCTTTTCCATGCATATGCAGTACTGCAGTAGCGTGGGGGATCATGGGAGTTGTAGTCCCATTGGTCTTTGGGGTTTTTTTCCATTTTGTTTTAATTGGGGGGGGTTGGTGGTAAACATACCTCGTTCCGTGGTGGGTTTCGTGGCCTGGTTTGGTGTTTGTGGGTTCAGCGGTTTTGCTGTCTATAGGCTACTCAGGACGACAGCTCTCTTTATATATATATATATATATATATTGCACAAATGAGGAGTCACAGAGTTGTGTTTTCCACAAAGTCTGTAAATCCTGAATAAAGGGACACATTACCTTATATACTGCTTGACATCCCATGGGCTGGCAGTCTTCCAGAGGCATTTCCCTTATAAAGTTATGCTTCCGTATGGGTTATGTGCTCTATGTGGGGCTGCCTTTGAAGGCTTTTCGGAAGCTTCAAATGGTCCAGCGGGTGGTAGCCAGGTTGCTAACTGGAGCAGTGCTCAGGGAGCATACAACTCCTCTGTTGCACCAACTTCACAGGCTGCCAGTTTGCTACTGAGCACAATTCAAAGTGCTTGCTTTATCCTATAAAGCCCTAAACGGTTCCAGCCCAGCTTATCTGTCTGAACATATCTCTTCCTATGAACCATTTAGGAATTTAAGATCATCTGGGGAGGCCCTGCTCTCAATCCCACCTTATTCACAGGAACATTTGGCGGGGATGAGAGACAGGGCCTTCTCAGTGTGGAACTCCCTACCTAGGGATATTAGATCAGCCCCCTCCCTCCGGACCTTCTAAAAAAAGGTAAAAGTTGGGGTTTTGAACAAGCCTTCGAAATGCAGTACAATAGACAAACACGGAATTATGTAATTTTGAAACATGGAATGACTTAGACCAGCGTTTCCCAACCGGTGTTCCACAGCACACTAGTGTGCCGTGAAAGATCATCAGGTGTACCGTGGGAAATTACAGTGTAGAGAGACAGAACCTAGCAGGAAACTTCAGGCAGTGGAAATGAGGCTTTCCTGGTCGAAGGAGAGAGAGAGGAGGGAGGGAGGAAAGTTCTGGATGCCGAGGGCTCTCCCTGACTGCAGCCAGGCCGTCTGGCATTGCTACTTTGGCCAGGAAAGCCTCATTTCCCCTGCCTGAAGTCTAGCCCCTCCGCGCCGAGGAAGGGGAGCAACCCCTCATCTCCTGGCCTCTCCTGGCTGGGCTCCGGGTTCGCTGCAGAGCAGAGGCCGGGATGCGCAGCTCCACAGCCCAGCTTGGTTTCTTCCCGATCTGGCCCCAAGGCGACAGCAGGAAAGCCGAAAGGATGGGGGGGGCACTCCTGGGGGGCTGTACCCCTTCGGGAAGGAGAGATGGGGTGGCCATGGCTGCAAGCCTCTGCCGCAGTTTGTTCTGAGGCTCGGAGCCACCCCGTGTGCTCAATTCCTATTTGTCCTGCTCAGCCGAGCTCGCGTGCGCTTCAGCCACTCAGCGCAGCCCTCCCCCGCGGGATGGTGACGTGCCTCCTGCGCGTGGGCATCCGGGGGGGGGGCAGAAGGGGGGTTTGGGGGAAGCAGCGGCGTCACAAGGGGGGAGGGTGACAATTAGTAAAATGACAGAGTGTCATTTTGTGACATTTTGGTTGGTGGTGTGCCCCAGGATTTTGAAAATGTAAAAAATGTGCCGTGGCTCAAAAAAGGTCTTATACGACGCTACTGGAAATTAGATTAACAGGAAGACATTGGTTATTATATGTTTTTAATGGTTTTTGTATGGATTTTATAATGTTGCTTTAAATGTTTTAATGGTAAATTGTGGATTATTATGGCATCAAATTGCTGCCAACTTGTAAGCCGCCTTGAGTCGTGTTTGGGCTCAAGAAAGGCGGATTAGAAATACTGTAAATAAATCAATCAATAATTCTGCCCGCTCTTTCCAGCTAGTAATCGGTTCATATTCTCACTTCCTTGTACATGACTTCCTGTTTAACTCTAATGGTGGGTGGGCAAATTCACTAATTCTTTCTGTCAAGCCCTTCGCCATTGTGGGGGTGCAAGAGGGGAAAACGGCACCAGGTGGAAACATTGGGGGGGGGGGGCTAGACCAACATATGTCCCCCATGAGTTAGGACACATTTTCTCTGCTGCGTCCTCAGAGTCCCCCCAATCTACATGAGACTTGTAGTCTCACTCCCATGGACCTCCTCCAATACCACAATAGCTGCAGTAGACCTTTCCTTCTGGACTACTCAGATCAGGAAAGGAGCAGATTACTCATTTCACCTAGGATGGTTTTCATTGCTGCCACTGGCTGTTCCATCCTTGGCTAGCAAGATCCTGCTCCCATTCCTTTTCTGTCTCCAGCATTGGCAGCAGTGTTCTCCTCTCTTCCCATTGCCATTGCCACTACTATGGGATGTGGCTGCCATTACCATTGCCAGCCCTTTTTCCCTCCATGGCCATCCTGCCTCCTAGAATCCAAAGGAAAGTAGCACAAATAAACCACAGGAGTCACAGCTCAAAAGGAAGGCACAGCACTTTCATTACAGTGACAGAAGCAATCGGGCATATTAACATATTTTTATGCCATCCGACTTTTAGAAACTGCCTGGGATGTGCTTTTAATGGTGTCCGCAGTGCTGTTGGCAAGGTTTGTATTTAGTCCCCTAATGAATCTCGATATTTTTAACATTCTAAAATGAGTAATAATTTTTAAATCTTGTATAGTTATGTTTTCATTGAAGTTTTCATATCATTTTAAGCTGTGTTGCTTTTTACATATGTTGAGGATTTGGGATTTTGGCCTGCATCAATAGGAGGATGGTGTCTAGGTCCAGGGAAGCCATGTTACCCCTCTATTCTACCTTGGTTAGACCACACCTGGAGTATTGTGTCCAATTCTGGGCACCACAATTGAAGAGAGATATTGACAAGCTGGAATGTGCACCGGGAATGTGGCGCAGCTGGCTAAGTGTCAGCTGCATAAGATCTCTCTGACCAGTAGGTCATGAGTTCGAGGTCTGCCTGGGTCGAGGTGGGTTCTCGACCTGAAGTGAAGCCTGCTGCCGACCTTTGCAGCCCAAAAGACAGTTACATTTGTCAAGTAGGAGATAAAGGTACCACATTAAAGTGGGGAGGCGAATTTTGAATGATTTATGAGGCCATAAAGAATCACTGAGGAATGCGGAAGAAACAACAAGGGACGCTGGAAGGAAACGGTGAGATGAGGAGTGTGTCAGCTCCCCCTGGTGGCCAGAAAGTTTGCCTCTGTTTGTCTATATATGTATAATATGTCATATGTTGAACTGCAGGGATTGTCTGCAAGTATGTGCACTGTAATCCGCTCTGAGTCCCCTTCGGGGTGAGAAGAGCGGAATATAAATAAAGTAAATAAATAAATGTGCCCAGATGAGGGCGACTAAAATGATCAAGGGTCTGGAGAACAAGCCCTATGAGGAGCAGCTTAAAGAGCTGTGCATGTTTAGCCTGAAGAAGAGCAGGCTAAGAGGAGACATGATTGCCATGTATATGTGAGGGGAAGTCATAGGGAGGAGGGAGCAAGCTTATTTTCTGCTGCCCTGGAGACTAGGGCGCAATGGAGCAATGGCTTCAAACTACAAGAAAGGAGATTCCACCTGAACATGAGGAAGAACTTCCTGACTGTGAGAGCTGTTCAGCAGTGGAACTCTCTGCCCCAGAGTGTGGTGGAGGCTCCTTCTTTGGAGGCTTTTAAACAGAGCCTGGGTGGCCATCTGTCAGGGGTGCTTTGAATGCAATTTTCCTGCTTCTTGGTAGGGGGTTGGACTGGATGGCCCACAAGGTCTCTTCCAACTCTGTGATTCTATGAGTCTTGTTTTTGGGGGATAGGTGGGCTGTAAATATAATAGTAATAACAGCAACAACTGTTGCCAGGCCCGGATTAACATTTTGTGGCGCCCTAGGCCACACTCTGTAAGCCTGGGGCGCGCTTGAGAGGGGGCTGATTGCGAGGGTGGAGCCACTTGCAGGGGGTGGGGCCGGCGCGAGCGAGAAGGAGCCGGGGGAAGCCCCACCCCTATGCCGTCTGACGTGGCTTCCCTCGGCTCCTTCTCCCTTGTGCGTGTGGGCGCTGCTCCTTCCTTCACTGAAGGAAGGAGGGGCGGAGCCGGCGCGAGGGAGAAGGAGCTCGGGGGAAGTCCTGCCCCTAGGGCGTCTGACGTGGCTTCCCCCCCGCCTCCTCCTCGCTTGCGCCGGCCTCACCCCTCCTCCCTTCAGTGCACAGGCGCAGAAGCAAGCGTCCAAAGATCGGATTTTTATTTTTTTTTAAATTCATTTTTTCAATTTTGGGAGGTCTGGATCTGCCACCCCACCCCCCATGGCTGCCGCCCTAGGCCATGGCCTAGGGTGGCCTTATGGGTAATCCGGGCCTCACTGTTGCACACCGGCCGTGAACCAGGGCCGTTTAAATATTCACACAACCACGGCTGGAAATAACAGTCTATTTATTGAAGTAAACATTGTCCAAAAAAATAACAGTAAACTTGAAAATAGCCAAGGCAAAAAGCATTCAAGGAAATCCCAGGAAATGTTCCCAAAGCCTCAGGCTAATTAAGTTGTAAGGTCTCTGAATATAAATCCACTAAGAAGCATCAGAACTTAAAACTAGGATAGTCCCAAAAAAGGCAAGCTCAAAGTTCTGTCAGGAATGACCAAAAAATCATGAAATCAGGAGTTCATGGAACTGCTTGCAGTAGAATCGAAAGTTGACCAGGAACTGAACTTTAGCCTTTACAGGGCTAATAACAAGATCTCAACATTCTAACATTTCCCTCCCTTTTCCCTTTTCCCTGGGAAAATAACAGCTGCGGCTAGAATCAGCAAGCCAGGTGTCTCAATTCCCGTCCACTGGACTCTCAGAAAAACTACATTCCCTTAACTGCTTTTCCAGAGTTTCATCACCTTGGCCCTGCACTGAAAATCACACAGATCCCTGCA
This sequence comes from Anolis apletophallus, assembly GCA_030556195.1. Lineage (NCBI taxonomy): Eukaryota > Metazoa > Chordata > Lepidosauria > Squamata > Anolidae > Anolis > Anolis apletophallus. The sequence continues at coordinate 27,538,075 of JARBWK010000003.1, forward strand.
CACCACCACAACCCACAACCCCTGAAGCCACAGAAGCCACAGGCCCAACAACAACATAATCTAGGAAACATTGCAGCAACTCACTTTTATCTAAGTCTATTGGAACGGGCAAGATTTCGCCCCTTTCCCTCCTCTCTGCAAGTTTTGCACTTTGAACTACATTGGCAGCAATTGAAGTAGGACAAATGCAGAAAGCGGGAGGAAGAGGGAAAAACTGGGACATTTTAAAAGCAGCTGAAAAGTGGGAAGGCAGAGAATTAATTGAGGTGGTTTTTGACAAATTAGGACCACTGAAGTGCGTCACTAGTCTGTTATTTATTTATTTACTAGCTTGGGGACGCGGCGGTGCCCGGGTCATTTGAGAAGTGCAGCAGGATGTAGAGTGGGTCATGGGGGCTCTGTGTGCCAAGTTTGGTCTTGATCCATCATTATTGGGAGTTGCAGTGGTATCATGAAATTACTGAAGGTAGTGGAAGTCCCATCATCTCTGGTCCACCCTCCCCCAAAGTGTAGTTGGATGTAGATTGGGTCATGGGGGCTCTGTGTGCTAAGTTTGGTCTGTATTGGTGAATGGATGAGGGTTGCATTGTTTTTAGGAAGTGAGTGAAGGTACTTCAAGTCCCATCATCTGTGGTCCGTCTCACACAAAAACGCACCAGGATGTAGAGTGGGTCATGAGGGCTCTGTGTGGCAGGTTTCGTGTTGATCAGTCATAGGATTAGGTTTGTAGCAGTCTTGGAAAGTGAGGGAAGGTACTGCAAGTCCCATCATCCATGTTCTGGCCCCCTCCAAACTTCAGTAGTATGTAGAGTGGGTCACTGGGGCTCTGTGTGCCAAGTGTGGTCTTTATCAGTGTTTGTTGGGGGCCACAGTGGTCTGTAGGAACAGAGGGGTGTGAAAGTACTACAAATCCCATCATCCATTGTCAGTCCTCCCCCAAATCTCACCAGGACGTGAAGGCAGTCATAGGGGTTATGTATGCCAAGTTTGGTCTCGATCAGTGATTGTATGAGGTTTGCAGCGAACTTGGGAAGTGAGTAGAGGTACTTCAAGTCCCATCATCCATGGTCCACCCTCCTCCAAAATGCACCAGGACGTAGAGTGGGTCATGGGGGCTGTGTGTGCTAAGTGTGGTCTGTATTGGTCCTTTTTGGTGGCCTCAGTGGTCTGTGGGAACCAAAGTGTTTGAAAGTACTACAAATCCCATAATCCGTGGGTCATGTCCCCGAACCGCACCAGGACGTAAAGGGGGTTAGGGGGTTATGTGTACCAAGTTTGGTGCAGGTCCATCACCGCGCTGGTCGCTGTGGCCTGTGAAAGTGGCTGCCACATATCCGCCCTCCCGCCCTCCGCACACATACATACATACAAACATTCCGTTTTATAAAGGTATACAGATTTCCAGCATTTTTACCCCGCTCTTCTCAACCCTCGAAGGGGGACTCAGAGCGGCCTAACAAACACAGTAAAATACAATATAAAAACCCCAAAAACATTCAACATTAAAATACATTAAAATACAATTAATATTAACACATCATACACATTCATTTAAGTTAAAAACAGTGTTCCGTCCATAAAAAGAGCATTGAGCCATATCCACCAATTTGCCATTAAAATCCAGTCCAAAGTGCTGCCTTGTGCTAGTGTGCAAACGCCTGGTCCCACAGCCAGGATTTCACTTTTTTCCTGAATGCCAGGAGGGATGGAGTTGAACGTATGTCGCTAGGAAGCGCGTTCGACAGACAGGGAGCCACCACCGAGAAGGCCCTCTCTCTCGTCCCCACCAACCGCATTTGCGAAGTTGGCGGGAGCGAGAGAACAATTAAGACATGCAAGATCCAAAATTATTTACGTTCCTGACAAAGTCTTCCAAACTGAGTCCTCAATCTAGAAATTGCCCATCATTTTAGTTAGGTAACTATCTTCAAAACGGAAAAGCGCTGGATGAAAAGGAGCTTAAATGTGACAGTCGCTTCCAATGCCATCATAGCAGGTGCTGCTGGGTTTCTTTTGCCCAGCCGCAGCTGCAATGGCTGGATTACATTTATCTCCCAGTATTAGGCTCTGGTGGCAACTTGTTTCCTTGGTGAACAATACTTTTTTTGACTATTAAAGATGGATAATGTCATGCATAAATGTAATTCAACTTCTTTCCTAATTAGTGACCTATTTTTCTGTCAGATACTTATCATGTCCCCAGGGAAGACTTCAATCACCAAAGTACCCAGTGCTTTTTTGCGCACTTTCGGTAATTAAATCTCTTCTTACATATTTATATACATTTTCTTCCTGTGGCGGCAGGACACGGCGGATGGTGGGAGAAACCGCCAAAGCAGGAGAATCCGGAGATAACTGATGGAGCATTAGAGACACAAACGGCAGAAGGCAGATCCTTATCATTTTTATCACCGCAATTAAACATATTACATTCCGAACGGGTTTTGCCCCTCCCGGATGAAAAAGAACAGCCATTAATAAAACAATGCTGCATGCTCAAAGGCAATGTCATCCCGAGTTAAATGAACGGAGACTTTGAGTGTGCTTTACTGCCTCTGGGTGCACAGTTTCAAGTTCCATTAACGCTAATAACGCAACTGTAGAATACGCACGAGACGACGCCTCTATGCAATTCAGAAATGATATGACCTCATGCTGGGTCCATTTGCCAGGGTTGCTGAGATCCTTCAGACGGCAGAGCGAATCTGAAGTCAAAGCATGCCTTCTGATATTCCAAAAGTAGGAAACATGTAACCCTTCAGTCACAAGTGAACATTTTGGAGTTCTTTTGTGCCTTCTCAAGGATTATTGCCAGCATCCCAGTGGGATGAGGTACAGTTTCACCTTTCTTCTTGCCCCCTCCCCAAGATTTTCTTGACCAGATCATGTCTTTTTAACTACAAACTGATTGGGAAGTCAATGTCTGGCTCAGTTTAGCTCCTGGTTGAAAATAATAGGTTTTTCGTTCGTCTAAAATCCCAGACAGAATAAGGTATTAGGTGTCCCTAAACCAGGGGTGGGCAATTATTTTTCCCAAGGGGCCACACGAGAGCCAAAAAATATTATGAAGGGCCGCACCTAAAGGCTGAACTACATTCTAATCTACATTATTTATTTATTTATTTATTTATTTATTTACTATATTTACTATATATTACACATCATTAATATTAACATATTAATATATCAAGAAATATTCATATATTATTAGTATTAATATCATAATTATTATATTATAGTATATATAGACATTATAATATATTGAAATTATAATATAATATAACATTATTTATTATATTATTATAATTATATTATTATAAAAAAATAATTATAAAATAATAATAATAAAAACCACTAAAATAAAATGAAATTCAAGAAGACAAGGTGTGAACCAAGATAGAGGCTGACATCCTCAAGAGAGGAAGGATCCCAAGATGGAATGGCCCAATGGACCCAGCCCAGAGGATAACAAAGCGGACCCAGCCGCCGCAGCAGCAGAGCAGAGCAGAGCAGCAGACGATCAGAGGCTGCAGGCCTCCGCCCGCTCTCGCCCCCAGCCGTTCCCCAGCTGATCGCCCTGCCATGGAGTGCCTGCCATCCCGGGAGGCGATCCGGGCCTGCCACGGGAGCAGTCGGCGAGCTGTGGTGGGTGATCGCCCTGACGAACCGGAAGATGATCAAGTCTTCCGGTCGCCAGGGCAATCAGCCGCAGCTCGCCGACTGCTCCACTGCAGGCCTGGATCGCCTCCCGGGATCGCAGGCACTCCAAAGCCACCGCTCCTCCGATTGTTCTCCGGAGCAGCGGGCTGTCTACCATCGCAGGCCCCACAGCCCACGATGGGATGGCGGCAGTGGCACCCCTTTCTCTTGGCCCCACCCCCGACACCCTTCTCCCCGGGCCGGACAGAATCGGCTGCCAGGCTGCATCCGGCCCACGGGCCGTAGGTTGCCCAGGTCTGCCCTAAACAATCCTCCAACTCAAACAGCCTGGAATATCTTGGTAATAGAACTGGGCTGAAAATGCTGCAAGTGAATGCCAAGCTGGTGAATGCCAACACAGCTGCCATTGAGGACTTGATCTTGGATGAGTGTGCCGACCTGGTATGTATTACAGAAACATAGTTCAATGAGTTGAGGGAGTTAATCTCTTTCAGCTGTGTCCACAAGATTATCTGTTCAGCAGCAAGGGAAACCTGGTGAGCGAGGGGGGAGTTACAGTAGTCTATCAGAATGTCATCTGCTTGACCATGTGTACAATCCCAAAATGTCATGAGTTTAATTGTGTTTAAATCAGTGGTTCCCAACCTTTTTTTGTCCAGGGACCACTTTGACCAGAGACCACTCTCCAACTTAGTACCAAAAGGTTACGAATCAGTTTTTGATCAACTTTAGACTCGGTTTGGTTATTTGGGGTGCTGATTCAGATAATTGCATTGGATAGACCACATCAGTTCAGTTTTTGCTACAGCAGTGTTTTTCAACCTTTTTTGAGCCGCGGCACACTTTTTACATTTACAAAATTCTGGGGCACACTACCAACCAAAATGACACAAAATGACACTCTAACACAGTAATACATATAGTTAATATGTTTTTTAATGTATTTATACACTCAGTGTGAAACCTGGGCCTGTTTCGATGAACACAACATAGATATCCTGGCAGGAATGGCAGAAAGACACAAACTTCCCACACAGAACTCCCATAACCAAGAGAAAATACTCTAAGAGTTTGGTGGGCATTGACCTTGGGTTTTGGAGTTGTAGTTCACCTATATCCAGAAAGCACTGTGGACTGAAACAATGTTGGATCAGGACCAAACTTGGCATGAATACTCAATATGCCCAAATGTGAACACAGATGGAGTTTGGGGAAAATAGACCTTGACATTTGGGAGTTACAGTTTCTGGGATTTATAGTTAACACACAATCAAAGAGGATCCTGAACTCTTGCAACAATGGAATTGAACCAAACTTGGCATATTGAACTCTCATTACCAACAGAAAGTACTGAAAGGGTTTGCTTGGGAATTGTCCTTGAGTTTGGAAGTTGTAGTTCACCTACACCCAGAGAGCACTGTGGACTCAAACAATGTTATGTTATGTTGTTGTTTGTTTTCTATCCAGAATCACAATGTTGGAAGGAGGCTCAACACTTTAAGGTCCCTAAAACAGGCATGGGAAAACTTCGGCCCTCTGGGTGCTTTGGACTTCAACTCCCACCATTCCTAACAGCCTGAGGCCCTTTCCTGCTTAAGTGGCTGAGGGGGGGGGAGAGTAAAAGGGCTTGAGGCTGCTATGAATGGTGGGAGTTCGAGTCCGAAACACCTGGAAGGTCCAAGTTTGTCCATGCCACCTTTTGACAGAGACCTCTTCCTCCCCCTCCCCCTTCGCGCCCTTTCTTCCCCCTCCTGCCCAACACTTACTTTTTCTTCTACACTGCCGCTTCTGCCTCCATTTTGATCCGAGTGGGCAGCGTGAGCGTGTTCAGGAGGGGAGGGGGGAGGGAGGAAGACGTGACCCCTGCGGGCGCTACTGCGCAGACTCACCCCAGAGCAAAGCAAGGCAAAGCGAGTAGAGCAAGGCTGGGAAGAAGGGAGCCCAAGTGAAGAAAAACTGTTCAGCAGGAGGGGGAAGAAAGGGTATTGGAGGTTCCAATTTCCCACGGCACACCTGATGATCGCTCATGCCACACTAGTGTGCCACCGCACACTGGTTGGGAAACACTGGGATAGACCACATCAGTTCCAGTTTCTGATACAGAACATATTCCATCCAGAAGTCACCATCTGCTCGCACACAATACACCATCTATTATATAAATGGGTTCACGTCATGTGATGTATACCTCAAACAAAGAAACCATACAACGCAGAAAAACAATACTTGCCAACAGAAATAGGCCTCAAGCAAGGTACGTTTGTAGCAAAGAAACTTTCCCCCAAAAAACCTAAAAGGCCCCCAAAACAACGAGTAAAAATAAAACTACATTTCCCAGAATCCTCCGGGGCAGCCAACGACTCACCCAGCCTCTACATTCTGAACAACATGATTGGCTGCCAATAAGGGCGGATTTGCATAACTGCTGTAACCATAGCAACGCTGGCAAGAGCCATCCAAGGCTAGGATACAATGCTGAGAGATTTCAGTTGGTGTTTGAGGGTTAAACTGCCAAAACCAAACTCTGAGGAGCAATTCTCCAGCAAATTCCTACCCACACAACACAACACAACTTCCAATCACAACCCATCCCACCAACCTTACGGGACCCGTACACACAACACCTACAAACACCACAAACTAAAACCATTCCTTCCTTCCACACAGACATAAACTGACCCAAAAGACAAGCCATGCCTTATAAAAATAACAGCATCGGAGGACACACTCACAACGCTACATACATCAAACAAAAAAGGGCAGAACAAACGCCAGAACAGAAACACACTGCGCAGCAGAGACACAGACAACAGGTCACTGCACGACGCACAGCTGAGAACCAAATGCAAAGAACTGCACGACAAGAAGAAGCGCACAGCCAGGAACAACAAAGACGCAGAAATGCAACACAACAGCAGCGCAAGGAGCGCAGAAACACGACGTCGCAACACAGAAAACAAACTTCAAAAACACCACAACCAATTCCACCGCCTAGCCTTCAGATACAACGCTGCAGAAGACTACAGCATGGTGCCAGAGGCCGACATTGGCACCCTAACGCATCTGCACACACTGCAAAGCCCTGAAATACCCAGCAGAAACAACAGGAATGTGCTGCCTAGCCAGTAAAATCTCTCTACCACCACTTGCCACTCCTCCAGAACCACTACAGACTTTGCTGAGTGGACACACTCCAGAATCAAAACACTTCCTCCGCTATATAATTATTTATTTATTTATTTATTAACTTCGATTTAGTATACCGCTCACTCCGGAGCTCAGAGCGGTTTACAGAAGAAGCATAAACACCGTGAGTAATAAAACAGATTAAACAGTTAAAACACATTAAACATCAAAGCAGTTAAAACATATTAAAAACACTAGCCCTCAGCGAAGGCTGGGGGACGAGATAAGAATCTGGGGGAATAGGCGGCATGGCACACAGTGTGGTTGAGTTAAGGGCCAAACGCCTTCCTAAAGAGCCAAGTCTTTCAAGGCCTTGCGGAAGGGCAGAAGAGCGCGGATGGCGCGGATCTCCTCTGGGAGGCCGTTCCAGAGACTTGGGGCAGCTACAGAGAATGCCCTCCGCCGTGTAGTGGCCAGTCTGCAGGTTCCAAGGGAAGGCACCTCAAGGAGGTTAAGCTCCTCAGAGCGCAGTGATCTCGCGGGCACATAAGGGGTAAGTCGCTCCCTCAGGTACACTGGCCCCAAACCATAGATGGCCTTAAAGGTGAGAACTAACACCTTGAAGAGGACCCGAATTCAATCGGAAGCCAGTGCAGCTCGCGCAGGGAGTGGGGTCGCGCGGTCAGATCTTGCAGCACCCAGGAGGAGGCGGGGCTGCGGCGTGCTGCACTAGCTTAAGCTTCCGGATCATCGACAAGGGAAGGCCAATGTAGAGCGCATTACAGTAATCGAGCCTCGAGATGACCGTGGCTTGGATCACCGTAGCAAGGTCGCGTTGGGAGAGGTAGGGAGCCAGGCGCTTAGCCAACCGTAGGTGGTAGAATGCTGTCCTGCAGGTGCAGCCAATCTGCTCCTCCATGGACAGGTGGGCGCCCAGCCGGACCCCAGACTTTTACCGATGGCTGAGGGCAGAGGCCACACCATCGAAAGTTGGCAACTGGGTCACTACCCCCCCCCCCCCGGGCGGCCCAGTCACAAGATCTCCGGCTTCGCCGGGTTCACCTTCAACTGACTGGCTCGCAGCCATCCAGTAACGGCTTCAAGGCAAAGATGGAAATTATCGGGTACAGAGACTGCCCAGGGGTCCAACCTCAGAATGAGCTGGGTATCATCAGCGTACTGATGACACTCCAGCCCAAAACTCCGTACCAGTTGGGCGAGTGGTCGCATATAGATGTTAAATAACAGCGGGGAGGATAGCCCCTGAGGCACCCCGCAACTCAGCGGGAGCCTCCGAGACCGCCTCCCCACTTCACTCGCTGCTGGCGGCGTTGGAGGAAGGAGGACAGCCAGTTGAGGGCTGTCCCCTCACCCGCCACCGCCAGGCGGTGTATCAAAAGTTGGTAATCGACGGTATCAAACGCTGCCGTGAGGTCCAATAACACGAGCAGCGCCGATCCACCTCGGTCCAAGTGGCAGCGGAGTAGGTCTGTGATGGAGACCAGGACAGTCTCCGTCCCATGGCCTGAACGGAAGCCGGACTGGAAGGGGTCTAGCCAGGTTGCGTCATCCAAGAAGGTCTGCAGCTGGTCCATTGCTGCCCTCTCAATCACCTTGCCCAGGTACGGAAGGTTCGACACTGGGCGGTAATTGGAGGAGTCGCGCGGGTCTAATCCGGGCTTCTTCAGCAATGGACTGACCACCGCCTCTTTTAGCTCCTCTGAAAAGCCCCTTGCTCAAGGGAGCAGTTGACTATCCTCAACAGAGGCCTCGTAACCCCTCCACGCAGCTCGAATCAGCGTGGAGGGGCACGGGTCGAGGGAGCAGGTGGTCGACTTAAGGGCTGCGACAATCTTGTCAACATCCTCTGCGCCCAGTGGTCGAAACCGGTCGAAGGTGGACCCGGCGGAGGGCCACGGAGTCTCCAGCTCCTGGACTGTATCAAGTGTGGAAGGAAGGTCCCGGCGAGGAGCAACGCAATCTTGTCTGCGAAGTGATTCTGAAAAACCTCAGCAGAAAGGGCCGAATTGTCATTGTTTGGGATGGTAGGGACCATCGTGTATATAAGACAATACAACTCATGCTTCCAGATGACATCATTTGGAGCACACATAGACAGTGCGCAATTCATGCCTACATGACCCCACCAAGACCGTAAGTAACATCATTTCCAACCCTTACATCTCGCATCTCTAAATAGGGCACAGCAACGCGTGCCGGGTACAGCTAGTATTTAATAATCTAGAATTGATGTGATCTATCCAGGGGGTCAGGGCTGGTTAGTGATGGAAATAAAATAAAAAATAAATAAATAAAGAGGAAGGAGGCTTGCGGAGCAGATTTTCATCCTTGCGACCCACTCATGGTCCGCAGCCCATAGGTTAAGAAACACTGGTTCAACTGGATTACCAGGAAAGATGCCTGCAACCACATCACCCTGATGCCAGGAAAGATTAAGGCTTTTCCTTTCCTGAGTTAGCTGGGGTGGTCTCACCAATGATACTGGCATCTTTCCAACTTGTAGTGGTGGAAGATTTCAATAACAATGCCGAGACCGCCTTGTCAGTAGTAGCTTAGGGCTTTATGCCTGCCATGACAACTATAGGTCCATCCCAAGTTGCATCTGGCCTTCCTCATGCTACTGGTCACACTCTGGAGCTTGATTTCTGTAGTGAGTGGGATGAATATGATCTGAGGATAGAGGAACTATTTCTAGGTCCATTGTCATGGATGGATTACCACCCAGCGGGGTTTAGACTTGTTGGGATTCAGCCGATGCCGGAAAGAAATAAAAGAGAAAGTGGGTGAAGTAGCCGTCCTAAGAAGGTTATTGCCCCATTCTGCTCTTTTAATAGTTGCAATAAATTAGATTCATCAGTAGCATAACTACAATTTATTAGAGTTGTCACTTTCCAGCACTGATTTAATATGACTGCATATTTGGGGGTTAGACCCCTCCTGAGGATGTTAGTCTGCAGCTTCAGGTTCAACTCTAATCCTGGAAGCTCAGGGTTCAGTTGTAACTAGGAAAGCATTTGCACAGTTAAAAGCCTGTGTGCCAGCTGCACCTGTTCCTTGAGACATCAGATCTTTTCATTTGTGACACACTCCTTAGTTACATCCCTGTTGGATTATGTAATTCATTCCCCATTAGCTGTCTTTGAAGAGTGTTTGGGAGCTTTAGCTGGTCCAAGGAGCTGCAGCCAGATTGCTAACTGGAGCAGACTAGGGAGCATATTTCTCTCCTATTACAAATGCTCCATTGACACAATTCAGTGATGTTTTTGACCTATAGAACCCTATACAGCTCAGATCCATGTTATTTCAAGGCCCATATACTCCCTTGCAGGCCAACCCATGTTTTGAGATCTGCTCTCTGTCTCACCACCCTCACGGATACTTCCAGTTGAAACATGGGAGAGTATCTTTGAGAAGAGAGTTGTTAGAGCATGTAAATATTCAATTGGGGAGTGTGATAACTGGAAATGCAAAGCACAAAGCTGATTGGTTGGGATACGCCTGAGAAGATAGCTGAGCCTGGGAGTTTGGGCAACAGTTACAATTTATGCTGTTACCTGTGCAGGAGCTTACAGAAACAGGTTTTGCTTCTGGGCTGCTGGAAAGTCTTCCAACCTGGAAACCTAAGGACTATTTTATTTTCTCCCAAAGAACATTGTGTGAGTCAATGCAACTGTTCACATTGTTACTGAGCAGAATTTGGGTTGGCCCTACCCAAAAGAGGCAAGAGCGATCGAAAACCCTTGGTGAGCAAAGCAGGATGCAAAGATCCCACCCAAATTGTTTCCCAAAGAAATCTCACCAAAAGTTAAAGAAAAACCACCGAGGTCTTTATTTCTCATCAGCTGAAGAGGATGACCACCGCAATAACCTTGCCGCAAAGCAGTCATAAGGTTACATTGAAAATACATGCCATTTTATAAGGTTACAGACCAACTGAATTTCCCACTTCCCAACCCCCAGACCAGCTTTGTGTTGATTGGATGGAATCTTGCTGGCTGGCTGCATCTTCTCCCGGTTTCCAGCCAATGGGGGCGAAGAGGTGAGTGATGAGTAGAACAATGAAGGCAGAAAAACATTTTGATGGGATTAAATATGTAGATCAAGTGGTCAAGTGTTCAGCAAGAACCCTCCTCCTGTTCTCAGGCTGAGCTATTCTATTGTCTTTTGGTTGATGATCAAATGTCCTCGTCTGTGTTTTTCTCTGTTTGATAGACACAGATTAATATATTGCTGCAGGGTCTCAGTTCTTTGGATGGTAAACAAAGGAAGAAGCTGTAGCCATGTACCAGTTTCCGAGGCTGATAGAGGTAGCCATTTATGAAATATAGAAATAGTTTTGCCTATTAATCAATGGCACAAAGGTAGACGAAACTCAGAGGCCTTTGTCTATTGATGAGCAGAAACCAGTTTTGGCCCAAGGGAGAAAGACCCTTTTGGAAAGAGCTGGCTCCTGCCATTGTCACACAAATGAGGCTAGTGGAGAGGTGATTGAATCACAAGCTTGCAGCTGCCAATCCTCGCCCAAGGTAGCTGGCTAAAGGTAAACAGTGGCACTTTCATATTTTTAAACTTACATAAATGGGGAAAACATGAGAGGGGAGATACATTGGGATTGATGGGGAAAATATACCATCCTGATCACCCCTGCCTACCCACCAGAAAGATACACAGTTTATTAGATTCATAAAAGATAGCCCAAGGGGTCCTAGACAAAAAGGAAAAAGTATTTGAGAATGAGCAAAAGTCCATAAGAGTAATGCAAAAGGAAAATAACTGGGTGTATTCATAAAGTGTGGGTTACAGAGGCATTGTCATGTGGGACCATGGGACCATGGGAAGAGCCTTAGGTTCCCATGTGGGGAGAGTTAGGGATTATGGGATCACTTCCAGCCTGGTGTTCTCGGGAAAACTATGAATACCTTGGTTTTAAACTGTCTTCTACAGAGCCTAAGATATCACCTCCGATATCAACATGACTGTATATATGTTGCTCTGCATTTCAAAGAGTATTTTTTTGTTCTTTACTGATCATCTGCATGGTATATCTATTAAAACTTGAACTACACATGCTTTTCACTCTGCAACAAGAGTGTCTTTGACTGCCGGAGACTTAGGGCAAGTCTATAAGGGGCATGAAAACCTGGACTATCTTGAGTTAACTCCTGGCTGTTTCTTTGACATTCCCACACTCACCATTAATTTACCAGCTGGTTAGATAAGCCCTTAAAGATGACCTTGTGAAAGAAATCACAGGAAGCAGTCCCTTATGCATGAGCATTGAGCAACCACAACTGCAAAATGTGCACCAATAAAATAAAATAAAAACACAAAGTCTCACAAATGAGAAGAACATACTGTCCACTGTGTCTTCCTGTTGGGATTTGTCGCCCCTGCCCTGAGAACTGGAGAAGAAGGTCTAAGCCTGAAGTCTCAAGACGAGACTTTAAAATCTGCCATTTCTATGGAGAGCAGCGTAATGATTAGAGCAATGTTTATTCATTCACTTTATGAACATGAGGATTATTTAAGAAAATCACCACTGTTCTAGAAAAAGAACCCGGTAAAACTTTCATAGGGTGAAACAGATGAAATAAAAGCAAATGTGTAACATTTCTTTAACATCATCTGTACTAACAGATCCCGGCTGTGAAGCCAAAACCCAGATGCTAAGAGATAAATCATACGCTGGGAAGCAGGGAGCAAGTAATTTAAATGTCATTTCTTGGTACTTCATCCATTGTGAGTTCCTAGATGACTTTCATCATTAGATTAGTTCTCAAGCAAGCCAAAGACAAAGGACCTCATTCCCAACTAACCTGGAAAATGTTTCGAATGAAATCAAATCAAGATTGGAATACATCATAGAACCTAATGTATTTGTACGTGAACTTGTGTGTGCAGGAGATAGAACTGAATAGTTATGCAATGGCATCTTCATCTAAGGCAGTGGTTCTCAACCTGTGGGTCCCCAGATGTTTTGGCCTTTAGCAGCTGGTAAACTGACTGGGATTTCTGGGAGTTGTAGGCCAAAATACCTGGGGACCCACAGGTTGAGAACCACTGACCTAAGGGCTGCAGTGATGTTAAAACATAGTCTCAAATGTGAAATACGCAGCAGTGCCTTTGTGAGGTACCGTGTTTCCCCGAAAGTAAGACGATGTCTTACTTTCTTTTTACCCTCAAAAGCCCCACTACGTCTTACTTTCGGGGTACGTCTTATATTGGACATACCCCGAAAGAATTCTTCACCCAGGAGGGCGACGGGACCTGTGAGGGGCGACGGTACCTGTGAGGCGCCGGGGGCGCCGCCACACAGCCGGCCACACGGGCCGACCGCGGCACGCTTCTTGCGCGGCACGCCTCTTGCTGGCACGCTCTTGCCTGGCCTCTGATGCGACGCCGCTCGCCCCGCCTCTTGCTTCTTTCCCCCTTCCTTCCTTCGTCCATTCGAGTGAGCGAAGGAAGGGAGGGGGGAATGGAGAAGGAGCAAGAGGCGGGCAAAGCAGCGTCGCGTCAGAGGCCAAGCCTCTGACGCGATGCCACTTCGCCCCGCCTCTTGCTCCTTCTTTCCCCCTCCCTTCCTTCGTCCATTCGAGTGAACGAAGGAAGGGAGGGGGAAAGGAACAGGAGCAAGAGGCGGCGCTAAGGGGCGCCGCGTCACAGCCAGGCCTCTGACGTGCCGCCGCTTTGCCCCGCCTCTTGCTCCTTCTTTCCCCCTCCCTTCGCATGGACTTTCGGGGTACGGCTTACTTTCGGGGTACGGCTTACATTGGCCGACCCCCCTGACACCCCCGATACGTCTTACAATCGGGGGTGTCTTACTATCGGGGAAACACGGTATTAGCTCTACCTTTTCTTCTCCTCTACTTTAGCTCCCCCATTCATAGATTTTCCAAATAGTGCAGATAACTTCCTTTATATTAGTTTTTGGGTGGAGCATAACACCCCCCAGAAACCAGCCTTAGTTGATCTCTTCCAATTCCCTGTATAGAACTCTCTTGCTGGACTCCTCCTCTTTCTACAGCAGAACTAGTGTGACTTAGGTTTGGAATTTTCTGTTAACCCTAGACATAGCAATCCAAAGACAGGCATCCTTAGCACCTGCATTCAGAAGTATTTCATACCATCAGTCTAAAGGACAACAGAAGCTTATGCCCAGCTTATGCTTCACCAGAAAGAAGATTGAGACAGTTTATAATCATTGCTTTGCACCAGAGGCAGAAGACTCCAGAGAGATGACTGCAGCCAGCAAAGGTTCCTTTTGTAATGTATTGATTTAAGTTACCTTATGATAGTCCCGGGTGGAGTTAACCCTTTATTCATTGGGATGCCCCCACGGGGCTGGTTTTATATCTGTATTTTGTATTTGGTTGCTCTTTACCTGCATGGGACTTTGTTCTATTGTCCAGCCATGTGGGCTTGATGGGCGGAGTTGTGCTTTTGGCTCCTAACCTGATGTCACTGCCACTAACTCCTCCTCTTCCGGAGTTTACCTGAGAGGCAGGACTTCCTCTCTGGCCTCATTCCAGAGAACACACGGACATAGCAAGGTGGAATCTAAGCCATTGCTGTGACAAAAGCATCTTAGTTCACCTACAAAGCCTACCCTACGCTCTCAACTGAAGCCTGAAGTGCAAAGGAGGACCTGTCCTCAACATAGACTGTGGATTTTGGGGCTTTTACAGGACTTTGTGGGCCTACAAAGCCAGAGGGCAACAGGAACCTGGGATCAAAGAAGGCACCATCACTCTGCAAACAGAGGCAAGTGATCGCATCCTTTTTCAAGGACTTCCTTTTGCAACCAACTAAGCATTTTGGGCCACCAGCATTTTTACTGGTTGTTATTCAATAAATTTTGTTTGGTTCACTATTTTGAGTCTAGCACTCATTCTTAAAGATATTCCAGGTCTCCCTGTATGTGGGACGGCTTTTCTCTACCTTCAGCTTGCAATGTCCATTCTTTCAAAGCCCATGTTTAGGCCCTGAAGGCAGAAGATTCATCTTGTTTGCAGGAAACCATTTGGCTATCTTTTCACCTTGACTAAAGTGCCTCTGTGTGTTAAAGGGTCTTAATCTTAACAGAAGGTATACAGATAGCCCCCGAGTAAAGCCAAACACTATAGTTTTCCCAAAGGCTCGGGCGTACCATCACATCCTTTCAGTGTGGCATTCCCAATGTGTACCTGTACACATGCTTGGAAGTGTCAGAGTGCAAAGAAGTGTTCTATGAATATCAGCAGGGCCCAATGTACATCAAAATGTCTGATGCACATTCAAAGTGTCCAAAGTGCATTGCAAGTACCCAATGACAATCAGTAGGGCACATTGTACGTCAGAAAGGCACAATGCACATCAGGTGTACATTCAAAAACGTTTGCCAGTGTCTGGACACACCACTTTGCAATTCACAGGAGTTCATTGTGTTTCTGCTACCTAGCTATGGATTTATAAAGTTATGAAATGTAGAACATGGTGTAGAATCTTGGCCCCAAGTTTATTTGCATCTAGACCAGGGCTGTCCAACTGGTGGCCTGCGGGCCGTATACGGCCCCCCAGCCTCTTCCCTCCGCCCCCCTAAGCTTTTTAATAAAAAATAGAAATGGAAAAATAAAATAAATAATAAAAATTAAAAAAATACCTACTTCCGGGTTCAGAGCAAGTATCGCGAGAATACGCAATCCACACGGGATTTCGCTGTCAACGCGAGATCACGCCGGCGTTGACAGCGGAATCCCATGTGGATTGCGTATTCTCGCAATACTCTTCGGCTACTCTACTACTGGATCGCTGAGGCCCACAGACGCGATTAGGACCTTCTTCGATTCAGTCGGTCGTCGCCTCTCTCGTCGTCCGGGTACTCCTGGATCCTGCGCGTTTGGAAAAGGTAGGCCGAAGCAGGGGGCTCCTCATTCCCATTCCCCCCCCATCTCCCCTCATGTGTTAAATATAAAATTAAATATATTTAAAGATGAAATAAGGGGAGATGGGATACATTAAGGGGGGAGGGGAGGATGGAATTAAATATATTTAATATTAAATTAAAATAAGGGGAGAGGGGAGGA
This sequence comes from Anolis apletophallus, assembly GCA_030556195.1. Lineage (NCBI taxonomy): Eukaryota > Metazoa > Chordata > Lepidosauria > Squamata > Anolidae > Anolis > Anolis apletophallus. The sequence goes on from JARBWK010000003.1 coordinate 27,553,944, forward strand.
TGGAATTAAATATATTTAATATTAAATTAAAATAAGGGGTGAGGGGAGGATGTAATTAAATATATTTAATATTAAATTAAAATAAAGGGGAGGGGAGGATGGAATTAAATATATTTAATACTAAATTAAAATAATGTAATATCTTATCCCTGCATTTTATCTCAGTAAAAGATTATATTTGACTGTATGGATGCCCCTTTTGAATGCCCACCCTGCATTTTATCTCAGTAAAAGATTATATTTGACTGTATGCATGCAGGGGCGGGGGCGGGCGAGGGCGGAGCCGGGGAGAGGACAGAGCCGGGGTGGGGGCAGAGCCGGGGCGGGGTGGGGGCGGAGCCGGGGGTGGGGGCAGACCCTACGGCCCCCCAGGTCATCAGTGACCGGAATTCAGGCCCTTGGGCCGGTAGAAGTTGGACAGCCCTGATCTAGACAATGGACTTTCAGTTATTTCCTTTATTGACAGTATTTTGCAGCTTCCACTTGGAATGGCCCTGAAATTTTAGTTGAAGATTTAGCAGGTCTCTGGTTTGAAAGACTATAGTGCAATTTCTATTCAAGAACATGCCTGCCTACATGTCCTACTAAAATGCACTCTAGATGAAATAGAGAACACCACAAGCCTTGTTCAAATCTCAAGCCTACACCAAGAAAGGGATGCTGACTCTCAAACTGAATCTGGAGGCACATATGATCTTGAGTACCTACATACACATATTATTAGGTAGATTTGTATGCCACTGTTCTCCACAGTTACGCTGCTGGGTCAGATAAGAAAGAGAAAGAGAGTTTCCTGGGTGAATGGAGACTTGAATCTGGGTCCTCCAGATCCTACTGATCATTTTAGATCTCATGTGCTGTTTCTTGCCATCCAATCAACTTTTACTTATGGTGACCCAATGAATGAGAGGCCTCCAATTTATCAACTCAAGTTCTGCAAACTCAGGACCATGGCTTCCTTGATTGAAACACTCCATCTGTCATGCGCTCTCCCTCTTTTACTAACGACTTTCCTTTCGCTGTTGGAACTTGTAAATGGAATCTCTTGCATATTGATTTTCAGTGGTTATCCATAAAGATATTTTATCAGTGAAGAACTACCATCATCCATTTTATTATTAGAGAGGAATGTGCCATTTCTTGAGGTGACTTAAAATACCCTTATAGGTATTATTTATTTATTATTTACGTCATTTCTACCCTGCTTTTCTCACTCAGAGCAGCTAACATGGCAATGATTTGATGCCGTAGAAAATACAGTATAATAAAAAGTTAAAACATGCACATAGCACAGATTAAAACAATATTAGTTACAACATTATAGAATTTCAAATATAGATATATCTAATACTTTGCTTTATTTTGTCTAATGGCTAATATTTAATGCTTATGCAATTTAATTCTGATTGAATTTCATTATTGATATTTAATACTAATACAGGTTAAATATCCCTTATCTATAACATTATGTAACACAATTTTTGTTCCTGGATTATAAATGTCATTTCCTAATTGGTTCTATCATGGAAACATGGAAAAAGTTTATTAAACTGCAAAAACTTTGTTTTGGGGGGAAGCCCTCCACACATTTTGCTATAGTTTTTCAATAACTAGCTCATCAAGTCTCAATCAATTCAACATAATTTGTGGCAGCCACAAAAACAAAGGGTTTTTTTTTTCAAAGTAAGTACCTGCTTTCAAACCAGGAAAAGCCATAGCAGAGCACCCGATGAACCAATCTGGGCACACAGAAATGCTGGACCACAACTATCATGTCAGGCTACACAGAGAAGTCATTGAATTCCACAAACATGTGGACAATTTCAACAGAAAGGAGGAAACCATGAAAATGAACACAATCTGGCTACTAGTTTTTTGTTTTTTTAAAAACCACTAAAATCATAACAGTAAATAAAGAACAACACTCAAAAACAGGGGAACTCCAGACAAGAAATTATTTATTTATTATTTCGATTTGTCAGTCGCCCCTTCCGACAGGGACAACTAATCATATCTCAACAAAGGGATTCCCCAGGCAGTTACAAGCCGCACCTTGAAACTGCTAGGCCATTAAGTGTTAATCAAGGTGGCCAATTGAAACATTCACACCAATTTCCAACAGACAAGAGTTATTTCTCCCACTCTGGACATTCCACAGATATATAAACCCAATTTTCCTAGTTTCCAACAGACATCACAACCTCTGAGGATGCCTGCCATAGATGCAGGTGAAACGTCAGGAGAGAATGCTTCTGGAACATGGCCATACAGCCCGCAAAAAATGTATAGCAACCCAGGGGAAAAAATCCAAATGTTGTTGCATATTGTAATGGGACCAGAAATGTTTTGGATTTCAGGTGTTTTCAGATTTTGGAACACCTTTATTTCCCTATATGTACATAATAAGATCCACGTCTAACCAAAAACGCATGTATGTTTCATTTACACTTCATACACATAGCCAGAGGTTATTTTATACCCAATATTTTTGATAATTTTATGCTTCAAAGTTTGTGTACATTGAACATTCAGAAAGCAAAGGTATCATTATCTCACCCACCCACGTAGACAAGTCTGGATTTTGGAATATTTCAGGTTCCTGAATTCGAGATGATAGATGTTCAACCTGTATAGATATTTTCGGAAAACAATTCTCCTAAGGTCTTGGGTTGGCAAAAGGGTGTTGATTGGTTGGCTGTATCTTTAAAAATGACTTCAGAAATGTGTATCTGTAACAAAGAAATTTCACCAGCCCTAATTAAACCTCCTATAGAATTAATAGTGTGGGAGGAGCATAGCAAAATTTATTTTCAAGCAGTCCTGCTCTAATTAACAGTGAGTTTAAAGCATTTTTTAATCAAAGGAAATCCAAAGAAATGAGGTCAACAGAAGGGGATATGAAAGGATTGAATTCTGATTTAATTTACAACAGGCTAACACACCATAGCCAGAAGAGTGAAGAGCTTCTGAGAGGAATGTGTGATAATACTTTTTGGGTGTTCTTTCAGCATGGAATTAAAATATTTGAAAGACGAGGGGATGCCAAAAGAAAATGGTGGACAGGTTTTCTCTGTCCCAGACGGTAGCCATCGAAGATGTGTCCGAGGGCCCGGAAATCATGCACAGCACAATTATGTCAAAGCAAGGGGTCTAAGTCTACCACATGGGAAATAGAGGGAGGGAAGAACTCAACACATGATAGTCCCCGGTCCTTCATAACACTTTGTTCCACCCTCCATGAAGAGTGAAGTCTGCGCTGATGATTAGTATGACAAAGTGCAGCCATGAAATAAAAGTTATGGGCATGTTCAGTTTGATGGAGAGAAGATTGGTGGGGCGACATGATCAAACACCTCAAAGGCTTCCATAAAGTTGCATGCTTGTTCTTTGCTGCCTCAGAAGGTAGGACCAGATCTAATGGTTTGAAGTTACAAGAGGGTAGATTTCAACTGAACATCTAAAGAAACATCTTGACAATGAAAGTGCTTCACCAATAGAAGAAATTCCTTAGAGAGATGGTGAGGTCTCCTTCTCTACATGTCTTCAAACAGAGACTGGGCAGCTACCTGCTGGAGATGCTTTAGCTGGAGACCCTGTATCAAGTAAAAGGTTGACCTAGTTAAAAATGGAGATGAAGCCATCAGTCACTGAAACTTAGTGGCAGAAGTTATTGAAGTGTTCATGTTGCAACAATATGGCTCCCTATTTCATAAGGCTCCTGGGCTCCATCTGTTCCATGATTTCAACCAACTTTAATAATTATCTGGAGGCAAGAGGTTCCCTTATAACAGTGTTTCACCAGGCATCAAAGAGCATTCTGAGCTCCACCAACAATTGAAGTGAACCAAACTTGGCATATAGGACTTCCATGACCAACAGAAAATACTGGAGGTGTATGTACAATAGAGTAGATTTGCAGTACCTTCGATTGCTTCAGTTCCTGAAGAGGCCTCCTTGCTGCCCTGAGAGTGGTGCAGGCACAGCTGCCTGGAGAGGCACTTGTCAATGCTGTCCATCTTCTCACAGGAGAAGAGCCCCTGGGTGTGTGCGCCCCGGCGTTGGCAAGCACAAAGGGGAAAGAGAGCTGGGAGCACGGCCCCTGGATGTGCGCTTCCAGAACCTGTTCCCCACGCACATACCAACAGTGGGGTCCCATGCCCAATCAAGGTTTGTAGCATTCAACATTTCAGAGATGAAACCAGTATTACCACCCTTCTTCCTCTTTATTTATTTATTTTATTTATTATTCGGGCTTCTATGCCGCCGACTCCCTGAGGCTCGCGGCGGCTTACAAGAGCCGAAAGGCACAGTAAAATACAGGCGATAAAACAGTTAAAAACAAATTAAAAACAACAGCAGTACAGTAAATAATAACACAGTTCAGCAATGAACAGCACATCGTCCTAGGAAGAACGAACAGATGGCGGGGCATGGGCAGGACTTACTTGCCAAAGGCCTGCTTAAACAGATAGGTTTTACAAGCCCGTCTAAACGGGAGCAAGTCCTTCATAGCCCGAGTTCCGGCCGGGAGGGCGTTCCACAGCGTAGGCGCTATGACAGAGAACACCCTCTGGCAGGTAGATGTCAATCTTGCGAGTTTTGCTGAAGGTATCTCCAGGAGGTTGGAGTCCTCGGACCGAAGTGATCTCGACGGGCAATATGGGGGTGAGACGGTCCCTCAGATACGCTGGCCCCAGGCCGTGTAAGGCCTTAAAGGTGAGAACCAACACTTTGAAGGTGATCCGGTGCTCAATTGGCAGCCAGTGCAGATCCTGCAAGACAGGTGTTATGTGGCCGCCTGCTGGCGTGCCAGACAGGAGCCAGGCGGCAGTGTTCTGCACTAGCCTGAGCTTCCGGGTCACCGACAGAGGAAGGCCAACGTAGAGCGCATTACAGTAATCCAGCCTTGAGATGACCGTGGCTTGGATCACCGTGGCCAGGTCATTCCGGGAGAGATAGGGGGCCAGCCTCCTTGCCTGTCGCAGATGAAAAAAGGCGATCTTGCTGACCGCAGAGACCTGGGCCTCCATGGTCAGCTGGGAGTCCAAGTGGACCCCCAGGCTCTTTACGGAAGACGAATGGGCATAACGCCGCACCGTCCAGGCTCGGAAGGTGGCCATCTACATCACCCAGGCGGCCCAGCCACAAGATCTCCGTCTTTGCCGGATTCACCCTCAACCTACTGGCTCGCAGCCATCCAGTAACGGCTTCAAGGCAGTGTTGGAAATTATCGGGGACGGAACCCGGCCTGCCCCCCATCCTCAGAATGAGCTGGGTGTCGTCAGCATACTGGTGACACTCCAGCCCATAACTCCGCACCAGCTGTGCAAGCGGCTGCATATCATTGTTTGAGTCCACAGTGCTCTCTGGAGGTAGGTGAACTACAATTCCAAAACTCAAGGTCAATGCCCACTAAGCCCTTCCAGTATTTTCTGCTGGTCATGGGAGTTCTGTGTACCAAGTTTGGTTCAATTCCATCGTTGGTGCAGTTCGGAGTGCTTTTGATTGTAGGCAAACTATAAATCCCAGCAACTAGAACTACCAAATTACAAAATCAATCCCCTCCCCAACCCCACCAGTATTAAAATGTGGGCATATTGGGTATTTGTGCCAGATTTGGTCCAGTGAATGAAAATACATCCTGCAGATCAGATATTTACATGATGAACAGTAGCAAAATTACAGGTGTGAAGTAGCAATGAAAATCATTTTATGGTTGGGGGTCATCACAACATGAGGGGTTGCGGCATTAGGAAGGTCGAGAAGTATAAATCCACACAACTGCAATTCCCAAGTGCCAGGGTCTATTTTCCCCCAACTCCACCAGTGTTCAAATTTGGGCATATTGAGTATTTATGCCAAGTTTGGTCCAATTCCATAGTCATTTGGGTTCACCGTGCTCTCCAGATGTAGATCTCCCCTAAATTAGTGTCAATTCCTCCCAACCCCCTCCAGTATTTTCTCTTCATCATGGGTGTTCTGTGTGCCAAGTTTGGTGCAGGTCTGTAATTTGTGGGGGTCTCATTGGGCTGTGGAAGTCAGAGCTGAATTAGTTGAAGGTACTTCAAATCCCTTCATCCATTGTCCATACTCCCCCAAATATATTGCTTTTATCCTTAATCACTATGTTTTAATTATGTTCAATTTGTAACAATGAAAATACATGCTGCATATCAGATATTTAAATTACAATTCAAAACAGTAGCAGTTATGACGTAGCAACAAAAACATGGTTGGGGATCACCACAACATGAGGAACTGTATTTAGGGGTCACTGCATTAGAAAGGTTGAGAACCACTGTCCTAGAGCAGTGTTTCCCAACCGCTGTGACGTGGCACAGTAGTGTTCCGTGACGGACCTCCTGCTGTGCCGTGAGAAAAGCTCTCTGCCCCCCTTCCTTTCCCCCTCCTCCTGCCGAACTCCTGCGGCTTGGAGGAGGAGGAGGAAGGGCCGGGCGGCGGCGAAGAAAAAGAAGAAGGGGCCGGGGCGCCGCCTCCTTCGGCCATTTCCCCAGCCAGCCTTCAATCCGCCATGACTCCCGCCCCTCACTGAAGCCGCGCGGAGGAGGAGCCCGGCCCACTGAAGCCCATCCACTGCTCATGTTCCTCCTTCTCTGCGCGGCTTCAGCGAGCAAGAGGCAGGAGTCATGGTGGAGACCGGCGCCAGGACGGGGGCCATGACTCCGGCCCCTCACTCGCACTGCCCCCTCAAGGCTGGAGAAGCTGTGGGAGAGCTGAAGCCAGTGGGAGGGGCGGGGCATGGTGCAGCCTGGCTCCGCCCCCTCTCCCTGGCTTCAGCTCTCCACAGCTTCTCCAGCCTTGAGGGGACAGTGCCAAGCCATCATTGTGCTGGCTCTGCCACCGCTGGCTTGGCACTGCCCCTTCAAGGCTGGAGAAGCTGTGGGAGAGCTGAAGCTGGGGGGAGGGGGCGAGGCATGGCATGGCCTGGCTCCTCCCCCTCCCCGGCTTCGGCACTCCCAGCAGCTGCTCCCAGCAGGCCACCATCCCCAGCCATCTTTACTGTGTTAGAGTGTCATTTCTTTATTTTGTGTTGGTGAGTCATTTTTTTGTTCATTTTGGTTGGTGTCTTGTGCCCCTGGTTTGATCTTCTTTTTTAATCCAACAGAACAGTTAAAAGTTTGCTCAGCCTTCCTATGGTCCAAAAAAGGTTGGGAAACACTGCTTTAACTATGCGGATCTTCATTGCAAGTGTGATGTCTCTACTCTTAACTATTTTAGCGAGATTGCTCATTGCTCTCCTCCCAAGAAAGAAACTACTTCTGATTTCCTGGCTGCAGTTTGTGTCTGCAGTATATATTCTGAAACTCAGGCCCTTTGCTGCAATGCATGCCTTTTTTCTTTTATGAACAACTAACTGAAATGAATTATGCTGCAAACAATATAAATATGGCATAAATAGGCACGTTTGTTAAATTATTTCTTCTCTTTCTTTTTTTCAAACCAGATTTTTTTTCTCTTGATACAGAATTAGGTCACCTTGATGTGGAATTTAGATTGTGAGTTAGAGGACATGCAGTAAAGACAGTAAGTCAGGGACATGTGCTCAAGGAAATTAATGCGGGGGAATAATCAAGGGAAGAGGAAAACAGCAGCTAGACAGAAAAGGCATGGGGAGGATTTATTTTCTGAAAGAACAGAAAAGCATCAGGGAAATGTGAACATGGCTGAACACAGAAAAAAAACAGGCAGTGACAGATATTGGTTGTAAATGAGAAAAGCAGAAATAAATTCAGGAGAGGGGAGCATCAGCCATACACAGATGGCTGATGCTATTGAGCATTGCATTTTAAGGAACTGATTGTTTATATTGTACACCACCCTGAAATCTCATGAGACAGAGGGGAGAAACGTTTTAAAGAAATATTTCAAATATGCCACTATTGAGGATCCTGTTCAAGGCTTGGAGACGTTCCTATTTTGGGTGACAACTGTGAGACCTTTCTCCACTTCGCAATACCGGGAAGTGGCGCAGCTGGCTAAGTGTCAGCTACATAAGATCTCTCTGACCTGTAGGTTATGAGTTCGAGGCCTGCCCGGGTCGGGGTGGGTGCCCGACCTTAAGTGTAGCCTGCTGTCAATCTTTGCAGCCCGAAAGACAGTTCATTTGTCAAGTAGGAGATAAAGGTACCACAGTAAGTGGGGAGGCAAATTTTGACTGAATGATGAAGCCATAAGAATTCCAGGAGTCGCTGAAGATTGAGGAAGAACAACAAGAAACGCTGGGATAAAACGCTGAGAGATGAGGAGTGCGTCAGCTCGCCCTGGTGGCCAGAAGTTTGCCAGAAGTTTGCCTCTTTGTTCTTCTATGTTTGTCAATATATGTCTAAAAATATGTCTATATATGTTGAACTGCAGGGATTCTCTGCAAGTATATGTACTGTAATCTGCTCTAAGTCCCCTTCGGGGTGAGAAGAGCAGAATATAAATGAAGTAAATAATAATAATATAATAATATTGGGACTGCAACGGAAGTAAATGATCACATGTGGAAGAGTGGTGGAAAAACAGTGATACTGATTCGCTGAAAAGAGAAGATCCAGTCATGATTCAAACACAATTCACTTATTGGGGAGAGATGATTTTTATTTATTTATTTATTTATTTATTTACAGTATTTATATTCCGCCCTTCTGACCCCGCAGGGGACTCAGGGCAGATTACAATGCACATCTACATGGAAAATATTCAGTGCCAGTTAGACATACAACATACATAGACAGACGCAGAGGCAATTTTAATATTCTGTTACACTCCAGGACAGGAAAAGCCCTCTGACTTTAAACACCACACCGTTGATTGGAAAACAATCCCTTTTATTGAAGATAATTAAAAATCAGCAAAGTAGAAAGCACTTTAAAGAAATAGGTAAATCCAATTAGGTAAGAAGATAACCAGGAGCAAAATAGTCCAGGGTAAAGTTCAGCAAAGTCCATACAAACAAAGTCCACACTTCTCTAATATAATCCAGAAAACATTAATCCAAGGCATGAGTATGCAATCACAAAATACAAGAATCAAAACAACGAAACAAGAAGTATTTAACCATGAATCTTCCAAACAAGGCTTCCATGAAACAAGGACGAGAACTTAACTTGATTCCAAACGATGCTTCATCTGGCTATATTTCCCGTACTTGGAACTTTTATCCCCTCGTTAAGCTATCCCAAGCACTCAGAAATTGGTTTCCCTTTAATTGAGATTCCCTTATCTTTTACAGTCGGGGCCTGACAGAACGCTGAAGCCACTGTGCAGTTTGTCTGTTTTGACTAATCTCCTGCCGTCTACCTATTTGCTCATTAAGTTTTGCAGCTGGGTCAGGTGCCGAGTTGTTTTTAAGCCCCAAATCCTGGGAATTCTCTGGTAGCAATTCAGGGATCACACCAACATCCCTACACCCTTCAGGGACATTCTCATGGGAAACTACACTTTGAACAGAGGTCTCCTGGTCCTTCTCTGCATTAAATATCATTGACCAAACCATTGCCATCTTGAAATTCATTGACATCACTCCCCACATCCAAAGCACCCTGATCCTGAAAAACAATCACAGGCTGAGCTCCAACACATTCCATCTGTGCCAAAACTTTTTCCCGCTTCATGAAGGTATGCTGGATTCCGTCCATCCATTGTGACACCGAGTCCTTTGATAGAGTACTTCCTCATTCTTCTGCACACTGCTGGAAGGTTTTTTTATGGCATCGTAAATTAGTTAAATTAGCCTCCCTGCATAAGCGGTACCTAAATTTCCTACTTGACAGATTAAACTCCCTTTCGGACTGCATAGGTTGGCAGCAATCTCACCCAGGCTGGCTTCGAACACATGACCTCTTGGTCAGTAGTTCACGACAGCCCAATGTTATGTGGTATGCGCCATCCAAAGGCATTGTTACCTTGCTGCAATTTCACTATGTCAGCCTCATATGATAACGTCCTAAAATCGGTTTTTCATAGAGCATTTTCTATCTCTGGATTTACTCCATGCCTCCCTTGCTAGCCATGTCAGTTGCTCAACACATCGCAATCTCTTCCGACAATCTTGTTGCCATCTGTCTGCATCTACCTTACTGTATTTTAATGGTAGGATCAGCCTTATTTACCGCGGTTGGAAAACTTCTTAGCCCTAATCCAGAAGCTTCATTGGCAGGACCAAAAAGACCATGGCAATAAAATGAAAGCAGATGGTCAAGACATACTTTGAAAAAACATATTAAGCAGGTTGTTGTAAAAGAAAGAATTCTGTAGGCATATCTCTTGTTTATCAGGAGAGCAGTAAAATCTATATAGTCTGATTCCATGGTTCAAAACATATGTTGGCTCCGTGAGCCCGCTTCATGCTTTTCTCTTTTGATGTCACTTTCATTAAACTGTAATTTTTGTACCCATTTTTTGGACCTTGTTTGTCATTTGTATTTCAGGATCACCCCCCTCTCTCTCTTGCAGCTCATTCCAAATGAAAATGGAGCAGCTTTCCTCCTGCTGATACTAAGCATTGTAATGTTTTTTCTCTGGTGGGTTGTCAGCGACAATGCTACTCTTAAAGGATTGTGAGGTTTCACTAGCATTGATAAGGCTTTTTAGTCTTACTCAGTCTGAATAAAAGGGAGGACGAGAAGGAGTTGTGTCTGAAAATCAGAAGAGATGGTGAAGGAACCTATTTGGAATAAAATACCAGCCTCACCCAGAAAATATTTTAATAGAGTTCTGCTGAATAATGAAAACCAAGGGATTGAATCATAGAGTTGAAAGAGACCTCATGAGCCATCCAGTCCAACCCCTGCCAAAAAGCAGGAAAATTGCATCCAAAGCACCCCCGACAGATGGCCATCCAGCCTCTATTTAAAAGCCTCCAAAGAAGGAGCCTCCACCACACTCTGAGGCAGAGAGTTCCACTGCTGAACAGCTCTCACAGTCAGGAAGTTCTTCCTAATGTTCAGATGGAATATGCTATTTGTGTTTTAAATCCAAAGCCCATAGTCTCAGGGGAGGGGGGTTCAAGGTGGGAGCCTGACTTCTGATATTTTAAGACAAAATTAGGTGGGATGCAAGGATACAGAGGCCAATTGTTTACCTGGGGGACTCGTTGCTTCTGATTTCACAAACACCACTTTTGGCAAGGAAAGCTAAACGAAAAATTACAGGGATTACATTCCTTTTTTAAGAATAGAAAATACAATTACAGAGCAGGACTTTTGGGGAAAACCCAGGGATGCTCAAATAATAATGTTATAATAACTTTATTTTTTGTATCCCGTCACCCTCTCCCTGAGGGGACTTGGGGTGGCTTACGTGGGGACAAGCCAGGTCAAGCATAGTTTAAGATATAACACAGTAAAATTTAAAACAACAACATAAAACAACAATCAAACAAACAACCAATAGCCTGACATGGTAAATAAATACTAAATAATAATAAATATCTCCAGCTCCCCATACGGGGATATGATAGAAGCTTCCCACAAGGATAGTAAAACATCAAAACATCTGGGTGTCCCCTGAGCCAGTGTTTCCCAACCAGTGTGCCATGGCACACTAGTGTACCGTGAGCGATCATCCGGTGTGCCGTGGGAAATTGGAACCTCCAGTACCCTTTCTTCGGCCTCCTGCCGAACACTTTTTCTTCTCCACTCGGGCTCCCTTCTTCCCAGCCTCGTTCTGCTCGCTTTGCTCACGCTGCCGCTTCTGCGGGAGGGGGGAGGGAGGAAGACGTGACCCGTGCAGGCGCTACTGCGCAGACTCGCCCCACGTCTTCCTCCCTCCTTTCCACAGTGCTCTCTGGATATAGGTGAACTACAACTCCAAAACTCAAGGTCAATGCGCACCAAACTCTTATAGTATTTTCTCTTGGTTATGGGAGTTCTGTGTGGGAAGTTTGATTCCATTCCATCATTGGTGGAGTTCAGAATGCTCTTTGATTGCAGGTGAACTATAACTCCCAGCTGTTGAGCAAGACCTTTGTGTGTGTCTTTCTGCCATCCCTGCCTGGATATCTATGTTGTGTTCATCGAAACAGGCCCAGGTTTCACACTGAGTGTATAAATACATTTAAAAACATATTAACTGTATATATTACTGTGTTAGAGTGTCATTTTGGTTGGTGGCGTGCCCCAGAATTTTGTAAATGTAAAAAATGTGCTGCGGCTCAAAAAAGGTTGAAAAACACTGCCCTGGGCAATGTCCTTGCAGATGGGCAATTCTCTCACACCAGAAATGACTTGCACTTTCTCAAGTTCCTCCTGATACGGGGGAAAAAAAATACATTCTGATGAATGACTGAGTCATCGTTTGGATTGCAGTTTCCAGAAATGCATTAGCTAGCATGGCTCATGACTGGGAGAGCTGTAGTCCTAAAAAGTATCTTTTCCCAACTGTGAATGGCTGTTCTGAGGACTTCATTACACGGGAGCATCTATCCACATACATAGAGCGAATGAAAGAGAGAGAGTGTGTGGCAGCCCCTGCCCTGTTTGTTTTGCTAAGGCTAGCAAATCATCCATAATAGCTACCAAAATGCCTCTGCCCATCAAATCTTTCTGAACCTTAACTCCAATCAGCAAGAACTTCCTTTAAGATTTATGTGAAACGCTTCCTACTGAGAGGAGGCTGTTTTGCAGAGGAGAGTGCCGAGTTTAGCAGGAAGATTTGAAATGACTGATTTACTCCGATTTTCTTGTTTACCAGTTGGCCAGTGCTATAATTTATACTTCTTGTTGTCATCTCTTGTCTGGCCACGGACTGTAAAGAAAGAACAACAGAGAGAGTGAAAGGGAGCTTTCTATTTTGTAACATCAGCACCACCAAATGGTGAGTTTGAGCTTCTTTTCCTTGCTCCAGTCCTCTATAGAAGAATTTTCCCAGAGATTTTGTATACAAAAAAAATATACAAAATTGCCCTTGGTTTATCCTTTAACCAAGGTCTTACTGGCCTTTCAAGAACTCTGCATGGAGACAGAAAATAGGACGTTCACCTAATTCTCACCAAAAGACTGATTTAATATGATATTGATAACTAAGCAACAGTGAGTAATGCAATCAGGAATGGAAAGGAATAGATGAGACAGCCCACAAAGTGGAAAAATGCTATCACTCCCTGTTCTCGCTAAATATACAGGATACCTAATAAAAATAAAAGGCAGATTTGTTGTTATCTGCTATCCTATCGGCTTTAGCTTAGGTCAGTGATTTTAAACCTTTTTTGATCCGCGGCACATTTTTTACATTTACAAAATCCTGGGGCACACCACCAACCAAAATGACATTCTGTCATTTTACTACCTGTCACCCTCCCCCCTCATGACGCCGCTACTTCCGCCAAACCCCCTCCTGCCCCCCCCCCAGAGGCCCACGCGCAGGATGCCCATCACCGTCCTGCGGGGGAGGGCTGCACTGAGTGGCCGAAGCGCACGCGGGCTTGGCTGAGCAGGACGAATAGGAATTGAGCACACAGGGTGGCTCCAAGCCTCGGAACAAACTGTGGCGGAAGCTCACAGCTGTCGCCACCCCCAGCTCTCCTTCCCAAAGGGGTTTAGCCTCCCCCCAGGAGTGCCTCTCCCCCCCCCCCCCCCCCCCCGTGTCTCTTCAGCTTCCTTGCTGTTGCCTTGGGGCCAGATCGGGAAGGAACCAAGCTGGGCTGTGGAGCTACGCAGCCTGGCCTCTGCTCTGCTCTGCAGCGACCCCGGAGCCCAGCCAGGAGAGGCCAGGAGATGAGGGGGTGCTCCCCTTCCCCGACGCAGAGGTGCTAGAGGGCAGAAAGCCTCGCCTCGAGTCTCTGGGAGTGGGGTCGGATGGGGGCAGTTCCCGCTGACTCCTCCTCCCTCTCCTACTCCTTGCTGCCGGAGGTGAGGAGGGCAGAAGAGCGCCCAGGAGCCAGGAAGCAGGAGGAGCCGCAGCCTGGCCAGGTAGCCCTTGGCACGCAGAGGGAGGGAAGGAAGGGAAGGAGAGAGAGAGGAGGGAGGGAGGAAAGTTCTGGACACTGAGGGCTCTCCCTGACTGCAGCCATGCTGGCTGGCATTGCTACTTCGGCCAGGAAAGCTTCATTTCGGCTGCCTGAAGTTTCCTGCTAGGCTCGCTCTCTCTCTCTCTCTCTCTCTCTCTCTCTCTCTCTCTCTCTCTCTCTCTCTCTCCACTGTAATTTCCCACGGCACACCTGATGATCTCTCACGGCACACTAGTGTTCCGCGGCACACTGGTTGAAAATCACTGGCTTAGGTGACCCTATGAATGAGAGACTTCCAATTAGCCTTTGTCATTAAAAGCCCTGCTGATGTTTTGCAGTCTCTAGGATATATTGTCCAAATCAGGAAAAATGCAAAATACTGGCTATTATTCTGTATTGCAATTATAGATTCACAACCTAGAGTTCTGTTCTGTATTATGTAAACTGATCTAGTCACAGTACATATTCATGATTCACATGCATGGTCATTTCCCACAGATCTTCTGCTGGTGATCAGGGAACAGAAGGATGACATTTCCAGCCTCAACCTAAAACAAATAAGACTTGTTTGTGTCTCCGAATCATGATACAACAAGCTCTGTGAGGAGCAGCTCAAAGAGCTGGGCATGTTTAGCCAGCAGAAGAGAAGGCTGAGAGGAGACATTATGGGCAAGTAATAAAATATGCGACGAGAATTCATAGGCAGGCGACAGAAAGCTTGTTTTCTGTTGCCCTGGAGACTAGGACACGGAACAATGGCTTCAAACTATAGGAAAGGAGATACCACCTGAACATTAGGAAGAACTTCCTGACTGTGAGAGCTATTCAACAGTGGAACTCTCTGCCCTGGATTGTGGTGGGGGCTCCGTCTTTGGAGGCTTTTAAGCAGAGGCTGGATAGCCATCTGTCGGGGATGCTTTGAATGCGATTTTCCTGCTTCTTGGCAGGAGGTTGGATTGGATGGCCCACGAGGTCTCTTCCAACTCTATGATTCCATTGTAGCAGCAATCTGGAGTCCCAAAACTCCCAGGCAAATACTTCTAACTCTCAGGCGGCGACTTTCGTGCGGGCACAGGGACGGAAAATGCAACAATTGATACTGGTACAAATGAAGCCAATTTTATTTGCAAAACATCAGCTGACGGAGTCTGCCTAGCATAAAAGCTGCTAAGATGGCAGAGCCCCGAACAAATGCCAACACTCAGTTTTTATACATTCAATGGCGACAGACCCTTGATCCCGCCCATCTTCACAACTTGCAATAGGCTGGCACTCATGAGCCCATTTCATTACCCAATTAAACAAAGCATTGTTCAGCATTACACTCTCATTTGTTAAAAGTTGTGGCGCAGTATTAATTTTTCATTCTCACAGTATGTTATCTGCCATATGGGCAAGACGTTCCTGAATCGCAACATTTCTACGGCCATTCCCCTGTGCCTGCCAACAGGAATGGCCTCATTTGCCCATGCGCGCTTTCTAACCATTCAGATACAATGTAAACAACGCAGCATGGTGGACTATGGGCCAATCAGGCCGCTTTTTATCTAGAGGCACATGATGTTCTCCTAGCAAATCACTGCTTGTGCCTATGTACCAATCAGAGCTGATTATTCCCGTCATGGCTTTTGGCGAGCTGCCTCGCTATTCTAAGACCAGCGATACTAAACCTTTGCTGTGCATCACTCTCTCCTGACAGTACTTCTGCTAAAAGCATCAATTCCGCTTTACCATGATTCTATGACTAATCCTACTTCAGATCACTGCAAATTCACTTGCGCATGGGAAGAGACTAGAAACATTATCTTCTTGAGCCTTGAATTCCAGCTCAGCAGAAATTCAAATTTTAGCGTGGCGTGTTCTTACTGCTGTTGTTATTATGCACCTTCAAGTTACATAATAACATGTGACCTAAAATCACATGTTTTTTAAAAAAAGTATCACAAGGATACTGGGACTGCACCGGGACTATGGCGTAGCTGGCTGGGAGTCAGCTGCATAAGATCTCTACTAACCAGAAGGTCATGAGTTTGAGGCCTGCCCCGGTCAGGGTGAGCCTTTGACCAAATTGTGTAGCTCGTTGTCGACCTTTACAACCTGAAAGACAGTTGCATCTGTCAAGTAGGAAATTTAGGTACCACTTTATGAGGAGGCTAATTTAACTGATTTACGAGGCCATAAAATCTCCAGGAAGTATGAAAAAGAATGAAGGCATGCGACAGCTCCCCCTGGTGGCCAGAATCTGAAATGTTGAATTGCCTCTGAGTGTCTGTCTGTATATGTTGTATGTCTATGGCAGGGGTGCCCACACTTTTTCAGCATGCGAGCTACTTATAATAAAACCAAGGCAGAAAGATCTACCGAGAGAGAAGCAGGGCGGAGCAGGGGGAGGGGGAGGGGCTTGATGCAGCCTGGCCTCGCCCCTCTGAATTTAGCGCTACTACAGCTTCTTCAGCCTTGAGGAGGGTAGTGCCAAGCCAGTAGTGGCTAGCTATGCCACTACTGGCTTGGCACTACCCTCCTCAAGGCTGAAGAAGCTGTAGTAGCGCTGAAGCTGGGGAGGGGCGGGGCTTAGCACAGCATGGCTACGCCCCCTCCCCTTCTGGCTTTAGTGCTACCACAGCTTCTCCAGGCTAGAGGAGGGTAGTGCCAAGCCAGTGGTGGCATAACTACCCACTAGTGGCTTGGCACTACCCTCCTCAAGGCTGAAGAAGCTGTAGTAGCGCTGAAGCTGGGGGAGGGGGCGGGGCTTGGCATGGCATGGCTCCGCCCCCTCCCCCTCTGGCTTTAGTGCTACCACAGCTTCTCCAGGCTAGAGAAGGGTAGTGCCAAGCCAGTGGTGGCATGCAGTAGCCACTACTGGCTTGGCACTACCCTCCTCAAGGCTGAAGCAGCTGTGGTAGCGCTGAAGCCGATGGAGGGGGTGGGACTTGGTGCAGCATGGCTCCGCCCCCTCTAGAAGTGCCCCATCCGGCTGGGATCGACCTCTTTCGGTTCCAGGATCGACCAGTCTATCGCGATCGACTTCCTGGGCAGCCCTGGTCTATGGCATTGAATGTTTGCCTGTATATGTGCATTGTGACCCGCCCTGAGTCCCCCGCAGGGTGTGAAGGGCAGAATATAAATGATGTAAATAAATAAAAATAAATAAATAAGGGTATCTTGGCAAAATTTGCCCAGAAAAAGCTTGCCATTGCCTCCTTCTGCAGCTGAGAGAACCTGACTTGCCAAAGGTCATCCAGTGAGTTTCCACAGCCAATCAAGAATTTGAACCCTGAATTCTAGAATTCTATTTCAATGTTCAAACAACTACTATACCATACTGGGTGGTTGTGAAATAGAGGACCTTGGATAAGCTCTTCTTCTCCTCATCAGCCTTACTAGCAGATTGCTATGATGATTTTAGAGGAGAGAGAGAGATATCGTGTGTCTAAGAAGAAAGTGTGGGAAGAAAATGTAATTATGAATAAATCGATAATATTATATTACTTAAGGTCAAGTGTGGTTTTGTGGTTTGAGTGTCCAAGTGTGGTTTAAGGCTCCAAGACCCTCCGCTTGGTCACGGAAATCCACTGGATGTCTTCAGGCAAAACCCTCTTGGTCATCAAGGAAAGCAATGACATGAATAAATGCCTTAAGATTGCCATAAGTTAGCCTGAAGGTACATAACAACAGTAAATATTATCAAGTGAGCCATTGGTATCTATCGGGGTTAGGTTCCAGTACCCCGCATGGATACCAAAATCCATGGATGCCCGAGTCCCATTACATACAATGGCATATCAAATTTATATAAAATTGCAAAATCAAATTTTGCTTAAATTTTATATATGTGTGTATATGTAGATTATTAGCATTTCAGTGGGGATTTGCTTTGAGATAAGAGCATTTTGATTGAAGAGCTCAGTCACAGAACAAATTAAACACGCAAGTCAAGACATCACTGTGCATATTTATTATTTATTTATTTATTTACAGTATTTATATTCCGCCTTTCTCACCCCACAGGGGACTCAGGGCGGATTACAATGTACACATACATGGCAAACATTCGATGCCATAGACACGCAAGACAGTCAGAGACTATTTAACTTTTTTCTGCCCACCAGGGGAACTGTCGCTTCATTGTCCATCTGCAACACTGATGAAGTACTTTCCACATATTTATTTATTTTATTTATTATTCACTTTTATATACCGCTCCTCCCTGCAGGCTCGGGGCGGTTTACCTAAAACAATGTAAAAATACACATAAAACTGTTTGATTATATAAAACAGAAGAGTATGGACAAAATTATCAAGAGGCACCTAGATATTTATGGCCTTGTAAATTAAGATAGCCTCCCCTCACATAGGTGGTACCTAAATTTCCTACTTGACAGATGCAATTGTCTTTCGGGTTGCAAAGGTCGACAACAAGCTACATGAAATTGGCCAGAAACTCACTTCGACCCAGGATGGCTTCGAACTCATGACTTTTTGGTCAGTAGTGATCTTAATGCAGCTGACACCCAGCCAGCTGTGCCACAGTCCCGGTGCATATGTATGTATGTATTCATATGTACGTGTGTGTGTGTGTGTGTGTGTGTATACCCTATTTATATCCCGCCTTTCTCTACCCCAAAAGGGACTCAAGGCGGCTTACATAGAGACCATTATTCAATGTCTTAAAACACATAAAAAAATTAAGCTTAAAATAAATTAAATTAAAAATAATACATATTAAGCATTTTAAAGCATTACATATATTTAAAAGATACACATACACATGAATGTTTGATTCTGTAGATGCGGAATCTATAGATACAGAGGTCGAACCGTATAAATAAATCTATCTAACAATATGCTCACATCAAACATATTATAGATATAAAGACGCATCCAAAGAACCAGGCGAGATCGGAGCAAAAGCTTGTCTGAGTGTCTGCTTCCAGCCAATGGAACTCCCTCCCACGGGACATGAAATGGGGTTGCTCTCTTTTTACCAAGAGGCAAAGGCTACCCTTTCAGGCAAGCTTTTGGATACTAACAGCTTGCTGCAGACAGGCCCGGATTACCCATAGGGCCAACCTAGGCCATGGCCTAGGGGCGCAAGCTGAGAGGGGCGCAGAATTACGGACCAAAAAAATTAAAATTAAAATGTTATAAAATAATTTTTAAAAATCATGCCGCGATTGGCTCCTGCCACCTAATACCCAAAAGGAGGCGGAGCCAAGGCCGGGCTCCGCGGAGGCAGCGCTCATGCTTGCCGCGTCAGCCTCAGCCCATCCATCTACGCCGCTGCTTCTCAGCCAGTGCTTCTGCGCCTGAGGGGAGGGGAGGGGGCGTCTGGCGTGGCTTGGCTCGGAGTGGCTTCCTTCGCAGGCTGCTGAGGGAAGAGGAGGCCGTGGGAAAGAAGGGCAGCATGTGGCGGCATGGAGGCCCAGAGGGGAGCCTGAGGCGGAGGAAGGCCATGACTCTCTGCAGCCGCTGGGCCATGAGCCTAACGTAGGGCTGCCTCTGAAGCCACTGCCCCGGATGAAGAGCATGCTCTGGACCCAGCCCGGCTTTCCCCGTCCCTTTGGGCCTTGGTTCTGCGGCGACTCGCTCGCCGTCCTCTGCCTCCTTCCCGAGGAGTAACGAACTTGCTCCCCGCCACACAAAGGGTCCTGTTCCCTTCTCTTCAGTGACAGCATGTGCGCACCTTTCCCCTCAGCCCCATTGCCACAGGACGGGAAGGATGCGGCGGCGCAAGGCGGAGGGGGGGGGAGAGGTGGGGGGTGCGGTAGAGGTTGGCTTAAAGGGGGCGTAATTCCAAAGTGCGGCCTAGTGCGCAAAAAGCTGTTAATCCGAGCCTAGCTGCAGAGGCAGGGGTGTAGCTACATTGCTCCTCCAAAATAAAAATAAAAGATCTGTCTGCTCAAATGAAAGTTTCCTTTAGTTTCCAGATTTCTAGCATTGTTGCTGTGTGCCCTCAAGTAGTCTCCAACTTATGGCTACCATAAGGCCAACCTGTCTCCAAGTGTTTTCAGCATGCTTTATTCAAAAGCTGGCCTTAGCTTTCTTCTGAGGCTAAATAGGGACTATCACCAGCTGATAAATAGATGTTCATATCATGAGAACTTCCATTTAAGTTGGAGGGAAAATAGCTCTTTCTCACACCTCTAAAGCAAAATCGTGGCATCTATAGCAAGTGTGGGTAACTCTGAGACTAGTTGCCAGATCTCTGGACCTTATTTTATGGGCTGTCAAGGCAGCAGAGTTAATAAGGTTACTGACCCTAAAGCCACCAGTGTCATTACTTTTTAGAACTGCTATGAAATTCCCTTTCTCACCTTGCTGGGGAAAAGAAAAATCAGTGAGAGGGGTTGCTAACAAGTAAACCAACTTGGCCATTTGTCTCCCCGAAGCCCTTTGGAAAGACCTGCCATTAATATCCCATTTCTGTTCTTCCATTATATCCTGCTTGCTCTCCTCTAGCTGTCCATTAAAAACATTTGCTTCCTTTCTTTGTTCATTTTATGGGGGCAAGCGAGGAGGGGGCAGAGTCAGAGAGACTGCATTCTCGGGTAGTTAATTAAAAATCTCAGCCTTGAGCCGAAAGGCCGTGCATCACCATTTTTCTTCGTTTTGGAGGATGGAAGCATTCCCCGCCACACACACAAATAAGAAGAGAAAAAAGAGGGTAGCAGCAACAGGGCAAGAGATGAAAAGAAGGAAGGTTTGTAACACAGAAGGACCCACGTTACACCCACATTTGAACACTCGTGGGGAACGGCACAGATTGCAATTCCAGCACTCCCAAAATTGCTACAAGGAAAATAACAAAGGCATTTTTCTATATAATATTCATATTGCAGATGAAGTCTGCAGATGAACAGGGGGGCATTTGAAGTAATAGCTTTTGCTATTGCAGTTGGCCATGCTGAGTGGGGGATTCTGGGAGCTAGAGTCCAAAAAGGGACTTTTTTTCTAAGACTCAGAAAAATGCACATAGGAATCTTTTATCAGATCCAGTTAAAGATGTACTGTATGAGTAGCAACATGGGCGGATCTAAGTGTAAGCATGTCCAGATTACCCATAAGGCCAAAATAGGCCATGGCTTAGGGGCGCAAACCGTGGGGGGGGGCAGATCCCGGACCGAAAGAAACCTGGTCCGCGTCCCACTTTCCTCCTTTCTCATGCCCCTCCTCGCTCCTTCTCCCGGCACAGTCTCTGCTCTGTCCCCTCCGTCTCTCGCTTTCTGGGCTGCGGCGGGGCCCTTGCATTGATCCATTGATTTGCCCCCGGGTCTCTGGCTGGCCTGACCTCCTGGCTCCTGGGGAAGCCATCTCCATGGCGGCTCCCCCGGCGGCAGACTGTAAATTTCTGCAGCCAGAGCCGAGCAGCAGAGTCCAGAAGGGGGCGGTGGGAGGGAGGGGAGAATGAGGAGAAGGAGGCAACTAGGAGGAAAGAAAGAAAGCAAGTAAAGAAGGAAGAGAGGGAGGGAGGAAGAGGGGAGAGAAAGTGCATTGCTTAGGTGGACCTCTCCCAGGTCCCCAGCACGAGACCACACCAACCCAGGCTCGCTCCTGCACTCTTGGACCAAACTGGGGTGGGCTGCTTGGCCAAAGGGAGCCGCAAGAGGGAGGGAAGGATCAAGGTCAGGGTCTGGCTCTCCTGCCTTCGGGAGCAGCCGAACAAAAGCCGCACAAACCCCAACCTGAATCCTCCTTCGCTCTGCAGGAGCGCACGCCAAGTGGATCTCTCTCTCTCTCTCTCTCTCTCTCTCTCTCTCACTCACTCACTCACGCTCTCTCGCACTGTCTCTGACTCTCTCTCGCTCTCTCTCTCTCTCTCATGCACGCCTTTGGAGTGAGTTTTCACCTGCTGCGCTTTCCCCAAGCCTCCCGAGGAGACCTTCAGAGCACAGTGGAGCTTTCCAGCTGGTGGGAATGGGGACCTTGGAGGTGGCAGGATGTTGCCTACTCGCCTTTCTCTTCTGCTCCAGGGGAACCATGGTGAAAGCCAGACAAGTGTGGGTCTGAGTGGTGTGTGGGGGTGGCGGTAGAGGTTGGCTTAAAGGGGGCGTAATTCCAAAGTGTTGCCTAGGGCGCATAAAGGTGCTAATCCGGGCCTGAGTGTAAGCAAAGTAAGCGGCCGCTTCTGGGTGCCACATGGCCAGGGGCGCATCTGGCCGTGGCCGCCAGGTTTGGTGCATCATGCTGCAGGCCAGTGCGCGGGCGGGAGGCGGGAGGCTCCGCCCCGGCTGCAAAATGTTTCCCCATCCTTTTCATCCTCTTGGGAGTCCATTTCGCTACTCAGTCCAACAGAAGCACTCTGTCCCAACAGCGCATGTGCAAAACTAGCTGGCTGCGCACATGCGTGCTGCGATGCATGTGCATGCGCAATCTCTACCAGGCTGGAGAGCCAGGGGCGCAAAAAAAATGTTTGCTTACTACATTTTTTTATCTTTGTCTGGTCCTGAGAAGCAACATCATCTCTCCCCACCATGAGGCTTTGCACACTCATCCACTGCTAGAGGTATATACTGCAGACAGTGACACCCATGTATAAGCCTAATTTTTCCGTCTTTTTAGACTGAAAAAGCCCCCCAGTGAGGGTCCTGGCGGGAAGGCGTGGAGCTGAGGGAAGGACTTCTTTCAGCCCCACACCTTCCTGCCAGGACCCTCACCTCTCCACACAGCAACCGAGCTCTCCTTCTCCTCCTCTCTTGGGAGCGCATGCCTTCCCCTCCTCCTCTCTCTGTGCCAATCTTTCCCAATTTTCCTTATTCATATACACACAGCATTTTCCCCAAAATGTTTAGTTAAAATAAACCATGGTAATTATTGGAAGGATAGTAAAGGTAAAGGTTTTCCCCTGACATTAAGTCCAGTCATGTCCAACTCTGGGGGGGGGGGGGTGCCCATTTCCATTTCTAAGCTGAATAGCCAGCATTGTCCGTAGACACCTCCAAGGCCATGTGGCCGGCATGTCTGCATTGTTTAAAAGTTTTGAAAGAAGGAACCTCCACCACACTCCAGAGCAGAGAGTTCCACTGCTGAACAGCTCTCACAGTCAGGAAGTTCTTCATAATCTTCAGGTGGAATCTCCTTTCCTATAGTTTGAAGCCATTGTTAAATGTCCTAGTTTCCAGGGCAGTAGAAAACAAGCGTGCTCCCTCCTCCCTATGACTTCCCCTCACATATTTGTACATGGCCCTCATCATGTTTCCTTTCAGCCTTCTCTTCTGGAGGCCAAACATGCCCAGCTCTTTGAGCCGCTCCTCATAGGGATTATTCTCCAGACCCTTGATTGTTTTAGTCGCCCCCCTCTGGACACATTCCAGCTTGTCAACATCTCCCTTAAATTGTGGTACCCAGAATTGGACACAGTATTCCAGGTGTGGTCTGACCAAGGCAGAATAGGTCCCCAAGCCATGGACTCTCCCCTTCCAAACAATTGTCCATTCATGGTCCAAGGTGCCTTTGAGGACAACCCCATTTGCTGCATTAGATTTGCAGCATTTCTTTTTTGAAAATCAGCACTGATCAGACAAATTGAGAATTCAGGCCCCCAAAATCTGGAAGTTGCCCATCTTTCCGATACAGAGCAACCACATATGGAAATAAATAAAACTATATAATATGTTCCCAAAACTCGTATTATTCTTTTGCTGAGCCTTGGAGTCATCTTAGGCTAAGAATCGCATCTGCTTGATTTCCCTTTTAGCCCATTTATCATGAGACATTTTTTAATGCTCTAACCTAACGGGTAAAGATTGCAAGCTTTATCCAGCCAGTGAACTGAATGAAGTAATAAGGTATCAGTGCCATGCATAATCTCCCTCGCGCAAAATAAGAGAGCGAGGACACAAAACCCAGTTTTAAAGTTAATAGTCGCTAAATGCGTTGAGAGGCAATGAAAGGAGGAAAATTAAGCCCGGTGGCTCTTCTGACATTACGTGCCGCTTCTACCTGTACGTTATCATTTGTCTAACAAATATATAATCTTATTGCAAGCTGCAAATATATGCGCAGAGCCATTTCTATGAGGCTATGCAAATAACGAAGCATAATGGTTTCTAAGGTCTTCGGCGGAATTGAACTTTTCTGTGTTCAAAAAAGAAGAGGGAGAAGTGGGAAAAGAAAATTCAAGAATCAGTTCACTGCAAGCACACATTTTCTAGGCACAATCCGAACGATTTTGCTGAAGAGAAGACAGACATTGCTCAGCACCAGAACTACATGCTTAGTGCCGCTTGAAATCCATAAGTTGGGTCAGAAACATGTGGCAGAAAACAGTGCAACGACCTTAGTCTAGTTTTCTGTGAGTCGCAACAAATTTCAAATGTCACACATTTTGGAATCTGACCGCTTTGGGCTCTGGTTGCACTACCTACTGCAATGCACATCTCCAACTAGAGCAAGAACTTTGGTGAGAGACCAGCACTCTTTGGCCGGAGGTTTGGCACAGCTGTTAAATCAGCAGCTGCTAAAAGATCTATCAACCAAAAGGTTGCAAGTTCAAACCCCGGGTTGGCGTGGGCAGCCAACCGTCAGCCCTGCCCACTGTTTACCTAAGCAGTTCAAAAACAGCTTTAGCTGTAATTAGAGAAATTAGGTACCGCTAAAAAAGTGGTGGGGGTGATTTACAATGCCATAAAGAAAAAGAAAGATCAGAAAATGCTGGAATGAGGAAGTCCTGACAGCTCTCTATCATAGAGCAGTGTTTCCCATGCTCTATGATAGAGCCATGGCACATTTTTTACATTTACAAAATCCTGGGGCACACCACCAACCAAAATGACACAAAATTACACTCTAACACAGTAATACATATAGTTAATAGGTTTTAAAATGTATTTATACACTCACTTAGTGTGAAACCTGGACCTGTTTCGATGAACACAAAATATATAGTTATATAGTATACTAGCTGTACCCGGCACGCATTGCTGTGCCCTATTTTGGAGATGTGAGAAAGTCTGAGTATGTAAGGGTTGGAGTTGTTGTTAGTTATGGTGTTGTTGGGGTCATGGCTGTGTCGTTGTGGGTTGTTCTGGTGGGTGGGATGTTGAAGTCCTGTGGAGTTGTCGGTGTGTGGTGTTGCTGGCGTTCTGCATAGCTTGTGGATATACAATGTTTTTGGTATTTCCGTCTGCTGTGTTGATGTAGAGGTTTATGCGTGTGTGGGTGGGGTACTTTGGAAGTGAGTGGAGGTACTTGAAATCCCATCATCCATGGTGTGCCCTCCTCTGAACTGCAGTTGGATGGAGTGTGGGTCATGGGGGCACTGTGTGCCAAGTTTGGTCTTTATCGGTCTTGGTTCTGGGCCATAGTGGTCTGTGGGGAATGATGGGTTTTGAAGTAGTACAAATCCCATTATCCATGGAGGTACTTCAAGTCCCATAATCCATGGTCCACCCTCCTCCAAACTGTAGTAGAATGTAGCGTGGGTCATAGGGGCTCTGTGTGCCAAGGTAGGTTACTGTAAATTCAGGCCATACACAATGTCCCATGAGCTGAGGCCTAGTCAGGAACAGCAAGTTAATGAAGCCTTACTGTCAATTCAGGCCATACACAATGTCCAGTGAGCTGAGGCATAGTCGGGAGAATCAAGTTAATGAAGCCTTACTGTCAATTCAGAGTGTAAACAGCATTCCATTAAGTGAGGCCTAGTCAGGAAAATTAAGTTAATGAAGCCTTACTGTCAATTTTGGGCGTGGTCTGTGATTTTTCTGTGGGAAGTGAATTGGGTGTTTGTGTTTGTGCCTCAGCCCTTTGCCTTATCCTCCTCTGACAGTTTGTTATGGGTCGGAATGTTCATGTTGGGTGGCCAGTACAGGAGTTATGCAAATCCGCCCTTATTGGCAGCCAATCATGTTGTCAGAATGTAGAGGCTGGGAGAGTCGTTGGCAGCCCCGGAGGATGCTGGGAAATGTAGTTTTTTTACTCGTTGTTTTGGGGGCCTTCTAGGTTTTGTGGGGGAAAGTTTCTTTGCTACAAAGATACCTTGCTTGAGGCCTATTTCTGTTGGCAAGTTTGGTGTTTCTGCGTTGTAAGGTTTCTCTGTTTGGGATAGTCGTTCCATGATGGGAACCCCTTTATATAATAGATTATTATTATATTGCATTACATTACAACATTATCAATATTATATGTATACACAATGTACGTATATTACTATATCAAATACAACATACTATGTCATTGTCACAGTACAACAATTACATATCACATTGTATTATAACAATTATATCGCAATATTAGTTGAAGTCCAAAACACCTGGAGGAAGGCCCAAGTTTGGCCATATCTAGTCTAAACCTTCTTCCAAGCCCTTAATAAAGATGCCTGCCTTAATGTATAGCCAGAGTCTCCATGCCCATCTGTCAGGAGGGCTTGAGTGGTGCCTTCCTGCTTGGCTGAAGGGGGTCAGGCTGGATGGCCTTTGTGGACCCATATTTCTCCCACGAGTTCCCTTCCCTCCTTTCCCCCATTAGCTGGCTGACTCCCTGCCTGCCTGCTTACCTGCCCCTCCGGCTGCTTGCCTGCCTGCCTTCAGCGCTTGGGCTCCGCTGCTCTCTGACTCACACCTCGCGTAGCGCCAACAGGGCTGGGCTGGACTGGACTGGAAGTGCTCCTCGCCGGAGCGGAATGGAAGAGAACAGGCCCAAACAGGTCTGCCCTACTGAACGGCCCTCCCAGAAACAGGGATCCACGCACTGAGGTTCCGGAGACAGAGTAGCAAACTTTATACGTGTCATCAGATAGATAAGAATCTAATTTCACACGGCACACCTGATGATCTCTCACGGCACACTGGTTGGGAAACACTGTCATAGCGGATGGAGCAACAGCACCCCCTGTGGCATGACACAAAAACCTCCTTCTGTTCTGTCTGTGTGTGTACTGTGTACGTCTATACAAACGGCATTGAATGTCTGCCATGTGTGTGTACTTGTGATCCACCCTGAGTCCCCTTCGGGGTGAGAAGGGCGGAATATAAATAAAGTGTTGTTGTTGTTGTTATTTTGATAGAGAGGGCTAGTAAAGACCTTGCAAAATGACAACTCTCATGATTCCATAGCATTGAGTAATTGCAGTAAAAACAATGTCAAACTGCATTATTTCTACATTATTGATCAGGCATGGGCAAACTTTGGCCCTCCGGGTGTTTTGGACTTAGAGTCCCACAGTTCCTAACAGTCCAAGTTTGTCCATGCACCCTTTAAATCTTTTGTTTTGTTGAGAAATGGTAAACTGTTTGTATAAAGGGGTAATGAATACAGTACAACTCCATATCCATGCAAACTACTAGAGTTGTGACCGGATCCGTTTTCCTTCATTACATCCGTTCTTTCGTTACTTTTGTTACCTTCAGGAATGTGTAATGGGAAGCTCCCCTCCCGGTACAAAAATCAGCTTGACACGAAAGCAAGCGGGAGCCAATCCCAGCTTCTTAGCTGCTTTTCCTGAGCAGCCTCCTTGCCTTGGAAAAAGTGCATGTGTGGCGTTCAGGCCCAGAAAGCATGCCTGCCTGCCTGCAGCCAAGCGCCTCCTCTGGAGTAAGAGTGAAGCAGAACCGGGAGTTCTAGAACCCCAAGTACCAAGTTAATCTTACCAACGCTGCCCGAACGTGCGGATACAAGGATGAGGGAGAACGCGTGACAACTGTGAAGTAGGATGAAAACAAAAAGGTTTATTTTCTTTCACCAGCTGGTGGGTATTTCGCCAGCAGAACACAGCTGCAGGTAGGGGCAAAGGACCCCGATACATTTCATACAAGGATATTTATACCTCAATGGAGTCCATCCAGTTAAACCCACCCCTCCTTCATGGTTAAATCAATCATAATTGGCTGGTGATTACTGTTGTTACATGACATTTCATTAATCCAATAAACATCACTCAAATCATTTACATCATTCTCTGTCATCCCTAAATCTGAGAACAATAGCCATCTATAAAGTAATTCTTTTCTCACAGTGCAAGCTAACAATGTTGGGCCTCTCTGTTCTTTTAACTTGCAACACTAGTTCCGGGCTTCCTGCCAGCAGAGAAGGTAGGACTTTTGCCATGCGCACTGGTGTTTTCCATTCACATTAAGAATCCCATTAACTTTCATAGCTCAAACTGCACTGTATTCCCACTCATCTAGCATATATGGTATAACTTGGCACAGAGTGGATTAAAATGCATTTAATCAGGGTGTTAGTCTTCCATAGCATGTGCCTGTTTGATTATTGGCACCAAAACCCTCTTTTTCAGAGTTGACGCGCAAGTAGCATCACTTTCTGACTGTACTTTTTATGCTCGGAAAAGTACCAAACCTGCTTCATTCCAGGATTTCTCTTTTGTGGGAAACCCATCGCAAGGGGTTTCCTACACCAACATCTGGAACACCTATTTAGACCAATCAACCCGCCAGTCTCGTAAGACCCCGGGCCTTTCAGTTACGACAGTATGCACACCTTTTACTGTCTCCAAGGAACTCTGTACTGCCTTAGCACAACATCTGAGCATAATAGGCAGACAGCACATTATGATCAACACTGAACAGATCACCACAATGATTATCATCACAAGAGAACGTAACCAATGTAAGTTCGGCAGCCAGCCCAACATTGTATTCCAAAAATCACTTGGATCTGAATAAGTCTTCTGTATTTCTTTAGCAGCACCCTGAATTCTATTCAAATCCAGCTCTATCTCTCCAGTCTTATTTATAAAATGACAGCACGTTTGGTTTAGCCACACACAGAGGCCACCTTCCTTTGAAAGCAAATAGTCTAACGCCAGCTTTTGCTGCATTTCCATTTTTGCCAGAGAATTCACTTCTTCCTGCAAAATTAACAAGCCCTCATGGGTGTCATTAGCCAAAGCTTCCAAATCATGTGATAACACACGCAACTGTTTTATGTTCCAAGCCACCCCTATCCAAGGGCCTGCAATTGCTATAATCTTCTGGCCTTCAGTTAAATAAGTTCTGTCAGAATCATAGCCAATTTCATCTCCTGGGTGTTTCCCTCAACTGCTAGCAAACAAAACCTGTCCCAATTATCTAGCACACACTGCAAAGGGGTCTCTTTCTTCTGCTTTGAGCCTGCACTCCCCATCTCTCCTGCCTGAGATCAAACCCCACTTCAGTGCTTTCCCCCCTCCCAATGTGTGTTCCCTCAGTGTTAAAGTGCACGAAATAAACTATACTTGCCGATGTCCTGCAGACCCTGGGACTCGCGTCTCGCCTTCCCACGTCACCAATCGAGTTGCGTCGGCTCTCTGGCGATCGGACCTGACGTCGCCTCCGACTCCTCTGCGCGCTTATGCCAGTTTGCTAGCCCTCTGTGGCTGGGCACCGTCTTAAGGTGTCCCTGGACTTACTCTAGCCGGCTCTCCAGAGGCCGCTTCTCAGCCAGCCTCTCCCTTCAGGCTTTGTTTTCACCCTCAACGTTAGTTGCAGTCTCTCTCGGGTCCCCGGCGTTCGTTTGGGGCGATTCAGGCGGCCGGCTCAGTGCAAAAATCGGTCAAAAACAGGCGGGGCGCCCCTCCTCAGCCCTCCTGAATGGCCTCACCTTACTAGCCGGGGAGCAAGCGCTGTCATCAACGGAGATCACGTTCGTTTTCCCTCAACACAGACCCGTCTAGATACCTTTTACCATCACGTCGGGGTCACCAAATGAAGCAGAACCGGGAGTTCTAGAACCCCAAGTACCAAGTTAATCTTACCAACGCTGCCCGAACGTGCGGATACAAGGATGAGGGAGAACGCGTGACAACTGTGAAGTAGGATGAAAACAAAAAGGTTTATTTTCTTTCACCAGCTGGTGGGTATTTCGCCAGCAGAACACAGCTGCAGGTAGGGGCAAAGGACCCCGATACATTTCATACAAGGATATTTATACCTCAATGGAGTCCATCCAGTTAAACCCACCCCTCCTTCATGGTTAAATCAATCATAATTGGCTGGTGATTACTGTTGTTACATGACATTTCATTAATCCAATAAACATCACTCAAATCATTTACATCATTCTCTGTCATCCCTAAATCTGAGAACAATAGCCATCTATAAAATAATTCTTTTCTCACAGTGCAAGCTAACAATGTTGGGCCTCTCTGTTCTTTTAACTTGCAACACTAGTTCCGGGCTTCCTGCCAGCAGAGAAGGTAGGACTTTTGCCATGCGCACTGGTGTTTTCCATTCACATTAAGAATCCCATTAACTTTCATAGCTCAAACTGCACTGTATTCCCACTCATCTAGCATATATGGTATAACTTGGCACAGAGTGGATTAAAATGCATTTAATCAGGGTGTTAGTCTTCCATAGCATGTGCCTGTTTGATTATTGGCACCAAAACCCTCTTTTTCAGAGTTGACGCGCAAGTAGCATCACTTTCTGACTGTACTTTTTATGCTCGGAAAAGTACCAAACCTGCTTCAAGAGAACTTGCCTCCTTGCCTTGGAATGTGCATGTGGTGGGCAGGCCCAGAAAGTATGTGCACCTGCCTTCAGCCGAGTGCCTCCTCTGGAGTAAACTTGCCTCCCTGCCTTGGAAAATGCGTGTGGCATGCAGGCCCAGAAAGCACACACATGCCTGCAGCCAAGCACCTCCTCTAGAGTAAGAAACAGGTAAGAAGCCACCTTAAAGCATGCACCTGCCTGCAGCTGAGTGTCTCTCCTCTAGAGTAGAGCTTGAATGCCTAAAATGATGGGAAGTGGCACCTGGGGAAGCCCTCCCCCATAATGAGCCAAGAGAAAACTCATCTTTTGGCATCCCACGGTGAAAAAGGCTATTTGCCCTTCGGGAGGCTCCCAAAAACAGATTGAGATTTCCATCCAAAGCCGAGGCACGAAATGA
This sequence comes from Anolis apletophallus, assembly GCA_030556195.1. Taxonomy (NCBI): domain Eukaryota; kingdom Metazoa; phylum Chordata; class Lepidosauria; order Squamata; family Anolidae; genus Anolis; species Anolis apletophallus. Next base: position 27,584,725 of record JARBWK010000003.1, read on the forward strand.
GTCAAGATTTACCCAGATTGCACAACCCTACAAAATACATTCTAAATAGGTGTCACGATGCACGGACTTGACCGGCCCCTTAATCACACACACAGAGACGGACTGAAGGCTAACTACTTTATTGTATATAAAAACAGTTCAAAAGGTATATTGTCCATAAAAATAGCAAAAGCAAATCCAAAGGCAAAAGGCAATTAAATGTCCAAAACAGCTTGGTAAAGTATCCAAAAGACTTGGCAAGGCTCCGCACAGCAATGCGGATTCAGGAACAAGGCAAGGCACTAAATGCAAGGCAAGACTTGGTAACCCACTAGCCAAACTAGCTCCGTGGACCAGCTTCGCTTCACGTCTGCTCAGAAGAGACGTGGCCGAAGTACTGAGGATCCTTTCCCACGGATCCTATACTTAATCTTTCTGCCGAGGTCCCCGACGCTCTAGGCTTCGGCCGTCTCTCAATCTCTGCTGACGGACCTCGGCCTGTCTAGGCTATGGTACCAGCCCCTCCTGCTAGTCTCGATGTCCCATCTCCTATCGAAAGCACGGCCTTGCCTCTCAACACCTGCTGCCCTATCTCCATGAGAGCTCTCCTCCCTAGATTCTTCCCAGCCGCTCTCTTCCATGTTTTCACTCAAAGGATCCTGTGAACCTCTCCCCCCTGGCCGTTCATAAGTTTCGCTATCACTGCTTTCCATTTGCACCTGGTTATCTGTCTCGTCGTAAGGGTCAAGCCAACCTTCCTCCCAAGCCAAGCTTTCTGTGGGAGAAGGAGGCCCGGTGATGGGAAACTCTCCTGCTAACCCTTCTAAATCCTCTTCAGAATCCATCTCCGCTGCTGCAGGCCCCAATGCCAATGGGACCCCCGGTCCTGGCCCCTGCCCCCCAGGCACGAACGAGAACTGCTGTGCTACAATAGGCCTGGTTGATTTTTTAAAAAATGGTTCAAAACACGTTTCGGATGTAGGGGGCTCTGGCGCTTTGAATATGATTGACTTCCGAAAAATTTTGAGAAAATTTCAAAATTAATTTGTTAAAATTCCGAAATTTTGGAATGGCTTCGTTAATGGCGGGCATGCGTGTTTAATAATAATAATACTTTATTTATAACCCGCATCCATCTCCCCAAAGGGGACTTGGAGCGGCTTACATGGGGCCATGCCCAAACAACAAATCACAGAATATATCACAAACATCAGAAAACAATAAACACAATAAAAGCAAAAAACACAATAAAAATACATCTATGAAAACACAACAACATAGGTAAATCTAAAACAGGGTGAGCCACATGTACATATAAAATGTTTAAAAACTCGGGGGAGATAACAGGAGTAGTGTCAAAACATAAAGGGTCACATAGGGGGGAAGAGGTCTCACCAAAAATGGGGGGATTTGGGGAGTCTAATCTCCAAAGGCCCAGTGGGAAACCCAGATTGGACGTGGGGTTTCTTCCCTCTGCATGAGAACTATAGGAAATGCGGGTTTCCCCCAATTCTCATGCGGAGGGATGTTATCCCGTGTCCAATCTGGGTTAAACACCCAGATTGGACGCGGGATAACATCCCTCCGCATGAGATCTGGAGGAAACCTGCATTTCCGCCAGTTCTCATGCGGAGGGATGGGAGCACCCAAGCTGCATGGAAGGAAAGCCCAAGAGCGTTGGGGTGGGAGCGCCCAAGTTGTGCCACGTGGAGGGCCAGAGATGGCTGGCTGGGGGTCAATCAATCAATTAAAACTTTATTATGGTCACAGACCAGCACAAAGCGGGCACAAGCGCCCTAAGAGGAGAAGGACAACTCCCCAGTAAACAGTTATTTAAAATCAGACTAGAAATCAGTATAAAAATGTATTTTAAAAGACAGGATATTGTTGCCTTACGATGTCAATCATCACCCGTCTGATATTAAGGGCAGCAGCACAGAACTTAGCAACACTGTAAGTCATTGCGATGATAGAGTCCGAAAGCAGCAGGGTGGAATAACATCTTTCACTGCGCCCCGGGTACTTTAAAAGCCATGGTCCAATGAGATTGGATCTAAGATCTCTGTAGAACATGCATTGAAGAAGCACGTGCTCAGTTGTTTCCACATCACCAGACCCACAGGGGCATAGTCTCTGCTTGAAGGGGGTCTTCCGATACCTCCCCTCCAATACAGCCGATGGGAGGGCATGGCATCTTGCCAGGGCAAAAGCCCTTTGGTGTTTGGGCACCTCCAGGTCTGTTAGGTATGCCATGGGGGCAGTGAGGTATCTAGTGGCTTCACTAACAATGAAGGCTGGGGAACAGGCTAGGTCGGATTGGCGCTCTATGTCCAGGATCCGTTGCTTAATGAGATCCTTGGCTTGGTCCCATCTCATGCTTAGCAATTGTCCTTGGGAGAAACCTAGCGTTGCGATCTTTGCTGTTACAGTTTTAATCCATGTGGACTGGAAGTCGTCTCTCATGATTAGGGGGGCTAGACCACATGGGGAGAAGCATAGGTGTAGCCAGTAATTGAGAATAGCTGTCCATAGGCTGGGGGTCTGCGGAAGGGTGGAGTGGAGTCTCCTTTGCGGAAGCGCAACTTCTCCTTCCTTGGCACTTTTCTTGCTTGCTCGCTCTCCCTTCAAGAGAGGACACTCTCCTTCTTCTATTCCTCCTCCTCCTTCCTCCTCTCCTCCTCCATCACCTTCTCCTCTGCCTCCTCCTCGAGTGGCTCCACCCCAAAATGAGGATACGGGGCAAGCGCGCTGGCCTTTTTAAAGGCCAATGGCTGCGGTGCCTCACCCTAACCCCACCCCTCCAGTGCTATGTAATCGTCATTCGCTGGAGGACAGCAGGTGGTTTCGTGCAAACCACATGCTTTCCTTCAGCCAATGACGATTAAACATCTCGGGAGCATGCCGAACTCTTAACGAAAATGGCAGCCGCGGCTTCAAAATGGCAAATTACTTCCTGGTACCTTACAGCGCTTCAAAACTGCTTCATAAGTTAATTGATTCCAAAATCAATCCGAATTAAGTGACATTACGATAAACGTAACCAGGTCTAATTCCAAGATCTCCACTCCCATGGATACCTGAAATCATGTATAATAGCAAACTTTATATATTGACTACTTTGGCTGGAAATATACCATAGAATCACATTGGAGGACCCATTGGGAATATTTTCTGGAATATGGCTAAATGAACCTGTGGATATCAAATCCATGGTCATACTGTACCGCCGTACACAAGTACGGGAAAAGTGCAACCGAGAAAAAGTACACTGTAGAAATTATTAGATGCCCTTTTATTAAATCTAATACATTTCTTGATTTGTTTCAGTGTCTGCTCATTTCCCTGTTATTGTTTTAAATTCACTGGGGATAATTTTAAACTAATCTCCTCATCATAGTGCGGAGAAGCCCTCATCAATAAGCACTGAAAGGATGATTAAAATATCACTCCATGTAAAACAAATGAAGTCAAAATTACTGCGGGGAATAAATTGCCCTTGCAGAGACATTATGTCAATGCCTCCATTTAGGCAAGATTTGTTATTGAAAAACAAAACTCTCTTAGAGTCCTAAGCAGGTAGTGGCGAGAATAATAATAATTCATTTTTTTTTAACTATGGCTAGCGTTCATCTACATATGCATCTTTCTACTGTTGTCTCTCCTTCATCCAGAAGCAATCCTTCCAATAATGGACAACTGAAGAAAGTTAGTGCCCGTTTTCAAACCCTATAATTTAAATTCTTTTATTATCCAACATTGATTTATTTATTTATTTATTTATGTATTTGTTTGTTTATTTGCACTATTTATATTCCGCCCTTCTCACCCTGTAGGGGACTCGGGACTGATCACAATGCACATATACATGGCAAACATTCAATGCCATAGACCAGTGTTTCCTAACCTTTTTTGAGCCGCGGCACACTTTTCACATTTGCAAAATCCTGGGGCACACCACCAACCAAAATGACACAAAATGACACTCTAACACAGTAATACATATAGTTAATATGTTTTTAAAATGTATTTATATACTCAGTGTGAAACCTGGGCCTGTTTCGATGAACTCAACATAGATATCCTGGCAGGAATGGCAGAAAGACACAAACTTCCCACACAGAACTCCCATAACCAAGAGAAAATACTATAAGAGTTTGGTGGGCATTGACCTTGAGTTTTGGAGTTGTAGTTCACCTATATCCAGAAAGCACTGTGGATTCAAACAATGTTGGATCAGGACCAAACTTGGCATGAATACTCAATATGGCCAAATATGAACGCAGATGGAGTTCAGGGGAAATAGACCTTGACATTTGGGAGTTGTAGTTGCTGGGATTTATAGTTCCCCTACAATCAAAGAGCATTCTGAACACCACCAATGATAGAACTGGGCCAAATTTCCCACACAGGACCCCCAGGAGGCAAGAGGAGGTCTCTACTTGGGGAAAGGGAGGCGGGCCTTCCCAATGCATGGAGAGGGAGAGACCAAGTAGACAATGGGTGGGGAGGGGGATGTTTGTAATTTTGTGCCTTTATCGAGGTAGGTTTCTTAGGGTTTTTATACTTCAACACACTAGACTCTCCCCCTTCCTGGAGGTTCCAATTTCCCACGGCACACCTGATGATCTCTCATGGCACACTAGTGTGCCCCGGCACACTGGTTGGGAAACACTGCCATAGACACTAGGCCTGGTTGATCCACAAAAAAAGGTTCCAAAACTTTGGATCTAGGGGGCACTTCGGATCTAGGGGGCACTGGTGCTTCGAATCTGATAGACTTCTGAATATTTCCATTAAAATTTCACAATTTATTTGGATTAATTCCGAAATTTCAGAATGACTTCTTTAATGGCAGACATGCATCTCTTTAACCCAGTTAGGACTGGGGGACAGGGAGGGAAGAAATCGGCGCTGAGCAAGAGGAGGGGCCGGGATCTGGAGGAGCCTTGGCAATCGGGAGGAAACCTTGGCCCCTGGCTTCCAAAGGGCGATAGCTCATTGGCTGGAGGAAATCAGGTGGCTACTTGCAAACCACCTGAACTCAACCAGCCAATGACGGAAGACTCCAGGAAAAGGGCAGAAATGACATCCAACCCTTTCCAATAATGGCGGACAGAGCTTCGATATGGCGACTAGACTTCCGGGTAACTTTAGTTCTTCGAAAACAATTAAAAAGTTTTTTCCCATTCATTCTGAGCTCCGATAAGATCCGACGAACCTATCCAGGCCTAATAGACACACAACATATATAGACAGAGATACAGAGGCTATTTAACTTTCCAGCTTCATGAGGGTATGCTTTTTTAATTTCGGTCACCAGGGAGCTGTCACTTCACCATCCACTTGTGACACTGATGGAGTACTTCCTCATTCCTTTTGCTCGCCTGCTGGAGAGTTTAATGGCATCGTAAATTAGTTAAATTAGCCTCCCCCACATAAGCGGTACCTAAATATCCTACTTGACAGATGCAACTGTCTTTCGGGCTGCAAAGGTTTTCAGCCAGCTAGACAAATGGCCGGAAGCTCACTCTGACCCAGGCTGGCTTTGAACTCATGACCTCTCAGTCAGTAGTGATTTTAATGCAGCTGACTCCCAACCAGCTGCGCCACAACCCGGTTTTGCTTTTCCAGCGTTCTGCTGGCCTGTTTATGTTGGATAAGTGGGACTCTACTGTACAAGCCATTCAGCAATGTATAACTGTGTTGCAGGAATCCTATCTGCTAGTCACAGCCAAAGTAGATCCACTGAATCAGCTGTTGAATGTAAAGACAAGTTGGAAAATGCAATATATTCATTGCCTCTACTTAACGGTAGCTAATAGGATAGAATTTAGGACCATGTGAAAAGGCTGCAAGTATGGAACTGCTCTTACACAACCACAAACGGAATATCTCTTGTACAACAGCCAAAAAAGTACAGCTTCTGGCCTCAAGAAGTATAGTGACGTTATCAGAAGGGAGCAGGTGTCTGGGACATAAATAGCTACTAAGAAGAGATACAAGAGGAGGATGGATAAAATAGAATTCTGAAGACTGATAATAGACATTTCTGGCAATATCGGAGCAAAAGTAGCCTTTCAAAGAAGAGCTGAGGTGAGAGAATTCAAACTGCAGAATATCTGACAGTGGTATATGCTGCCTAGAAGTGTGGTGGAGTCTCCTCCTTTGGAGATTTTCCAACAGAGACTGCACAGCCATCTCTAAGGAGTGCTTTGACTATGTATTTATACATTTAAATGAATCACGTTGCCCAAAGTCGTAGTCTGAAGGCCAATCCATAGTCAAATTACAATCTTCCATACTAACATTCCTGCACTGCAGGCCCGGATTACCCATAATGCCACACTAGGCCATGGCCTATGGGTGCAGGCCTAGGGGGGCGTCAGATCAAGGACCAAAAAAAAGTTCAAACAAAACCGCAACTTGCGGCATGATGACTCTCTCTCTCTCTCTCTCTCTCTCTCTCTCTCTCTCTCTCTCTCTGGGGAGGGCAGGGGGAGAGCGCTGTGAGGGGGTGGGGGAGGAGGGAATGGCACCCCCCTCGCCATCGCCCTCGCACCCTTGTCAAGGAAGGCAGTCGCGGGGAGGAGGCAGAGGGAAGCCCCACCCTCGGGGCTGCTGGCGGGCATGCCCTGCAGCGCCCCGGGTGCAGGGCTTCCCTTCCTCCCCCTCCCCGTCACCGCCTTCCTTGACTGAAGGAAGGCGGTTGCGAGGAGGAGGAAGAGGCAAAGGGAAGCCCCGCCCCCAGGGCCTCTGCCGTGCATGCCCTGCAGCGCCCCGGGTGCGGGGCTTCCCTTCCTCCCCCTCCCCGTGACCGCCTTCCTTGACTGAAGGAAGGCGGTTGCGGCGAGGAGGAGGAAGAGGCGGAGGGAAGCCCCGCCCCGGGCCTCTGCCAAGCATGCCCTGCAGCGCCCCAGGTGCGGGCTTCCCTTCCTCCTCCTCCTGCAACCACCTTCCTTGACTGAAGGAAGGCGGTCACGGTGAGGAGGAGGAACAGGCGGAGGGAAGCCCTGCCCCCGGGGCCGCTGCCGCACATGCCCAGTAGCGCCCCAGGGACGGGGCTTCCCTTCCTCCTCCTCCCTGCAACCACCTTCCTTGACTGAAGGAAGGCGGTCACGGCGAGGAGGAGGAAGAGGCACAGGGAAGCCCCGCCCCCGGGGCCGCTGCTGCACATGCCCAGCAGCGGTCCCGGGGGTGGGGCTTCCAAAGCGTGGTCTAGGGCGCCAAAAGGAGTTAATCCGGGCCTGCTGCACTGCTCTATTTTTCAAACGCCTGCTCCCAGAGACAGGTTTCCACAGATATATAAACCCCACTTGCCTAGTTTCCAACAGACCTCACAACCTCTGAGGAGGCTTGCCATAGATGTGGGAGAAACATCAGGAGAGAATGCTTCTGGAACATGGTCGTACAGCCCGGATCATAGCAACCCAGAATGCAATATGTTTGGGCTTCTTTTTTTTTTACAGTAATTGGAAGATATGTCCGACTCGAAGTTTTAAAAAGCCTTATTTTTCTTTTCTCCCCCATTAGAAATGGAACGGCTTTGATTTTTCTTGCCCCAGAAATAGATTAATACTGCATGGAACATTGCTGTGTTTTGATTTGTTTGGTTTTGTAGTCAGAAGATGATATTCTCAACTTAGAAAGACTTCTGTGCGTAGGGTGGTTTGGTGTTTGTTTGTTTCTCTCTCTTTTCTAAGAAGAAGATTTACTTTGACTCTTATTAAATTAAGTTTTGGGGGAAGTGCAGCATTAAGGGGGATTTCAGAGCAGTATTAATTATACTAAATGAAACCCATTGCACTCAAATGAAGATTAAAAATATTATAGATCCAGTTAAGATCTCATACATCCCTGTGAGTGTGTGCCTAATTATTCATTTTAACGCCAGGCTTCCTTTTTAATAATTGCAATGCATATAGGAAACTTTGTTTATTTTTCTCCATCACTGGATGAGGATTATTTGTGATCTTTAAAAAATTAATGGATTTAAATTGAAAAAGGGACTATCTTTTTTCTGCTTCTCCAGACATCAAGCAAAATTAATTATTAGTATGGTCAACAAACAGCAGTAAACCAGGGTATGTACTTGGGATGGAAAGACTATTCAAAGGGTTGATTGATTGATTGATTGATTGGTTGGTTGGTTGGTTGGTTGGTTGGTTGGTTGGTTGGTGCCCCCTGGAAGGACTCAAAGCTGTGCATTTCAAATAATGGCAAGATTCAATGCAAACCAAACCAAAGCATAATATCTAAAACAATGCCATCTATCTATCTATCTTCTATCTATCTATCTCTATCTCTATACCTTTATAAAATCCTGTTGCAATTTGGAGGAGGATGGACCATGGATTATGGTCCATGGTCCATAATCCTTCACTCACTTCCCGAAACCACTGCGAGCCAAATGAACAACTGATACGGACCAACCTTGGCACACAATGCCTTCCTCAAATAACCCGGGCACCGCCGGGTCCTCAGCTAGTCTATATAATAAAAGTCAGTGTTTGCGGAGGAATATGTGGCAGCGTTTCGATTGGTTGCCACTGTGGAATTATTTGCATAACGCCTCTGATTAGCCAACCACCAACATTCCACCACGCCAAGGAGGCAGAGAGGGGATTGGTTGCCACTGAGGGAGAATTTGCATACAGACTCATGACTGGCCAGCCACCACAAGCATTCCTCTTTGGAGTACAACGGACCATGGATGTTGGGACTTGAAGTACCTCTACACTTCCTGAGACCGCTGCAACCCTCATCCAATGACTGACCAGGACTACACTTGGCACAAAGAGCTCCCATGACCCACTCTACATCCTGCTGCAGTTTGAAGGAGGGTGGACCATGGATGATGGGACTTGCAGTACCTTCACTAACTTCCTGAAAACAATGCGACCCTCCTCCAATGACCAATAAAGACCAAACTTGGCACAAAGAGCCCCCATGACCCTCTCTACATCCAGTTGAGAGGAGGACAAACCACAGATGATGGGACTTGCAGTACCTTCAGTAAGTTCAAGATACTACTGCTTCTCCCAATAATGATGGATCACGGCCAAGTTTGGTAGACAGATCCTCCATGACCCACCCTACATCCTGGTGGTGTTTGGAGGAGGATGAACCATGCACAATGGGATTTGCAGTACCTTCACTAACTTCCTGGGAGCACTGCGAGTCACAGAAATAACGGATAAAGATCAACCTTGGCACACAATGCCTTTCTCTAATAACCCGGGCACCGCCGGGTCCCCAAGCTAGTATAACTATAAATCAAAACCATTGAAATCATATCAAACATAAAACATAACCTGTAGACAATTAAAACATAGAATTAAAACATATTAACATTCCAAAATTGTAATCCGAAGCCATTCCAAATGTCAATTGTACGTAATTCTTATTCATTTCTTGTACTGCATTACTTTACTGCCCGAAGGCTTGGTCCCATAACCATGTCTTTACGTTCTTTCTGAAGGCCAGGGGGGAGGGCACTGATCTAATTTCACTGGGGAGGGAGTTCCAGCATCAAGGGGCCACCACTGAGAAGGCCCTGTCTGTCATCCCCACTGACAGCACCTGTGAAGGAGGTGGAACCGAGAGCAGGGCCTCCCCAGAAGATCTCAACCTCCAAGATGGTTTATAGAGTGTTTATGTGTGTTGACGGGTAAGCTGAGCCGGAACAGTTTAGGGCTTTATAGGCTAAAGCCAGCACTGTGCTTGGTAGCAGACTGGCAGTCAGTGGAGCTGATGTAATGGGAGTTGTATGCTCTCTGTATGCCACTCCAGTAAGGAATATAGCTACCATTTGACTATTTGAAGCTTCCGAACAGTCTTCAAAGGCAACCCCATGTAGATTGTATTGTAGTAGTCTATTTGGGATGGAACAAGAGCATCGACCACCCTGGCAATGTCTTGCTTCACAAGTTACGGGCACAACTGGTGCACAAGTTTTAATTGTGCAAAAGCTTCCCTCGCCACCGCCAAAACCTGGGGTTCCAGGCTTAGCAAGGAGTCCAGGAAATTCAGAAGCTGTGAACCTGTGTCTTCAGGGGAAGTGTAACCTCACCCAACACAGGCTGTAACTCTATGCCCTGTTCAGCCTTTCGACTGACCAGGAGTACCCCCATCTTGTCTGGATTCAGTTACAATTTGTTTGCCCTCATCCAGACTCTCAGAGTTGCCGAGCACTGGTTCAGGACCTGAACAGCTTTCTTAGTAGCAAATGGAAAGGAGTGATAGAGTTGTACATCATCTGTATACAGATGAAATTGAACTCCAAAACTCTGGATGATCTCTCCCAGCAGCTTCATGCATAGGGGACAATACTGAGCCCTGTGGGAACCCATAAGACAAAGGCTGTGGGGCTCTGAATAAGGGATGAATCAATCATGTATGTAAGATTATGGTTTTTTGTAAAAGATTATTTCTGATCTTTGTGGAATGGATCTGACTTTAAGGATGCATCTACACTGTAGAATTGACACGGTTTGACACCCCTTTAAATTCCATGCCTCAATGTTATTGAAATCTGGGAGTTGTAGTTTTGTGATGTACCAGCACTCTTTGGTAGGGTAATACACAAAACCCATTTAATAATTAAGCAGTAAGACGTGATGGTGCAAATCAAATAGCAGATCAACGGATGCCTTGTTTTCCCATATGCCACCAGGACACCTGACCACCAATCAGAATGTATTGTCAAGTAGCCCAGTGTTTCCCAACCGCTGTGATGCAGCACAGTAGTGTGCCATGACGGACCTCTTGCTGTGCCGCGAGAAAAGCTCTCTGCCCCCCTTCCTTCCCCCCTCCTCCTGCCGAACTCCTGCTGCTTGGGGGAGGAGGAAGGGCCGGGGGTGGCGAAGAAAAAGAAGAAGGGGCTGGGGCCGTTTCCCCAGCCAGCTTCCAATCCGCCATGAGGAGCCCCACCCACTGAAGCCCATCCGCCGCTCATGCTCCTCCTCCGCGCGGCTTCAGCGAGCAAGGGGCGGGAGTTATGGCGGAGAGCAGTGCCAGGGACGGGGGGCATGACTCCCGCCCCTTGCTCGCAATGCCCCCTCAAGGCTGGAAAAGGTGTGGGAGAGCTGAAGCTGGGGGAAGGGAGGGGGCGGGGCATGGTGCTGCCTGGCTCTGCCCCCTCCCCCTGCTTCAGCTCTCCCACAGCTTCTCCAGCCTGGGGGGACGGTGCCAAGCCAGCATTGTGCTGGCTCTGCCACCGCTGGCTTGGCACTGTCCCCTCAAGGCCGGAGAAGCTGCGGGAGAGCTGGAGCTGGGGGAAGGGAGGGGGCGGGGCATGGCATGGCACTGCCTGGCTCTGCCCCCTCCCCCTGCTTCAGCTCTCCCACAGCTTCTCCAGCCTTGAGGGACGGTGCCAAGCCAGCATTGTGCTGGCTCTGCCACCGCTGGCTTGGCACTGTCCCCTCAAGGCTGGAAAAGGTGTGGGAGAGCTGAAGCTGGGGGAAGGGAGGGGGCGGGGCATGGCACGTCCTGGCTCCTCCCCCTCCCCCAGCTTCAGCACTCCCAGCAGCTGCTCCCAGCAGGCCACCATCCCTCAGCTGTTCTTTAATGTGTTAGAGTGTCATTTTGTGTCACTTTGGTTGGTGGTGTGCCCCCGGATTTTTTAAATGTAAAAAAGTGTGCCGTGGCTCAAAAAAGGTTGGGAAACACTGAAGTAGCCTATGGAGATTACAGAAAAAGATATATATAGGTCATGATGAAACTGATGGCAATTTCGTTTTTTATATATACAAATGGCAATTTACACCTCTGCTGCAGTTATGCTTTACGAGTTTGTTTCATCTTTTCTGCCTATGCCACAAACTTTATTTTTTTAAGAGTGCTAATCGTTTGTTCTCCAACAAGGGATCACTGCTTTGTTGTGGCGCTGGAGCTTGAGCACCTCAATGATGAAACCGTGAAGGGACACCCAAGATGGGATGGTTGTGGCAGAGAGGTCAGACCAAGTGCGATCCCTGGGGAAGGCAGTGGCAAACCACCCCAGTATTCTTGCCAAGAAAATCCGCATAGTCAAAGCAATGGTATTCCCCGTAGTAACCTATGGAGGTGAGAGCTGGACCTTAGGGAGAGCTGAGCGAAGGAAGATAGATGCTTTTGAACAGTGGTGTTGGAGGAAAGTTCTGAGAATGCCTTGGACCGCGAGAAGATCCAACCAGTCCATACTTCAGGAAATAAAACCCGACTGTTCATTGGAGGGAAGGATAGTAGAGGCAAAAATGAAGTAGTTTGGCCACATCATGAGAAGGAAGGAAAGCTTAGAAAAGACAATTATGCTGGGGGAAAGGAAGGAAAAAGGAAGAGGGGCCGACCAAGGGAAAGATGGATGGATGTTATCCTTGAAGTGACTGGCTTGATTCTGAAGGAGCTAGGGGAGGTGACAGCTGACAGGGCGCTCTGGCGTGGGATGGTCCATGAGATCACGAAGAGTCGGAAGCGACTGAACGAATGAACAACAATCGTTGCATGACAAAATGGGCACAAAACTTCGGCCATGAGGTTCCTTTAACTCTTTGGGAAAGACTTTGGAAGGTCCACTGGAGGTATACCTACTCTTATGAGCTCAAGGAAAATAACATAAAAATATTCCACAGGTGGTACTTTACGCCTTTAAAAATTGCTAAATACAATAAAAACTATAATCATAGGTGCTGGAAGTGTAAAACAGAGATCGGAAACTTTTTCCACATGTGGTGGAACTGTAAAAAAGTACATAAATTTTGGGGGGAAATACATAAGGAAATGCAAAATATGTTAAAATTAAAATTTCCATTGAAATTTTATTACTGGGTCTTTTGGACGTTGACCTAGATAAGAATACTGAAAAAATATTTGTCTACAGCATCACAGCAGCCAGGATGACCTTGGCAAAGAAATGGAAAGATGAGAACCCGCCAAAGCCAGAGGATTGGGTACTCAAGCTCTTTGAAAGTATGAAAATGGACACCTTCACCTATGCGGTGGCTCAAGAAACCAACATCAAAAATACAGATTGCACTAGGGTGATAGAATACTTAAAATATAACAAGTTTGAATGGTGGATTGATATAGAACAGGGCTGTCCAACAGGCGGCCCTGGGGCCATACACGGCCCCCAAGCCCCTTCCCTCCTGCTTCCTAACTTGTTTTAATAAAATACAAATAAATAATAAATAAAAATAAAAAGAATACCTACTTCTGGGTTTAGGCAAGCATCGCGAGACGACACCAGCCAAAGACGGGATTTCGAGGGAGGTCGAAATCCCGTCTGTGGCTGCGTAGTCTCGCGATAGCTTCCGAAATCTCTGGTCCCGTGGGATTTGCGGCCGGCCTGGGCGCGCGCCTCCTCCTCCCCCACGGCTGCTTCCAGGCCAGCCCCCATTCCCTCAGAGAGAGGGAGGAGGGGGGTGAGGCAGGGAAAGCCCCTCCTGGCTCCGTCCTCTTCCTGTGGAGGGCCCTCGCTTCCCACCCCACGGATGGGAGAGCCACCGTGCCCGGCCTGAGCTTGGCCTCGGCTCCAGTGGGGCTCTTCGGGGACGGCGGCGGCGTTGGCGCTTTGGCCCTGTGGCGGGGCTCCCGCAGTATGGGTAAGGAAGGGCCTGGCTCGAATCAATCAATCTAAAAACAGTGGGACGTTGGGTGAGGGGGGGAGGGGTCCCTCAGCGGCGGTTTCCTTGGCGACACCTCCTTCCCCTCCTCCGCGCCCCCTCCCCCTTGTTGTGCTGCCTTCCCGCGTGCAGGCGCAACGTGGCTTCCTTTGCGCCTGCCCCCGTGGCTTGCTTTCCCTTCAGGGAGGGAGGGAGCTCTTTGGGCCTCCTCCACCCGCCTCTGGGAAAGGAGGCCCCATCAAGCCCTGCGACGGCATTGAGGTGTTTGGGGTTTTTTGGGTGTGTCCCAATTTGAGTGTGGACTCAAATAGCTCAAAGGTATTAGGAAATATTCCCCCAAATCCACCAGTGTTCCCATTTGGGTATATTGAGTATTCATGCCAAGTTTGGTCCAGATCCATCATTATTTGAGGCCACAGTGCTCTCTGGATGGAGGTGAACTACAACTCCACAACTCAAGGTCAATTGTAAGTACATTGGAGCCGGGGAGGGGGCGGAGCCGGGGGAGGGGCGGGGGTGGAGCCAGGGAGGGGGCGGAGCCAGGGGCGGAGGCAGACCCTTTGGCCCCCCATGTGAACAGTGACCAGAATTCCGGCCCTTGGACAGCTGGACAGCCCTGATATAGAACTTTAAGAACTTTAAGATATTCCTATATGCTAAGATATATTAAGGGCGATATAATCATAGTAGATCAGTTATAAAGTGGTAAATGTATCAGAGACATTATTGTCAATACTTTATAGAGAGGGTATAGGGGGCAGTCGGCAAGGTTGGGAGTACTCGTGTCGTGTTTGTCTTATTAGGATGTTTGTATGTTTATTTTGTTTATTTCTGTATTGTCTTAACTTTTTGTATGGGTATTTGTTGATGTTTTTAATTCTTGGAAATCTAATAAACATTATCTTTAAAAAAACAAGTGTTTGTCTCTTTTACTTGGTCATTTCCATCGCAGGTTGTTATGGTTACACGTTTTTTCATCTATTCTAGGTGTGCTGTCACTCAAGGCACTTCGGGAGTTAAGCATAGTGTATTCAGCACCTGGCGAGGCCAAAGAAAGAATCCTAACACATGGTTTCCATATGGAAGATGTTATGTGTTGTCTCCTGATTTATTTGTGTAGCCTGTCTCTTCTGTATTTATAGGAGCTGCATGTTTGTCTGTGTTTATAGGACCTGTAAAAATCACAACAGCCTCCCTTGACATGAAGATCTTCCCATAAGTGTATGTGTCATTGTTGCCATCATTGTTGTCATCTTTGTTCAAGAGGTTTTGCAGGCTCTCATTTCCCCGCCTCAAGGAATGTATCTACTAAAACTATGATCCAAAAACTGTGGAGCCAATTAGTTAAGTCTACTATCCACAATAACACATCCACAGTCCTCCTACTCTGATCTTTACCTCAATGCAGATATATTGTTAGCAATACAGTTGAGCTTTTTTTGTCTGCATTCACCAATCTAACTAAACATGGCTTGAAAATAATTGAAGAACAAATCCAAATATTTGTTGTTGCTTATTCATTCAGTCACTTCCGACTCTTCGTGATCTCCTGGACCACTTCCTTCAAAGTCAAGACAGTCACTTCAAGGATGCCATCCATCCATCTTGCCCTTGGTCAGCGCCTCTTCCTTTTTCCTTCCATTTTCTCCAGCATCATTGTCTTCTCCAAGCTTTCCTGTCTTCTCATTATGTGGCCAAAGTAATCCATCTTTGCCTCTAATATCCTTCCTTCCAGTGAGCAGTCGGGCATTATTTCCTGGAGTATGGACTGCTTTTCCTGGAGTATGGATCTTCTCGTGGTCCAAGGCACTCTCAGAATTTTTCTCCAACGCCACAGTTCAAAAGCGTCTATCTTCCTTCGCTCAGCCTTCCTTATGGTCTAGCTCTCACATCCATAGGTTACTATGGGGAATTTTTGCAACATGTAGATGGAGAAGTGTTCGATAATAATTTTATTTATCGTTCAGTTATAGGCTCTTTGTTGTACATTGCAAATAACACAAGGCCCGATATTTCTTTTTCTGTTGGTATTCTAAGTCAAAGGATTCAGAATCCTTCACATACAGACTGGGCTGGAGTGAAAAGAGTACTGAGATATTTAAAAGAAACAGCAGAAAAAGTGTTCAGAATTTGTCCGGATGATAAAGAATGTTTAACAATACATTGTGACAATTCCTTTGCAAATTTAAAAGAAAATAAATCTGTTACTGGTTTTGTAATAAAATATGCAAATACACCTGTGTGTTGGAAGAGCAGACGACAGAAAATTGTGGCTCTTAGTACTGGTGAAGCCGAATTCTCTGCGATGTCTGACGCTTTGACATCAGCAGAATGGTTAGAGTTTTTAAATAGAAGTCTCAACATTAATTTAGAATTGCCAATGAAATTTTTTGTTGATTCTCAAACCTGCATTGCTTTGGGTAAAAGTCAACATTTAAAATCAAAGTCCAGGTACATTAATGTGAGGTATTCAAATGTACAACAGTTTGTTAAAGACAAAAGAATTGTTCTTAATTACGTTCCTTCAACTGAAAATGTTGCGGATATTTTGACTAAACCTCTTAATTTTGAAAAGCACAATGAGTTTTGTGAGAAACTGAATTTACAAATGTGAACGAATATAATTTTGTGGAGGAGTGTTGAAAGTTTTATGTTGCAAAATTATATTGGTACCTTTAAGTGTTTCACTGATGTTAATTTGATTGTAATAAGGTACAGTTGAGTTGCTTACCAATTAGGTTCCAAGAGAAAGGTGGAGTCTAATTGTTATGTTCTTAAATACTTCATTCTATTTTGTATTCTTCCCCTGTGGGGATGTTTTATTTTATGCTTACAATAAAGTAAGTTACCTTTATACCAAGGATTTTCTCAATGACCACATTACTTCTGGGCTGAGCTGAAGCTGCTGCATTTTATACTCTGCTAAATGAGGTTTGTGTTTTTGTACTTGGAAAACTACCAAACCCTGACAATACCATTGCTTTAACTATGCAGATCTTCATTGCCAGTGTGATGCCTCTATTCTTCACTATTTTCTCGAGATTGGTCATTGCTCTTCACTCTGATTTCCTGGCTGCATTCTGTGTCTGCAGTGATCTTTGCGCCTAGAAATACAAATTCTGTCACTACCTCCTCTATTTGCCATTTATCAATCAGTCTGGTTGCCATAATCTTGGTTTTTTTTATGTTTAACTGCAATTCAGCTTTTGCACTTTCTTCTTTCACCTTGGTTAGAAGGCTCCTCGGCTCCTCCAAAGTGATATCATCTGCATTATAATTTAAAATTAATTGTTTAAAATAATTCTATAGAATTATTTATTTAAATAAGTAATTTATTTTGTTTAAATAAATAATGTTATTTATTATTTTAAAGATAATATAATAATATATAATATAATATAGTGTTACATTGCATTATGATTTGATATAATATAATATATTATAATGTCAATATATTGTATTATGTTATAGTATAATAATTGTAATGTAATAATAATAATAGTATGATTACGGTATGGTATGTGGAATATGCATTTGGTATTGGTGGTGTTGTATTGTAACACAGTATAATACTGCCAATGATAATGTGATACAATAATTATATCGTAATATTATAATTTGTATATTTGTATTACATGCAATACTCTGGCAGTATTGTTGTTTGCTGTAAGCCACTCTGAGTCCCCTTCGGGGTTGAGAAGGGTGGCATATAAAAATAGTAAATAAATAAATAAATAAATAAATAAATAAATATCTAAGGTTGCTAATGTTTCATCCAACAAGTTTAACTCAAGCCTTGGATTCATCCTGCCCCGCACATTGCATGACGTGTTCTGCACACAAGTTTAATACGTAGGATGAGATTATACAGCCCTGCTATACTCCTTTCCCAATCTTGAACCATTCTGTTGTTCTGTGGTCTGTTCTTACTGTTGCTATTCGGTCGCTATACAGATTCCTCGGGAGACGAAGATGACTTGGCATCCCCACCCCACCAAGAACTTGCCACAATTTATTTTGATCCACATAGTCAAAGGCTTTAGAATAGTCAATAAAACAGAAATAGATGTTTTTCTGAAACACCCTGCCTTTCTCCACTATCCAACAAATAATAAAAAATGTTAATTTTGTAGTGTGCTAAGCGCTACTACAATAATGTGTAGGCATACCCCTGCTATAGCCTCACATCATTTCACAGAACGTCAGGCTCTCTCCATCACTCATTTGAGTTGTTCACCATTTTATATAGAACATCATAATATGACACCACTGTATATAATGGAATTTGAGTATGCATGGAGTTTGGTATTAATGTATCCAGTGGCTGAATCCAAGCAGATACCAATGGCGTACTGGATACATGATTGTAAACCCAATTTACACATCCATATGTCT
Organism: Anolis apletophallus; assembly: GCA_030556195.1. Lineage (NCBI taxonomy): Eukaryota > Metazoa > Chordata > Lepidosauria > Squamata > Anolidae > Anolis > Anolis apletophallus. The sequence goes on from JARBWK010000003.1 coordinate 27,602,700, forward strand.
TTTTTGTCTTGCATAGGTTCATATTCTGACCCCGCACCATAACAACCCAACTCTTGTTTAATCTTGCTGCAATAGCTCCTTTGAATGGCATGCAGAGCACGGACAATCCAAGAAGCATCTGACTGTGCACCATAATCTGACACAGACTGATGACTTCATTTGCTGGTACCTTAGCACAGTGTTTCCCAACCAGTGTGCCGTGAGCTATCATCAGGTGTGCCTTGGGAAATTGGAACCTACCCTTTCTTCCCCCTCCTGCCGAACACTTTTTCTTCTCCACTCGGGCTCCCTTCTTCCCAGCCTCACTCTGCTCGCTTTGCCTCGCTTTGCTCTGGGGCGAGTCTACGCAGTAGCGCCTGCACGGGTCACGTCTTCCTCCCTCCCCCCTCTCCTCCTGAACACGCTCACGCTGCACCCTCAGATCAAAATGGCGGCAGAAGCGGCAGTGTAGAAGAAAAAGTAAGTGTTCGGCAGGAGGGGGAAAAAAAGGCGGGAAGGGGAGGAAGAGGTCTCTATCGAAAGCTGGCATGGGCAAACTTGGACCTTCCAGGTGTTTTGGACTCCAACTCCCACCATTCCTAGCAGCCTCAGGCTCTTTTCCTCCTCCCCCCTCAGCCATTCAAGCAGGAAAGGGCCTCAGGCTGTTAGGAATGGTGGGAATTGAAGTCCAAAGCACCCAGAGGGCCGAAGTTTTCCCATGCCTGTTTTAGGGACATTAAAGTGGTGAGCCTCTTTCCAACATTGTGATTCTGGATAGAAAACAAACAGCAACATAACATAACATTGTTTGAGTCCACAGTGCTCTCTGGATATAGGTGAACTACAACTCCAAAACCCAAGGTCAATGCCCACCAAACTCTTAGAGTATTTTCTCTTGGTTATGGGAGTTCTGTGTGGGAAGTTTGTGTCTTTCTGCCATTCCTGCCAGGATATCTATGTTGTGTTCATCGAAACAGGCCCAGGTTTCACACTGAGTGTATAAATACATTTAAAAATGTATTAACTCTATGTATTACTGTGTTAGAGTGTCATTTTGTGTCATTTTGGTTGGTGGTGTGCCCAGGGGCGGTCCTATCATGTAAGCGACCTACGCGGCTGCGTAGGGTGCCATCTTGGAAGCGGGCGTCGTGGGGCGAATTCCCACCCGCTGGGTGCTGCCGCTCCCGTGCGTCGCCATTTCCGCGGGGCATTGCAGAGCGAGGAGGAGCCTTCGAAGGCTCCTCTTCGCTCTTCCTGGTTCCCGCTGCTGGCCCCTCCCGGGGCATTGCAGAGGGCAAGGAGAGCACTCCCCACCCTCTGCAATGCCCGTGGGAGGGGCTGGCAGCAGGAGCCCGGGAGAGCGAGAGGAAGGGCCTTCGAAGGCTCCTCTTCGCTCTTCCTGGTTCCGCTGCTGGCCCCTCCCATGGGCGTTGCAGAGGGGGCAAGGAGCACACTCCCCGTCCCTCTGCAATGCCTCATGGGAGGGGCTGGCAGCAGGAGCCCGGGAGAGCAAGAGGAGGGGCCTTCATAGGCTCCTCTTCGCTCTTCCTGGTTCCGCTGCTGGCCCCTCCCATGGGGGCATTGCAGAGGGCAAAGGAGAGCATTCCCCGCCCTCTGCAATGCCTCGTGGGAGGGGCTGGCAGCAGGAGCCCGGGAGAGCGAGAGGAGGGGCCTTCAAAGGCTCCTCTTCGCGCTTCCTGGGGTGGGGCCAAATTAATTGGGAGGGCGCCAAAATAATGTTTGCTTACTATTTAGAATTGCCTTAGACCGCCCCTGGGTGTGCCCCAGGATTTTGTAAATGTAAAAAATGTGCCGCGGCTCAAAAAAAAGTTGAAAAACACTGGGCTGATCAAACGTGAACGACACATGTTTCATTTTACATTGTGCACACAGTGTGCCCTGCTGCTAAGGGAATGGACATCGTACAAGGAGTTATTGTCTGTTTTAGGTAATTAAGACGCCTTTCCAATGAGAATAAATCACATGCAAATAGATTGTATCATCAGCAAAACAGAGAGAAAGAGGTTTTGGGGATACAGTAAATCTTTTTCCTGATGACAGAATGACCCTGACTGTCAGAGGTCTACTTAAATTGTTTCATCCTAACAAGAAAAAAATTAAAAGAAGGGGAAAGAAGCTCTTTTATCGAGTTCCTTTAGAAAGTGCCAAACAACTTTTCTCTTGTAGGTCAAATTGACCTCACACTACTCGACTCATTCCCTCCGGTTAGGCTGCAATAATTACAGGTATGCTCCACTTTCATCTTGAATACTAAGAAAATAGGACTCTCTAATAATCACATCTTTTGAGTTCCAAATAATCACACGTCCTAATCAGTAACCTTCAGCCATTCACAATCCTATTTCATTAGATCGAAATTTACTTGTCTTCTTTTGATATGAAATAAAAAACATGCGACAGTTCATTCTCTCCTTCCCACCACATTCCTCCTCTCCCCTTTTTCGTTTCTCTGAAATACTGTCATCGCTGTGTCATTTGCTGTTCCTTCTAAGCTAATCAGCTTTACAAACTCCCCCAATGTGGGCATTTAGTCTTTTCTGAGTCATGAACAGAGCACACAGCAAATGAAACTATAAGTCCTAAAACAACATAATTTATTTCATTTCTCCATTTCTGTCTGCTCTACTTCCAAGTCCCGTTCCATGTTTGTTCTATTTCCAAACTACTATTCCATCTGTTTCCCAATACACATCCCTGAAGGGGGAAGCTGGGTAAGCTTTGGTAGAACCTGCCAATCACAAGCCATGAAATATTGTGGCAGATTGGTGAAAGGGGATAACAGAGGGGGCGTCTGTGATCGGAGGTTCGTCCCCCCAAAAAAACTCTGTAAAAGATAGTTCAAAATCAGGGAATTCATAGTTTTGCCAAGGACACCAGACTGGAATGATCCCGCTGCTCGCTTGCTGGCGGGAACGCCAATGAGGGAGCATATTACACCCATCCTCCGGCAGCTGCACTGGCTTCCCATCGAGTACCGAATTGCCTTCAAGGTGTTGGTCTTGACCTTTAAGGCCCTACACGGCCTAGGGCCTGCGTACCTGAGGGACTGCCTTACCCCGTACTCTCCCCCGAGATCACTGCGCTCAGATGAACAAAATCTGCTGCTAATACCATCAATCCGCTCCTGCCATCTGTCTACGACTAGACAGAGAACCTTCTTCGTAGCTGCACCGGTGCTCTGGAACTCCCTCCCGGACAGTACACGAGCCATATCGGAGCTGGCACCCTTCCGAAGGGCATGTAAGACTGCCCTCTTTGACTTAGCCTTTAACTAGACATATTGAATTAAGAATCTGTGTCATATGTCATCTTACGCCTCGTGGTTATGATGTAACGTGTTTTAATTGTGTTTTTATGCTTTATGTTTTTATTGTAGGGCTACATGTCGACATGCTGTGGCATGTTGCCCACTTGCACTTATTATCACCCGCCCCGAGCCTGCTGGGAGGAGCGGAATATAAAATTGAATAATAAATAAATAAAATAAATAAATAATCCCCTATCTCTCTTTCTGTTTTTATGAATGGGCTCCGACTACTCAGTGCTCCCCTGAACTTCCATGCACGCCCTGGAGTCGAACACAATTATTTGGGGGGGGGGTCCTGCCTTAAGGGCGGGGGACCCTATGTTCCTCTAAGGTGAGGGCTGTGATGGAAAACCTTGGTGAACGATCCAAAGTGCCTTGGAAAACTCCAAATTCCCAGAGCAATATCTCACCAAGATCCGGAAGTGAGCCAATGAGAGAGATTCTGTCCCAGCTGAGAAGGATGACAAGCTGCAAATTCCTGATTTCCACAAAGCTTGACATGTTAATTTCAGATTTTACAGGAATTTTAATACTTTTTCAGAACTGTCAGATTCAAATTTCCCTCTTCCCGCCCCCCGGCTGGCCCGCTGCTGATTGGCAGATGTCATCACTTGCAGGAGGGGCACAGGAGGTTCTTGAGAGTGGCACCAGCCAATGAGGGCAAAGAAGGAGGAATAATGAAAGAAAAGGGTGGTTCTGAGTGTGCCATTAGACTGGGCTTTAGCCCAGACCTCCCGAACCAGTTTTTCTGAGTTGCAGACAAAGGCCTTAATCCATGATTTCCTGTTTGGCCAAGCACAGACCAAAAATCCTTTTGTGTGGGTTTCAGTAAAATGGAGGCTAAACAAAGAGAATTCCAGTTTGCCATGATCCTGGGGTGTAAGATAAGGTCTTTGTCCTTATTCTCTTCCTTCTTGTGGCAGGAGGGAAGATACCAAAAGGTGCAATATTGTCTGGATGGCTGGAACAATGAGAATTATTTTGACCAGTTTCCAGTTTCCGAGGCTAGAAAGGAGGGTCATTGTGAAAATATAGTTCAGGTATGCAAAACAGTCATATGACACTGCAGGGGGCGAAAACCATCTCCGAGCCAGCAGGACACTGATCCAGGCCAGGCATGAGAGGGGGAAAGACCCTTTTCAAAATAAGCACCTGGCCCAACTATTATCATGCAAGAGGGCAGTGAATGGATGGGGGAATGAGTCACAGGCCAGGAATGCAGCTATCAGCCTCATCCAGAGAGCTGGCTCAGATGTGGCCTCAATTTTCAAATATTATAGACATGGAAAACAGATAAGGAAAAATCAGAGGTCATGCAGGAAGGTACATTTGACATGTAAGGAAAGTATATCACCTTTTTATCATTCCTCCCTTCACCCTCAAAGAGATATAAAGTTTATTACATTCATGAGAGAAGTCCATAAGTGTTGGGATTAGGAATCAGGAGCTGGAGTCATTGAATTATGGGGAAAGTTCATGAAAATAAGTCTTTAGAGAGTCCTTGGAAGTTGGGAGAAAGATCAATTGAAAAGCATGTGCTGAGGAAAAGTCTTGTCCTTGGAGGTAGAAGCGAATTACAGACCCCAAGCCATCTTGCCTTTCTGGGGTTCCTTGGGATTAGCACAAGGCAACCCCCCCCCCCCCCAGGGCGCAGGACTTTGGGATGTATAGATCATAAGGGCGTTTTTGACTAACTTTCACAGAACCCTGGGAAAGGGTGGGGGTCACCTCGATATCAGCCCCACCATGAACTCTTATGAGTTATGAACGTTCATGAACTTTCTAGGAATTTTTATAAACTTTTGCCAAACTTTATGAACTTTGGGGGGGGCTGGCATGACTTCCCCTTAGACCCTTCACGATTCCCCCTTTCCTTATGAACTCTGTGTATGATCCCTTGCCCCATTCCCGATTCCCTATATGTATGTCCTCTCCATTGGCGCCCCCTTGTTGTGGGGGAGAGGCTTGCATAATCTAATGAAGTTGTGAGCTATGCTGGCGGTGGCATAATAGCCACCGGTAGGGCCTCCCATGCCAGACAAGTCACCACAAAGAGCGTCAATGGGCAGGATGGGCTCTCTAGCCTTTTGGCAACCATTTTAGGAGAAGGAAAACTCTGATTTCAAACCCAAGCAGATGGTGCTCGTTTAAACCTGTAAGGTCATCCATCTAGAGAAGGAAACTCGAACCAAACCTACGACCTGGGAACCTCGCTGCCACCATCCCAGCTTCCTAGGCCCCGGCAGACAAACCTTTGGTTTAAAGCAGGGGTGCTCATTAAGTAGCTCGGGAGCTACTAGTAGATCTTCGGCCCTCTTCCAGGTGATCTTCGGGCCTCACCAACCGGATGGGGCGCTCCTGCCATGCGTGTGCACACCCTGCATGCATGCGCGCTCCTACTGCTGGCTTCCGCTCTTGCGGTGCTTCTTTCACCTGCGGGGCATTGCAGGAAGAAGGAAGCACGAGGCGGGGCCTCTGGAGTGAGCACCCTGCCTCTCTTTCATCCAGAAGCAGCTGTACGACGAGACTGCCGACGAGACAGGCAGGGCGGAGCGCTCCCTCTGGATGCCCCGCCTCGTGCTTTCCCCTTCCTGCAATGCCTCGCAGGCGGAAGAAGCACTGCAGTGGCGGAAAATAGCAGCAGGAGCATGCGCGATGGCAAGAGCGCGAGGCGGCGGGAGCGCGCGGCGGCGGGGCCAGGTAGATCTTTTGGACTTGGTTGCTTTAAGAGTAGCTCGCATGCTGAAAAAGTGTGAGCACCCCTGGTTTAAAGGGTTAGGCCAGTTCTGTGCACACTGCACTCCTCCAGAAAAATCTACTGCACAGGCTCGAAGGACACATCCAACCTCCGAATCATCAACGCACTTGTAGAAAGCGTGGGATGAGTCCTTCCTGAATCTTCATTCGTGAAGAAAAGCCAAGAAGAAGGATATTTAAAAATTATTTTGTTCAAACAGTTTTAGAAAGAAAAAGAAAGAAAAAAAGAAAAGCCAAGAAGAATATTTATGTATGTCTATATAAGAAAATATGGAGGAAAGCAACCTTTTCATGAACCAGCAACTCATGGCGTTTCCAAACTTCCTGTGCCGATAACCCCCTAACAAAGGACTCAACCAGATCCCATTTGTATGGACAATAAATAAATGACTCTATTTGTCTGGACCTCGGAGGGCTGATAGCCAGGCCATCCAGAACAATAGGGTCTATGGACATACTGGATCACACAACATAAAGGGCATTTCCCCACCTACGAGGACAATGATGTTAATTCAAGGGACAAAACTATATCACAGACCAGGCTTAAGAGCCTGAAGCTATCGCTTGGTCGCTTGGCAAACACTGGCCATTCTTAATCCAGTCAACTAGACATTTCTTCATTATTTCCCTGTTGCCCGCCTCCCTTCCACGTCATTGGCTGAGCAGCCAAAATTAGGGCCAGGGCCCTCATTGGAGCTCCTCCTGGCTTGCTGACATCACAGCCAATCATAACAAAGCCAGCTCAGGGGGGTGGGTATGGGAACGTTTGAATCTGAAGGCTATAAATATTGTATTTCTCTGCCCAGTGGGTTATGTCGATTTGTTGGCATACTGCAATCATCATCCTTTCCAGCTGGAATGAAATAAAATCTCAGTGGCTTTCTCTTCAACTTGGTGAGATTTATTCTGGAATACTGGCTTCTTTTCTCACCAGGCAACCCAGAATGGTTTGGATCTCTCTATCCACAGCCACCCTAAATTGCTCGACAACACATCTATATTGAAGAGTTAATGCATTGTTGAAGGCGTTCATGGTCAGAATCACTGGGTTGTTGTAGGTTTTTTGGGCTATATTGTCATGATAATAATAATAATAATACACTATTTATATTCTGCTCTTCTCACCCCGAAGGGGACTCAGAGCAGATTACAGGTACACATACTTAGCAGACAATCTCTGCCGTTTCCACATACACACATAAAGATGAACAGAGGCAAACTCTAGTCACCAGGGGGAGCTGATACATTCCTAATCTCTCAGCGTTCCCAGCGTTCCTTATTGTTCTTCTGCATTCCTCAGTGTTCCTGGAGTTCTTTAATGGCCTCATAATTCAGTCAAAATTTGCCTCCCCACTTAATGTGGTACCTTTATCTCCTACTTGACAGATGCAACTGTCTTTCGGGCTGCAAAGGTCAACAGCAGGCTACACTTAAAGGTCGAGCACCCACCTCGACCCGGGCAGGCCTCGAACTCATGACCTACAGCAACCCAAGGATAAATGATGCCAGGACTCTGCTGTTATTCCAGCAGAGATGCACCAAACAAAAACCCAGTTTGTAACAAACAGTTTAATTAAAACAGCACTTACTTTCTGGCTGCTTTAATAGTCCAAAACATAAAACATAAAGATAGCACTAAGCCACAGAATAAACAAAAACTGATAACCCCATAGTCAAAAGGCCCAGTCCAGTGGTAAAACGTCGAGAGTTCAATAAACAAAGTCCAAGGATCAAGAGTCTATACCAGGGGTGGGCAACCTATGACCCACGGGCCGGATGCGGCCCAGCAGCTGATTCTGTCCGGCCTGGGGAGAAGGGCGTTGGGGACGGGGCCAAGAGGAAGGGGTGCCGCTGCCCCATCCCATTGCAGGCTCTGTGGGGCCTGTGTCGGCAGACAGGCCAGAGGAGCGGCGGCTTTGGAGTGCCTGCCATCCCTGGAGGTGATCCGGGCCTGCAGTGGGAGCACTCAGTGACCTGCGGGGACTGATCTCCCTGGCGACCCGGAAGACTTGATCGTCTTCCGGGTCGCCAGGGAGATCAGCCGCATCAGATCGCTGACTGCTCCCTCTGCAGGCCCGGATCGCCTCCAGGGATGGCAGGCACTCCATAGCAGGGCGATCAGCTGGGGAATGGCTGGGGGCAAGAGCGGGCACAGGCCTGCTGCCTCCGTTTGCCTGCTGCTCTGCTCTCCTCTGCTGCGGCGGCGGCTGGGTCCACTTTGCCCTCCTCTGGGCTGGGTCCATTGGGCCATTCCATCTTGGTTCGCACCTTGTCTTCTTGAATTTAATTTTATTTTAGTGGTTTTTATTATTTTATAATAATTGTATTATAATAATATAATAATATAATAATATAATAATAAATATCTAATGTTATATTATATTATAATTTCAATATATTATAATGTCTATATACATATATACTATAATATAATAATTATGATATTAATACTAATAATATATGAATATTTCTTGATATATTAATATGTTAATATTAATGATGTATAATATATAGTAAATATAGTAAATAAATAAATAAAGTAAATTAGAATGTAGTTCTGCCTTTAGGTGCGGCCCTCCATAATATTTTTTGACTCTTGTGTGGCCCCTTGAAAAAAATAATTGCCCACCCCTGGTCCATACCATAGTTAAAAACCAGTCCAGAGATTTAAGGTTCCAGGGCTCCGAGATTACAGGAGACAGGTCAAGATACCGAACATCCAAAGAACCTGGAGGAAAACCGGCAGCATCCACCACCAAAATGAGACATATACTTTTCTCCCAAAGATAAGTCCCAAGGTTAGCTCCTTATATCCAGGAACACCCAGCTGCAAGCTATCTCTTGCATGCCTCCACCCTTAATTGCTTTCACCCATAAACACTTACCCACAGATTACTCAAGCCCACAGATTACTCAAGCCCCCAGAACCAATACCTACATTAACCCTTCCATCACCAACCACCATCAACTGTAAAACTGCAGTACATGACAGCCATAGATGCAGGCGAAATGTCAGGAGAAAATGGTTCTAGAATCTTATAGCCATATAGCCTGAAAAACCTACAGCAACCCAAGGATTAATGCAATTTGACACTTTTTTAACTTTTATGGTTCAATGCTATGGAATCCTGGGGGTTGCAGTTTTGTTAGGCACCAGCACTCTTTGACAGCGGCATTTAAAGACCTTGTAAAACTACAACTCTCAAGATTCCACAGTATTGAGTCATGGTAGTTAAAGTGGAGTCAACCTTTATTCATTCTACAGCGTAAGATGCACTCTTAGAGGCTGGTTAGTAAAAGAGTTAGTTGGGGCCAGTCATAAATAGAGGACCTTATCACAAAGAGAAATAACCCATTTCCGACATCCTTTGCTTACAAGTCCCTATGGGTATGATCACAGGACGCATTGCCCATTGGGTAGGGCAGGTGTGCTCAGAATGGTGATCGGGATCACCAGGGTGATCTCCGGGCCTCATCCTGGTGATCTTCAGGCCCCTGACCAGGTTTTTTGCTGTTGGTCCTCTTCACGCGCCCCTGCACGCTGCAAAGAAGTCCTCCGTCGTTGCTCCTCCCCGCTCCTGCTTGCGCGCCTCCTCAAAAAGCTCCAGAGTCCAAGAGGCAGAATGGGCCCCCTCATTTGGATTCCTCCTCCGTCCCCCGTCCTTCTCCAGCCACTCAGAGACGTAGGAGACCACAGGCGGCGGGCCTGGATGACGCAATGCATGGCTGGCCCCGCGCACATTCACAGAAGCGCCCATTCTGCCCCTCGGACTTATCGTGAGCTCTTGGAGGCGGCACGCATGCTGGCGGCGTGGAAATAGGAGCAACGACAGAGGAGAAGAAGAAGGACGCTTTGGGGTAATTTCCTTACAGCATCTCAAAGGTCGGACTTTTTACTTTGGGGTGGGTGCTTGATTGTACTGTGGCATGTCTCTTTGTTTATTTTTAATGTTTAAAAATGGCCTTTTAGCCCCAAAACCTCTCTGCTTGCTTTGTTCCTTGAGAAATATATGTAGAGGAATATGGAAATGTGGGAGAAATGGGGTGGTTGGATGTATTTTTGCATGCCCCTTTGTTTACCTTGCTGAGTATTAAATGGCCTTGCAGTTCAAAAGCCTCTCTTCTTACTTTCTGACTGATAATATGTGTGGTAATATGGCAGTGTGGGAAAATGGGGTGGTTGGATGTATTTATGCATGCCCAATTGTTTACCTTGCTGAGTATTAAATGGCCTTGCAGTTCAAAAAGCCTCTCTTCTTACTTTCTGACTGATAATATGTGTGGTGATATGGCAGTGTGGGAGAAATGGGGTGGTTGGATGTATTTATGCATGCCCCTTTGTTTACCTTGCTGAGTATTAAATGGCCTTGCAGTTCAACAGCCTCTCTTCTTACTTTCTGGCTGATAATATGTGTGGTAATATGGCAGTGTGGGGAAAAATGGGGTGGTTGGATGTATTTATGCATGCCCCTTTGTTTACCTTGCTGAGTATTAAATGGCCTTGCAGTTCAAAAGCCTCTCTTCTTACTTTCTGGCTGATAATATGTGTGGTAATATGGCAGTGTGGGAGAAAAGGGGTGGTTGGATGTATTTATGCATGCCCCTTTGTTTACCTTGCTGAGTATTAAATGGCCTTGCAGTTCAACAGCCTCTCTTCTTACTTTCTGGCTGATAATATGTGTGGTAATATGGCAGTGTGGGAAAAATGGGGTGGTTGGATGTATTTATGCATGCCCCTTTGTTTACCTTGCTGAGTATTAAATGGCCTTGCAGTTCAAAAGCCTCTCTTCTTACTTTCTGGCTGATAATATGTGTGGTAATATGGCAGTGTGGGAGAAATGGGGTGGTTGGATGTTCTGTTTTATATTGTTGTTATTAAATTGAAATGTTGATTTTTTATAACTTCATTTTATGTAAACTGCCCCGAGCCTGCTGGAAGGAGCGGTACATAAAAATGAATAATAAATATAAATAAATAAATAAGAAAATAGTTATACGTTTTACATTTCTGGGTAGGTGATCTTTGGGACTTGGTTTTTTAATCAGTAGCTCCCATGCTGAAAAAGTGTGAGCACCCCTGGTGTAGGGACTTCTATGCAGAGTATGCAGCCAGTAGCTTTTGAAAAATTGATTCCATATTGCCTTTTCCTGTAGCTTTTTCTCAGTGCACATCAGAGGCGAGTGATCTTACGCATCTCATCAGCTGTGCCAGTGACGTGTCCCTCAGGGCGTATTTTAGGGGTGATGTTTTCCTACAGATCGATTCCCCTTTTGTTGAATTGGCTGGCAATATACTTCCGCTGGTAGTCAGAGAAAGACTTTCCCTTCCTGATAAAGCCACTCGAGTAAAGCCATTCCACTTTCCCTTGGAAAAAAAATGTTCAAACGTCAGAATTGCTCAGCTCTGTAAGAATAGAAAGATGTTCTTCTGTTTTTTTTCCTTTGGGATGGAGGTTATAAACTTGTGTAGTTGTGCAATATCTAACCCAGGAAAAATGTAATTTTGGGCAGGTCTTCTTAAGGTTACTTGACTTGTGCCATTTTTTATATATGAGATTTTTAAGGGAAAGCTGGGAGACAGATGTTTGCGTGGGAAAGGAGGCGTGGGGTTGGGGGACAGTTACCCCATTTGGAGTCTCAAACAAGAAGCTGTGACACAAGGAAATGGATTAGGAAGAGTCAATCATCTGCTATACCAGTGTTTCCCAACCAGTGTGCCGTGAGCGATCATGAGGTGTGCCGTGGGAAATTGGCACTCTTCCCCCTCCTAGCAGCTCTTTCTCCCTCTTTCAGCACTGGGTGGAGGGAGGAGGGCGGCAGCGAAACAGGCCACACAGATCTATGAAACATATAGACTCTATAGGTTTCATAGATCTGTGTGGCCTCTTTTGTCAGATTATTGCATTTTGAATAGCAATTCATGAGTCAGCACAAGATATATTTTCGCAGTTTGAGATGACCTGCAGTGTGACATGTTTGACACCAGATGGCGCTGTCTCAAGACTGCTAAATGGAACCTTGAGGAATGTCAGTTACAAAGTGACAGTTGGGATTTGTCAGTTGGGATTTAATATCTGTGAGGAAAGGATGTATAGAAAGGTAGCTGTGATGGCTGTTGTTTTTCGATGTTTTGCCAGTTGTTGTTCAATACAATTCAATACAAAGTTATATATTTACCTTGTGAATTGAATGAGAGTTTCATTATTCACTCGAACAGAGACTGGAGTTTTTGGGCCGATGGGGAATTAAACTTCTATATTTCTGTTGCCTATCCGCTGTGACATAAATACTCAACGCCGAAGATCTTTCGCTGCCTCCCTCCTCCCTCCGCAAAAGGAGAGCACTGGGCGGAAGTGATTGAGTCGCCGTTTTCGCGTTGGCTTGGATTTCTCGCGAGAACAGCCAAAGCCGGAAGCTCCACGTCAGTGAATTGGGCAGTGAGCGAACCTGGGAGCATCAGGAGGCTGAAGCATTCACAGGTTTCCAAGCAACAAATTGAGTCTCTCCGCTTGGAAATGGGTTTTTTTTTTACTATTTTACTGGATTTTTTGAGAGTTGCCTCCCCCCCCCCCAAGGAACTGTTTATAACAGCTTCATGACATCCATAGTTAACTGGAAGCAAGTTTCACTCAGGATGAAATTTCACAAGGGTCTGGAGAACAAGCACTATGAGGATCGGCTTGAAGAGCTGGGCATTTTTAGCCTGGAGAAGAGAAGGCTGAGAGAAGACATGATAGCCATGTATAAATATGTGAAAGGAAGTCATATATATGTTGTGTTCATCGAAACAGGCCCAGGTTTCACACTGAGTGAATAAATACATTTTAAAACATATTAACTATATGTATTACTGTGTTAGAGTGTCATTTTGTGTCATTTTGGTTGGTGTTGTGCCCCAGGATTTTGTAAATGTAAAAAATGTGCCGCGGCTCAAAAAAGGTTGAAAAACACTGTGCTATACAATCAGCATCCTATTTGAATAGACACAGGAAGGAGAGAGCTACAAGAGCTCTGCGTTGTCCTCTCCTCTGCTTTAGTTCCCCCTGTTCATAGATTTCCCCAATAGTGTAAATTTTTGTTGTTCATTCGTTCAGTCCAACTCTTCGTGACCTCATGAACCAGCCCACGCCAGAGCTCCCTGTCGGCGGTCAACACCCCCAGCTCCTTTAAGGTCAAGCCAGTATAGTGTAAATACCTTCTTTTATATTACTTTTTGGATGGAGCATAACACCTCCCAGAGGCCAGCCTTAGTTGGTCTATCTATTCCATTTCCCTGTATAGAGCTCTCTTGCTGTATTCCTCCCTTTTCTACAGTCACTAGAGCAGGGGTGGGCAATTATTTTTTCCAAGGGGCCATACGAGAACGGAAAAATATTATGGAGGGGCGCACCTAAAGGCGGAGCTACAGTACATTCTAATCTACATAATTTATTTATTTATTTATTTACTTACTATATTTACCATATATTCCACATCATTAATATTAACATATTAATATATCAAGAAATATTCATATATTATTATTAATATGATAATTATTATATTATAGTATATATATAGATATTATAATATATTGAAATTATAATATAACATTATTCTATTATATTATTTATTATATTATTATTATAAAATTATTATAAAATAATAATAATAATAACCACTAAAATAAAATAAAATTCAAGAAGACAAGGTGCAAACCAAGATTAAGGCCTGTCCAATTCCGAGCTCAATTCAAAGTGCTGGTTTTGACCTTTAAAGCTCTATACGGTTCTGGCCCAGCTTACTTGTCCGAACGCAGCAGCCGCTACATCCCACCCCGCAACCTAAGATCATCCGGGGAGGCCCTGCTCTTGCTCCCGCCGACCTCTCAAATGCGGTTGGTGGGGACGAGGGACAGGGCCTTCTCGGTGGTGGCCCCCCGCCTGTGGAATGCGCTCCCTATGGAGGTACAGTCCACCTCATCCCTCCTGGCATTCAGGAAAAGGTAAAATCCTGGCTCTGGGACCAGGCGTTTGCACACCAGCATTAAGCAGCATGTTAGATGGGGATTTTAATGGAAGGGATGAAGAGGGTCAATGTTTTTATGGATTGCATATTGTTTTAACTCGGAATGACTGTGTATGTGGCTGATGGAACTGCATTTTAATGTGTTTTTAATGTATTTTAATTGTTGTGGGGTTTTTGGGGTTTTATGCTGTTATGATGTGGCATCGAATTGTGCCGTACTGTAAGCCGCTCTGAGTCCCCCCTCGGGGGTTGAGAAGAGCGGGGTAAAATCCTGAAATAAATAAATAAATAAGGCTGACATCCTGAAGAGAGGAAGGACCCCAAGATGGAAAGGCCCAATGACTCCAGCCCAGAGGATGGCAAAGCGGACCCAGCCGCTGCCGCAGCAGAGGAGAACACAACAGCAGGCGATCGGAGGCTGCAGGCGCGTGGCAACAAATGCAACACCTCGATGGCCTTCTCTTCTCCTCCGGCAAGGACCCAGAGAGGGAATTGAGGAGAGGGAAGGGGACTGCTCCTTTCCCGGGGGAAGGAGAACGATGAAAGGTCTTACTACTACTACTACTCATTATGGGGGTGGAACTCCTCCATGGCGGTGTTGCAGGTCCCTGGTCTCCCGGCGGAGGCCCTCGCCCTGCTTGGCTGCTGACTTGGCTACTGAACAACTCCGCCTCTCACTCAGCCCCCGAGGAAGGAAGGAGGCAGGGCAGGATGGCACCTCCCTTTTGCAGCTCCATCTGCCGGCAAAGGAAACGCCTCCCTGCCTGCCTGCCTGCCTACTTACTCCCTCCTCTTCCTCGGTAGCCCTTGTTGGCAGACAGGCCGGAGGAGCCCGTCATCCCTGCAGGCGATCCTGGCCTGCAGGGGGACCACTCGGCAATCTGAGGCGGCTCATTGCCGTGGCGCCCCGGAAGACGATCAAGTCTTCCGGTTCACCACGCCGATCAGCCCCCGCAGGTTACGGAGTGCTGCTGCAGGCGTGGATCGCCTGCAATGATGGCAGGCACTCCAAAGCTGCCGCTCCTCCCTGCCTCCTTCCTTCTTTCTTCGGGGGCTGAGCAAGAGGCCGCGAATGGATGGCGGCAGCGGCATTTGGCCCCGCCCCCGACGCCCTTCTCCTGGGCCGGATAGAACCGACTGCCAGGTCGGATACGGCCCATGGGCCGTAGGTTGCCCACCCCTACACTAGAGGCTTGGGACATTGTCTAATAATCCTAGGCCAAGCAATTCATAAACAGGCATTTTTAGCACCAGCATTTAGCAGTATTTTATACCACAGTCCAAAGGACAACAGAAGCTTTTGAGCAGCCTAAGCTTCACAAGGAAGAAGACTGAAACAGTTTATAGCCATAGCTTTGCACCAGAGGCAAGAGTCTTTCAAATATTCCAGAAAGATGACTGCAACCAGGAAAATCTCCTTTTTTTGTAATGCCTCGGGGAGGGCGGGTTAGCAAGTTGAAATAATAAATAAATAAATAAATAAGTTACCTTATGATAGTCCCAGGTGGAGTTAACCCTTTATTCATCTTGTTTCAGTAAACTCATTTTGTTACCTTTTATTTATTTATTTATTTATTTTTACAGTATTTATATTCCGCCCTTCTCACCCCGCAGGAGACTCAGGGCAGATCACAATGCACATATACATGGCAAACATTCAATTCCATAGACACACAACATATATAGACAGACACACAGAGGCTATTTAACTTTCCAGCTTCATGAGGGTATGCTTCAAATTCCAACCACCGGGAGAGCTGTCGCTTCACCGTCCACTTGTGACACCAATGGAGTACTTCCTTATTCTTTTGCATGTTGCTGGAAATTTTTGTGATGCCGTTAATTATTTAAATTAGCCTCCCCACATAAACGGTACCTAAATATCCTACTTGACAGATGCAACTGTCTTTCAGGCTTCAAAGGTCGACAGCAAGCTAGACAAATGGTCGGGAGCTTACTCCAACCCGGGCTGGCTTCGAACTCATGATCATTTGGTCAGTAGTGATTTTAGTGATCTACAATCCGGTCTTTTTCACCTTGCCTAAAGTGCTCCTGTCTACTAAGAGTCGTAATCTTAACAGAAGGTATCAGATAGCCCCTGATTAATGTCAGACATTATAGTTTTCCCAAAAGCTCAGGCGTGCCATCACAGTGGTCTGGCTCATATTTATCCAGCATGTATCTAGTCCTCAAAAGCCATGGGTTGCCTACAAGAAGGCCATTTCCCACTTTGAGTGTGATAAGGTACAGAGTTAGCCATAGATGCAGGCAAAACGTCTGGAACATGGCCATACAACCCAGAAAACTCACAGCAACCCTATATGAACTAATATACTGTATATGCCAGCGTTTTTCAACCTGGGGCTCAGGACCCTGGGGGGGGGGGTCGCGAGGGTGTGTCAATGGGGTCACCAAAGACCATGAGAAAGCACAGTATTTCCTGTTGTTCGTAGGGCTTTTATGTGGGAAGTTTGGCCCACTTCTACTGTTGGTGGGGTTCAGAGTGCTCTTTGATTGTAGATGAACTATAAATCCCAGCAACCACAACTCCCAAATGTCAAGGTCTTTTCCCCAAACTCCACCAGTGGCCACATTTGGGCAAATTGAGTATTAGTGCCAAGTTTGGTCCAGATCCATCATTATTTGCGTCCACAGTGCTATCTGGATATAGGTGAACTACAACTCTAAAACTCAAGGTCAATGCACACCAAACCCTTCCAGTATTTTCTATTGGACATGGGAGTTCTGTGTATCAAGTTCGGTTAAATTCCATAGCTGAGAGGTCCAGCAGAACCAACAGGGACACACTCCCCCTGTCGAGTTCCCAGCGTAGATCATCTACCAAGGCGACCAAGGCTGTTTCAGTACCATGTCCCGGCCTAAAGCCAGACTGTGCCGGATCAAGATAATCAGTGTCTACCAAGAACCCCTGGAGTTGCGAAGCCACCACACGTTCCATGACTTTGCCCAAATAGGGAGATTGGAAATTTGACCACGGTATCCTTCTGGGTTGCCTTGCAGACATGGGGCTTGGGGGTACTGCTCTGCAGTGGCTCCAATCCTTCCTGGAAGGTCGTACCCAGAAGGTGTCATTGGGTGACACCTGTTCGGCTCCACAGCCGTTGTCGTGTGGAGTCCCTCAGGGTTCAGTTCTGTCCCCGATGTTATTCAACATCTACATGAAACCGCTGGGAGAGATCATTGGTTTCGGAGTAAGGTGTTATCTGTAGGCAGATGACGCCCAGATCTGTCACTCCTTCCCACCGGTCTCCAAGGTGGCTGTCCAGACCTTGAACCGATGCCTGGCCGCTGTGTCGGACTGGATGAGGGCTAGCAAAGTGAAACTAAATCCAGACAAGACAGAGGTCCTCCTGGTCAGTCGCAAGGCCGAACAGGGCATAGGGTTACAGCCTGTGTTGGATGGGGTTACACTCCCCCTGAAGACGCAGGTTCGCAGCTTGGGAGTGATCCTGGATTCATCGCTAAGCCTGGAACCCCAGGTCTCAGCGGTGGCCGGGGGAGCTTTTGCACAGTTAAGACTCGTGCGCCAGCTGCGCCCGTACCTTGGGAAGTCTGATCTGGCTACGGTTGTCCACGCTCTGGTCACATCCCGAATAGATTACTGCAACGCACTCTACGTGGGGCTGCCTTTGAAGACAGTTCGGAAATTGCAATTAGTCCAGCGTGCGGCAGCCAGATTGCTAACGGGAGCTACATACAGGGAGCATACCACCCCCTGTTGTGTCAGCTCCACTGGCTGCCTGTCCAATCCGGGCTCAATTCAAAGTGCTGGTTTTGACCTTTAAAGCTCTATACGGTTCTGGCCCAGCTTACTTGTCCGAACACATCGGCTGCTATGTCCCACCTCGTAATCTAAGATCATCCGGGGAGGCCCTGCTCTCGCTCCCCGCCCCTCATCTCAGATGAGGCTGGTGGGGACGAGGGATAGGGCCTTCTCGGTGGTGGCCTCGCCTGTGGAATGCGCTTCCTATTGATGTACGATCCACCACATCCCTCCTGGCCTTCAGGAAAAAGTAAAATCCTGGCTGTGGGACCAGGCATTCGTACACCAGCACAAGGCAGCATTTTAGATTGGTTTTAATGAAAGTGGGTGATTATGGCCAATGTTTTTATGGACTGAACATTGTTTTAATCCAGAGTGAATGTATGGTGCTAATGTAGTTGTATTTTAATGTATTTTTAATGTATTTTAATTGTTGAAGAGTTTTGGGGTTTATATTGTTATTATGTGGGCATCGATTGTGCCATACTGTAAGCCGCTCTGAGTCCCCCCTTGGGGGTTGAGAAGAGCGGGGTAAAATCCCGAAATAAATAAATAAATAATAAATAAATAGCTGGTGGAGTTCAGAATGATCTTTGATTGTAGGTGAACTATAAATCCCAGTAACTACAGCTCCCAAATGATAAAATCAATTCCCCACAACCCCACCGTATTCAAATTTGGGTGTATAGGGTATTTGTGCCAAATTTGGTCCCATGAATGAAAATGCATCCTGCATATCGGATATTTACATTACAATTCATAACAGTAGCAAAATTATGAAGTAGTAACAAAAATAAATTTTTTTGTGGAATTACATTTGTGTGTGTGTTACTAATAGGATGCTGACCAATGTATAATTTAATTTATTGGCCAAGGGCCGGAGTGACTATAGAATAGAAAAGAAATGTGACAGATGGCATTATTGTTCTTGCTTATCCAAAAGTCCCAGTGCTTTCAACCCTGAAAGGCATGGCTCCACTGAACCAAGTCCAGAGAATGATTTGGGAGTAATGACATTTGTGATAACAAAGACAGTTCTGGCTGCATCTGCTTCTACCAGCACAGTTCTGGACTATAATTTTATTAGTATCATGTTATATAAAAGAGAGCATTGAGTCCAAACAGGCCCGTGGATCTTGGCATTACTTGACTTCTCACCATTCGCCCCCAGACATGTATGGTTGGCACCGACCCAGAACTTATCAATGTCAGTTAGGGCAGACTCCAACTTCAGAAACCACTATATAAGGGATTCACTACTAAAAATTTGGACAAAATATTACAAAAAGATATACAAAAAGATCCCACTATGGCTCTCTCCAAATGAGGCGTATAGGATCAGACAATTAGATGAAATCAATTGGATTACCTATAGGAAATTACTAGTATGGAATGGCGACAAGCAGGGCTGGGGCGTCCATAAGGCGGCCTACGCAGCCGCGTAGAGCGACATCTTCTTGGGGGGCGTCGCCACTTTTCTGGGGCGCCACTGCGCCCGCGCCGCACTGCCCCGTTCTGCCGCCGCGTCGGCCGGGACTCCGGCACCAGGGGCGCTCTGCCCGCACTGCGCATGCGCGAAGATTTTTCACGCGTGCGCAGAAGTTTCTACAGACGCTACGGTGCCTGTAGGAGCTTTTTACGCATGCGCGGAGATCCCTCCGCACGCAAACCTCCGCGCATGCGCACTGCCTTCCGCGCGCCCCACCTGGAGTGCGCTCTGGGGCCAGCCTGCGCACGCACAGAGATCCGCGCACGCGCAGAAAAGCTCTGCGCATGCGCGGGAACCAGCGGGGAGGGGCGCCAAAATGACCTTGCGTACCTCCCCGGGAGAGCTCGGTCCACCCCTGGCGACAAGTATACCCTGAAATCCAGGCAACAGCTAATAGAGGAAGGAGTGGAGATAAGCTGGTTTCCATATTATCAGATCATGCAAAAATTTAAAACTGACGAAAAGTCTGGTTTTGATAACGAGCCATCTGAATTGGAAAAAATATTATTAGGAAAGGACAAAAAACAGGTGGGAAAACTGTCAGATTATTGCATTTTGAATAGCAATTCATGAGTCAGCACAAGATATATTTTCGCAGTTTGAGATGACCTGCAGTGTGACATGTTTGACACCAGATGGCGCTGTCTCAAGACTGCTAAATGGAACCTTGAGGAATGTCAGTTACAAAGTGACAGTTGGAATTTAATATCTGTGAGGAAAGGATGTTTAGAAAGGTAGCTGTGATGGCTGTTGTTTTTCGATGTTTTGCCAGTTATTGTTAAATACAATTCAATACAAAGTTATATATTTACCTTGTGAATTGAATGAGAGTTTCATTATTCACTCGAACAGAGACTGGAGTTTTTGGGCCGATGGGGAATTAAACTTCTATATTTCTGTTGCCTATCTGCTGTGACATAAATACTCAACGCCGAAGAAGAACTATATAAATTCATTATAAAATTAGAGGCTGACAATAATACTAAAGAATATATGAAAAAATGGAACAGGAATATTGGATATAAGATCAGTCCAGAAATATGGAAAAATATCTGGAGGAGAAACATAAATATATCAGTATCTCATAGACTTAAAGAGAACTGGGTGAAACTGATATGTATCTGGCATCTGACCCAGATAAAATAGCAAGAATATACAAAAATTCTAAAACAAATTGTTGGAACTGTGGGGAGAAGCATGGTACCTTCTTCCACCTATGGTGGTTATGTCAAAAAGCCAGGAAATTCTGGGGCATGATCAAAAATGAGATGGGAAAAATTCTAAACAAAAAATTTGAAAGCAAACCAGGCTTATTTCTACTGGGGATAGTGGACCCCAAGCTCAATTTAAATGAAAATGAAAAGATAATTTTTTTATTACTAACAACAGCGGCGAAGCTAACGTACGCGAAGTATTGGAAAGCCATAGAGGTTCCGACAAAGGACGAATGGGTAGTGAACTTTATTGATACCATTCAGATGGAATGGTTAATGGCAGCAATAAAAGAAAGTGATTGTGAAACAGTGTTAAATAAAAGATGTGATTGGACGGTGGTCCAGGACTACTGTAAGAAAGAGTTTGATATTGTAATAAAATTAAACTGGAATTAAGGCTTAGAATGCAGGAATATGTAAGATAACATAAGTCAAACGAATGGTTTAGAACAGGGCTGTCCAACTTCTACCGGCCCAGGGGCCTGAATTTTAGATAGCACAGTGGGGCTGTGCTTGCAACCTGAAGGTTGCTGGTTCAACGAGCTGGCTTGGATGACCAGCTAATAACAATATATGAGCCTAGTCCACTGCCCACCCAAGCAGTTCAAACACCAATGGGGACCATTATATAAAATAATGGGGAAGGGCTTTTTATAGACCTCAACTGAGTTTGGCTGGCCTGTGAGGTGGTGCGGAAGAGGGAGAAAAAACCAGAAGGTCTGTCATCAGGATGGAACAACAGCACCCACTGGTGATGCCCATAACAACAACCGTAATAGGAGCAGTGACATCCTGGATGACCCTGTATGACCACCTGCATGTCCCGTTACCCTGTGACGCAGCCAAGAAAGAACCCTTCTATAAACTGCACTGTACTGTCTGTGTAACCTGTACTGTCATCCTGCACGTCTACAGGGATTGTCATAATATAATCTCTTACTGAGAAGAGCGGAATAGAAATAAACAATGCAGGGCTCTGCCCCCGCCCCACCCCCCGCCCCACCCCAGAATACAAGTCATAAGGGGCATCCATACAATCAAATATAATCTCTTACTAAGGGGAAATGCAGGGTGGGAATTCATAAGGGCATCCATACACAATTACATAATAATAACATAAAGGTTAGCCTACCTTCCCAAACGCGCAGGATCCAGGAGTAGCCGGACCACGAGCAGAGGTGACGACTGACCGAGGCAACAGCCGAGAAGGTTCAAATCGCGTCTGCGTGGGCCGCAGGGATTAAGTAGCCGAGATTTCGGCAACAGGAGTATCACGAGACTACGGAAGCCACACGGGATTTCGCTCTCAACGCAGGCGTGATCTCGCGTTGAGAGCGAAATCCCGTGTGGCTTCCGTAGTCTCGCAATACTTGCTCCGGAACCCGGAAGTGGGTAATTTTTTAAAATATTATTTTTTAATTTATTTTTTAAATTTTTTATTTAAAAGCTTAGAGGGGCGCAGGGAAGGGGCTGGGGGGAGGGGAAGGGGCTCCCGGGTCTCCAGTTGGACAGGCCTGGTTTAGAAGTTATAGTATTTAAAAATTGGAGGAGTTAATAAGTTTTTTTTGATTCTAGGTAACTTAGGGAACCTTACGCCAAGACAAGACTGAACAAAATATAAGTCGGAAAGGCTCGATCAGAAAAGACTTTTGGAACTCACCACCTTAAATTTCTTTTTCTGTGCACATTCTTTATCTAACACTTTCTTGACTTTTCTAATATCTCTTATGTTTAAGCCAAGTCCTATTCGGGACTGGCTTTTCCATTGTCTGTTTTCTATTTTAAAGCTCTGTAACTTTTGTGTTGTGTGTTTTATCTTCTTTTTTTAATCTACTTTGTGAAAACCAATAAAGATTATATTTTAAAATGTTAATTTTGGGGTGTCAATTCCCAAAATCTCCATCTATGCCAGTATTTCTCAACCTTCCTAATGCCGCGACCCCTTATTGCAGTACCTCATGTTGTGGTGACCCCCAACCATAAAATTATTTTCGTTGCTACTTCATAACTGTAGTTTTGTTACTGTTATGAATCGTAATGTAAATATCTGATATGCAGGATGCATTTTCATTCACTGGACCAAATTTGGCACAAATACCCAATAACACCCAAATTTGAATACTGGTGGGGTTGGGAGGTTTTATCATTTGGGAGATGTAGTTGCTGGGATTTATTTATTAATTTACAATATTTCTATCCCACCTTTCTCAGCCCGAAGGCAACTCAAGGCAGCTTACAGGTTGGCAGCAATTTGATGCCATAACAATCCACAATATACAATTAAAATATTTTAAAACAACATTATAAAATCTATACAAGAACTATTAAAACATATAATACCCAATGTCTTCCTATTAATCTCATTTTCCAGTAGTATTGTCTAAGCTGTTCCATGTTTCAATCTTACATAATTCTGTGATTTTCTATTGCACTGCATCTTCAAAGGTTCGTTCAAAGAGCCAGGGTTTTTACTTTTTTTGTAAGGTCAGAAGGGAGGAGGCCTATCTAATATCCCTAGTGAGTGAGTTCCACAGCCAAGGGGCCACCACTGAGAAGGCTCTGTCTCTGGTCTCCACCAGCCCATCTGCAAAGAAGACAGGACCAAGAGCAGTGCCTTCCCAGGTGATCTTAGATTCCTAGATGGTTCATAGAGATATGTTCAGACAGGTAAGCTGGGCCTGAACCATTTGTAGCTTATAGTTAACCTAAAATCAAAGAGAATTCTGAACTCCACTGGAAGGGTTTGGTGGGCATTGACATTGAGTTTGGGAGTTAGTGGAAATTGTAGTTGCTGAGATTTATAGTTCATCTACAATCAAAGAGCATTCTGAACTCCACCAATGATGGAATTGAACCAAACTTGGCACACAATACTGCCATGACCAACAGAAAATAGTTTTGCTAGCCACTGACCTTGAGTTTTGGAGCTGTAGTTCCCCTCCATCCAGAGAGCACTATGGACTTAAACAATAATGGATCTGGACCAAACTTGGAACAAATACTCAATATGCCCAAATGTGAACACTGGTGGAGTTTGGGGAAAATAGACCTTGACATTTGGGAGTTTTAGTTGCTGGGATTTATAGTTCACCTAGAACAGTGTTTCCCAACCAGTGTGCCGTGGCACACTAGTGTGCCGTGAGTGATCATCAGGTGTGCCGTGGGAAATTGGCACTCTTCCCCCCTCCTAGCAGCTCTTTCTCCCTCTTTCCCTCCCCAAAGATCCTCCCCGAGGCAAAGGAAGGGCTCCGCCGAATGCCAGGGCCAGGCCCACCTTGAGGAAGCCTTCAGGAGCCTCGACTCAGCATGGCTCCAGCTCAGGGCTGCTTCAGCCTCCTGATACGTTTCATAGATCTGTGTGGCCTCTTTCGCTGCCTCCCTCCTCCCTCTGCAAAAGCAGAGCACTGGGCGGAAGTGATCGAGTCAGCGTTTTCACGTTGGCTTGGATTTCTCGTGAGAACAAAGCCGGAAGCTCCACATCGGTGAATTGGGCAGTGAGCAAACCTGGGAGCATCAGGAGGCTGAAGCATTCACAGGTTTCCAAGATACAAATTGAGCCTCTCTGCTTGGAAATGTGCTTGTTGTTTTTTTTTTACTATTTTACTGGATTTTTTGAGAGCCCTCCCCCACCCCCCAAGGAACTGTTTATAACAGCTTCATGACATCCATAGTTAACTGGAAGCAAGTTTCACTCAAGGTGCAATTTCACAAAGGTCTGGAGAACAAGCCCTATGAGGAGCGGCTTGAAGAGCTGGGCATGTTTAGCCTGAAGAAGAGAAGGCTGAGAGAAAACATGTGTGAGGAAGTGTGTTCATCGAAACAGGGCCAGGTTTCACACTGCGTGTATAATACATTTTAAATATATATTAACTATATTTATTACTGTGTTAGAGTGTCACTTTGTGTCACTTTGTGTCATTTTGGTTGGTGGTGTGCCCCAGGATTTTGTAAATGTAAAAAATGTGCCGCGGCTCAAAAAAGGTTGAAAAACACTGACCTACAATCAAAGAGCATTCTGAACTCCACCAATGGTAGAATTGAACCAAACTTGAAACACAGAACTCCCATGAACAACAGAAAATACTGGAAGTTTTGCTAGCCATTGACCTTGAGTTTTGGAGCTGTACTTCACCTACATCCAGAGAGCACTATGGACTTAAACGGTAATCGATCTGGACCAAACTTGGCAGTAATCCTCAATATGTCCAAATGTGAACACTGGTGGAGTTTGGGGGAAATAGACCTTGACATTTGGGAATTTTAGTTGCTGGGATTTATAGTTCACCTACAATCAAAGAGCAATCTGAACTCCACCAATGATGGAATTGAACCAAACTTGGCACACAGAACTCTCATGACCAACAGAAAGTACTGGAAGTTTTGCATGCCATTGACCTTGAGTTTTGGAGCTGTAGTTCCCCTCCATCCAGAGAGCACTATGGACTTAAACAATAATGGATCTGGACCAAACTTGGCACGAATACTCAATATGCCCAAATGTGAACACTGGTGGTGTATGCATGATGTATTTTTATTCACTGGATCAAATTTGGTACAAATATCCAATACACCCAAATATGAATACTTGTGGTGTTTCAGGGGGGAGTGATATTGTCATTTCGGAGTTGTAGTTGCTGGGATTTATAGTTCACCTACAATCAAAGAGCATTCTGAACCCCACCAACGATAGAATTGGGCCGAACATCCCACACAGAACCCCCATGACTAACAGAAAATACTGTGTTTTTTAATGGTATTTGGCCACCCCTATGACACCCCAGGGTTCTGACCCCCAGGTTGAGAGACACTGACCTATGCAAACTGATGGGATTTGAGGAGAGCTGGTTCAAAAAGCTCATTTTTTCCCAGCTCTGAGACAGGCACAATCAAAGCTATTTCATTTCTCAGACCAGGTGCTCCAACAGACAACTGTCATTTAAGCGAACGGGAACATATAACCGGGCCAGGAATCAGCTTAAATAGAAAGTCTGCTAAGACCGTTAAACATGCTCTCTGGTGATTTGCTGAAAATGTACCTTAATCAGAGGAATCCAGGAAAGTTTCATTATAATACACTATTTGCCGAGGAAGATTGCTGTTTTAAGTGTTTAAGACAAGAGTCTTTTGCCGTTTTATGAGTTGCGCTATTTCCCTCCCTGCCTTGGCTCCAAGTTCTGGATTCACTGCCTCGGGAACCAGCCCAAAAATACAGATATTAATATTGCTTTCTTTCCACCACATTTAATACCAGCTAAAAGCTCACTAATTTGATTTTGTGCTGATTTTAAAAATGCTACATTTCTGCCATTGGGAAATGGCTTTTGCTGGGGGATAATGTGACGTGGGACTTTCTGCATTCGCTTTCCTTGACCTTTCTGCTTGAGATATTAAAAACAAAATTGAGTTATTATCTCTATTTATTAGATGGCGGGAAGCAGAAGTCCCTTTGCTTTCCCTCTGCCCTCTACGTTGCCGCAGTTAAATTCACAGGATTCACAAGGCCATTCCAAAGAAGAATGGGGCCAAATTAGGAGGCGTGAAGAAATTCTTTTGGGATAACATATAGTCCTGTATTAGTCCCTGTGGTGAGGTGGTTATTTATGTGTAAATACATGTGCTATATGTTAATCACATGTTTGTTTATATGGTTTAGAAGGGACATTTGTATTTGAAATGGGGTTGAATGTTAGACAGACCCTAAAGGGTTAACTATGATAGTAAAGGCATTTCCCTCCTGGGGGAATGCGTTGTCATAGTAACAGTGGGCGGAGCCAGCCAAGGCTAGCTTTAGAATGTTGAGTTTAAATCTGACAGTTGAAGAATGTCAGTGGGCTAGCTGCTGTGAGCAGGGTTAGTTGAGGGTTTGACAGTTGCTGGAGCAGCAAGCTGTTTGTAGGAGCTGCAGTGTGCAGTTCAGTTTTGTAAGGGTTTAGAGCAGGGGTGCTCACACTTTTTCAGCATGGGAGCTACTGAATCAAAAATCAAGTCCCAAAGATCACCTACCCAGAAATGAAAAACGTATAACTATTTTCTTATTTATTTATTTATTTATATTTATTATTCATTTTTATGTACCGCTCCTTCCAGCAGGCTCGGGGCAGTTTACATAAAATGAAGTTATAAAACATCAACATTTCAATTTAATAACAACAATATAAAACAGAGCATTAAAATACATCCAACCACCCCATTTCTCCCACACTACCATATTACCACACATATTATCAGCCAGAAAGTAGGAAGAGAGGCTTTTGAACTGCAAGGCCATTTAATATTCAGAAAGGTAGACAAAGGGGCATGCATAAATACATCCAACCACCCCATTTCTCCCACACTGCCATATTACCACACATATTATCAGCCAGAAAGTAAGAAGAGAGGCTTTTGAACTGCAAGGCCATTTAATATTCAGCAAGGTAGACAAAGGGGCATGCATAAATACATCCAACCACCCCATTTCTCCCACATTTCCATATTCCCCAACATATATTTCTCAAGGAACAAAGCAAGCAGAGAGGCTTTGGAGCTAAAAGGCCATTTTAAACATTAAAAATAAACAAAGAGACATGCCACAGAACAATCAAAGTAAAAAGACCGACCTTTGAGATGCGGTAAGGAAATGACCCCAAAGCGTCCTTCTTCTCCTCCTCTGTCGTTGCTCCTATTTCCACGCCACCAGCACGCGTGCCACCTCCAAGAGCTCACGAAAAGTCTGAGAGGTAGAATGGGCGCTTCTGCGCATGCGCGCGGGGCCAGCCATGCATTGCGTCATCCAGGCCCGCCCCCTTTGGTCTCCTACGACTCTGAGTGGCTGGAGAAGGACGGAGGGGGGAGGAGGAATCCAAAAGAGGGGGCCCATTCTGCCTCTTGGACTCTGGAGCTTTTGGAGGCGGCGCGCGAGCAGGGAGCAGGGAGGAGCAACGACGGAGGACTTCTTTGCAGCGTGCAGGGGCGCGTGAAGAGGACCAACAGCAAAAAAACCTGGTCAGGGGCCTGAAGATCACCAGGATGAGGCTCGAAGATCACCCTGGTGATCACGATCACCATTCTGAGCACCCCTGGTTTAGAGAAACCCAATAGTAAGCCGTTACTTGTGCTAGTAACTGTATTGGGGAAAGTTAAAACCCCAGTGTTACATTGTTGAAACCTTGAAGTTTATACCTCTTCGGAGCACTTTGAAACCACCTAAGCTATGAGCCCATTTGTGTAAAATAAACTGTTTAACACTTTCAGCAAAAACATCTCTGGGAGCCGTATATTTACAGGGACC
Organism: Anolis apletophallus; assembly: GCA_030556195.1. Lineage (NCBI taxonomy): Eukaryota > Metazoa > Chordata > Lepidosauria > Squamata > Anolidae > Anolis > Anolis apletophallus. The sequence goes on from JARBWK010000003.1 coordinate 27,630,528, forward strand.
CTCACATCTAGTGGTCAAGCATTGACAAATGGTGGCAGCGAATTAGTAAATAAATAAAACAAAGGAAACAGTTATAACTGGTGGTAGTGGTCAGTCGTCCACAGTGAATCCAGTACGAGGTGTGCGAATAAACTAAGATCGACGCTTAGCTTTAGGTGGCATTTCGAGTCGTTACAGCCCCATATCAGTGTTTCCCAACCGTTTTTGAGCCGTGGCACACTTTTTACATTTACAAAATCCTGGGGCACACCACCAACCAAAATGACACAAAATGACACTCTAACACAGAAACACATATAGTTAATATGTTTTTAAATGTATTTATACACTCAGTGTGAAACCTGGGCCTGTTTCGATGAACACAACATAGATATCCTGGCAGGAATGGCAGAAAGACACACACTTCCCACACAGAACTCCCATAACACTACTCGGCGCCCGAGGAAGGATCAGGAGGAGAAGGGGAGCCGGGAGGGCAGCAGGCGCATGTCCCCATGGTCCCTGCCTTGCGCCAAAGCAAGGTCCCCCTCACATGTGCGTGTGCGCACTCGCTCATTTAGCCCCTCCTTCGCGCGCCTGCAGGTAGGCAGGCAGGCAGGCTGGCATGCGCCACGGCCTCCCTCCCTCCCCTCCCTGTTTTCCCTCAATCAAGGCAGCCTCTGGAAGCTCGGGAGGGAGGCCGCGCGCAGAAACAATGCCAGCTCCTATTGCCAAGGCATTCACGTCGGCCTTGGCCTGCCCTGCCCTGGCCCCCTTTCTCTGGCCTGCTTTCTCTCAGCCGCCCAGTCAGTCAGTCACCCGCCTCCTCCTGGCATAGCTGCATTCCTCTGCTTTAGAACTACTTTAGAACGCCCGGAACTACTTGCAGGGAAACCGCGAGAGCCGCAGCACAAAGGAGGAGGAGGCGGAGGAGAGGGGGAAGTGGATGGGACACATCCGCTGCGCGCGCCCAGGCGAACAGCGCTCGGCTCAAGAAGGAAGGACAAAGAGGATCAGAACGGAGCCGAGCGCCGTTCACCTGGGCGGCACGGCGGATGTGTCCTCCTCCTTTGTGCTGCGGCTCTCGCGGTGTCCCTGGAAATAGTTCCGGCACTCTCCCTTCCCAGGTCCAAGGGTGTCGCGTTGCTGCCAGAGGGAGCTTCATCACTTGGTGTGATTATTTTATTCTAAAGCCAGGAAGAGCGCCCAGGGAGGGAGTCAGGGACGGAGGCGTGGCCTTTCCTCGTGCACGCGGAACACCTGATGATTGTTCATGGCACACTACTGTGCCGCATCACACTGGTTGGGAAACACTGCCATATCATATACTGTAGCAGCAAATTAGGAGTCCCAGAACTCCGGGTGGCAAATCTCTTTCTTACCAACAGCAACGTGGACGCGCGGGCACAGGTACGAGAGGACGAGACAATTGACTGTTTAAAAAGTGAAGTCAAGTTTATTGAAATTGGACACCAGCTGGTGGGGTTTACCCACAGAACACGCTGCTCCGGGCAAATCCTAACATACATTCTAAGAGCACTCATTATATACCCCTCATGGCGGCAGATCTTGGCCCGCCCTTCTTCACAACCCCCCATTGGCCGGTGCCTCAGAACACATTTCATTATCCAATTAAACACAATACTTATTAGCATCATATCATTATCAGGCTTCTATTCGTTAAAACACTGTGGCGCAGCAAGAAATTCATTTCCCATAGAACAGTATCAGCAGCTCTGGCCAGCCTGTACCCAAATCGCAACATTTGCTTCTGCCTCTTCCCTGCCAGCAAAGGAGGGGGCAGACCCTTCTGCGCTTGCGTGGTTCTTATCCTATTAGCCTTTAGGTAAACAAAACCACGCCATGTGCTGCTTTGGCCAATCAAGGCTTCTGTTATCATTGAAGACACATGATGTACTTTAGCAAATCACTGCATACGCTCGGCGTACCAATCAGGGCACAGCATTTACGGCATACATGCCAGCGTGATTTCTGGCACAGAAAGCCAGCTATTCTAAAGCTCTTGCTTGTGCATCACTCTCTTCTGACTGTACTTCTGCCCAAAGTACCAACTCTGCTATAATACGAGGGGCTGCTGATAAGTCTTTGGCTTTACCCAGGAATAAACAAGATAGGAAGATGAAACTTTACAATTATTCCACATACTCCCCACTGATATCAACACACTTATTACATTGGTATTCCAAGTTTTGTAAGCCTTGCAAAAAGGATTGTGGATAATAATAATAATAATCTTTATTTTTACCCCGCCACCATCTCAAGGGGACTCGGGCGGCTCACATGAGGCCACACCCATCAATACAGTAAACATAATATAACACAAGAGCACAAAAGAAATCAAAAAATAGAATAACTTAATAAAATAACACAACAGCATGAAATCAAAGCATCAAGACACTAAAGGCGATCACCGTGGGCAGGGCCAAAATCAAAGATTTAAAATTTTAAAACACTGGGAGATAGGGCAATGTAAAGTATCAAGGAGGGGATCCGGGTGGATGAGGTAGGATTTAATTGCACAACCAAAAAATAAAATTGCTTTTCTGATCTGTTGTTAAACATTTGGGGACCCACTTTGCAGAGCTTCTTTATGTTCAAATGTTCATGGATAATGACACAAACACATTCAAGAGAAATCCTCATGATGTCTGCTATTCCTTTAGCTGAAATTTGCCGATTCTCCAGTATGAGGTTGTGCACACATTGACGATCTCCGGAACAACAACCACTCTTGGTTGTCCAGGACCTTCCTCATCATTGGTGCTGAGGTGGCCCGTTTTAAATTTGGCAACCCAGTTCTTAACTGTAGAATATGAAAGGCATTGATTCCCCCCAATGTCTGTGACATATCACCGTGAATATCCTTCACAGACTTTTCTTGCAGAAACAAGAATTTTATCACACCTCTGCTCTCATTTGCTGTGAATATCGCCATAGACTCCGCCATTTTGTTTTCTCGCGTGCCTAGATCATTGTTGCCATAAGTTACAAACGCAAAATTTTGAAAACATATATTAGACACATAAGGTTTTCATGTGATGTAACATTTGTTACCATAGACACAAAACAAGAACACAAAGCCAAAGACTTATTAACAGCCCCTCATATATTGAAGGATGAGAGAAAATGGAGGACTGAAGCTTCAAACTGTTCATAGATGGGGTGACATTTGAATCGTAAGTCAAAACCAGTCATATGCCATGCTCTGGTTACATCCCGTATAGATTACTGCAATGCTCTCTACGTGGGGTTGCCTTTGAAGACTGTTCGAAAGCTGCAACTAGTCCAACAGACAGCAGCCAGGTTGATAACAGGAGCGCCATTCAGAGAGCGTACAACTCCTCTGTGGTGCCAGCTCCACTGGCTGCCAGTTTGCTACCGGTGCTGGCTTTAGCCTTTAAAGCCCTAAACGGTTCGGGTCCAACTTACCTATCCGAACGCATCTCTCCCTATGAGCCATCGAGATGTCTAAGATCATCTGGAAGGGCCCTGCTCTCGGTCCCGCCTTCTTCGCAGGCGCGACTGGAGTGGTGGCTCCTCAGCTTTGGAACGCCCTCCCTAGAGACATCAGATCGGCCCCCTCCCTCCTGGCATTTCGCAAGAAAGTCAAGACCTGGTTATTTGAGCAGGCATTTGTTGATGAAATATAAGGCTTAATTGGATATAAGGAATGACGACGATGTGATGGAAACTGATTTCAACATGACGCTGAGGCTGCAATTGTATGTTTTTAATTGTTAAATTGTTATTATATGTTTGGGGGGGGGAGTTGACTTGTTGCTGTGTTGTATTGAGGGCAGAGACTGCCGGTGTAAACCGTCCCGAGTCGCCTTCGGCCTGAGAGGGGCGGTATAGAAACGTGACAAATAAATAAATAAATATGCATTTGGCTTGCATGCAACAATATATGTTAAATAGGCAATAATTATCCTTGATCATCCATCCATCACTTTTCATGCTCTTGTGCTTAGAGGGAGGTAAAGGCAAACCTGCCAAGAAAACATTGTGATAGGTTTGCTTTAGGGCCACCATATGTCAGCAAGTACGTGAAGGCACATAGCAATAAATAATAACAAGGAGGGGTACACAAGAGAAAGAATGGGAAAATAGAATAGGACAGAGACAAGCTGGTCATTGGCTAGACTAGATGGGTTTGATGTTCTATGTAGTCCAAAACAACCGGAGGCTATCAGAGGCCAACCAGAGATCTCTACTGACCAGAAGGTCATGAGTTCGAGGCCTGCCCAGGTCGGGGTGAACTCTCGACCAATTGTGTAGCTTGTTGTCGACCTTTGCAACCCGAAAGACATCTGTCAAGTAGGAAATTTAGGGACCACTTTGTGTGAGGAGGCTAAATTTAACTGATTTGCGAGGCCATAAAGATCTCCAGGAAACACACAAAAAAGACTAAAGGAGTGCAACAGCTCCTCCTGGTGGCCAGAAGCTGAAATGTTAAATTGCCTCTGTGTCTGTCTGTATATGTTGTATGTCAAATGGCATTGAATGTTTGCCTGTATGTGTGCATTTAGATCCGCCCTGAGTCCCCTGCGGGGTGAGAAGGGCGGAATATAAATGATGTAAATAAATAATAATAATAATAATAATCAGCCTGGAGAAGCCAGCATTATCTCTTTTTCCTTTGTGGTCTGATTCAGACGTATGTTGTGTTGCAAGAACTACACTTTCTCCTTCATTCTGTTCTTCATAATATCAGGAAACAGCCCTTCGTGGATATGTCTATGTGCCATCAAGCCACTCGACAACTTCAATTTAGGCAATCCCTCTTTGTCCAAGTATGATGGCCTTCCAAGTGGTATAATGGCCTTCCAAGCCACGTGAAAACCTATGATGACCTCATGAATTTCACTGGGTTTTCTTAGGTAATGAATACTCAGATGTGGTTTTGCCAATTCATTACTCATAAATGTAGCCTACAGCACCTGATATTTGTAGAAATTTTTCATCTATGTATTTTTTTTCTCCATGTCAGGAGTGACTTGAGAAACTGCAAGTCACTTCTGGTGTGAAGGAATTGGTCATCTGCAAGGATGTTGCCCAGGGGACGCACTGATGTTCTGATGTTTTACCATTCTGTGGGAGGCTGCTCTCATGCCCCCTCATGAGAAGTTGGGGCTGATGGACAGGAGCTCACCACGCTAACCCGAATTTGAACCACCAACCTTTCAATCAGAAGTCCTGCTGACACAAGGGTTTTGCCCATTAACATCATTGGCCTTCAGTTGTTGTTGCAGTTTAAGCATGCAACAACTGATTAACAACATTGGCCTTCAGTTGTTGTTGCACTTTAAGCATGCAACAACTGATTAACAACATTGGCCTTCAGTTGTTGTTGCAGTTTACGCATGCAACAACTGATTAATATCATTGACCTTGAGCCTCCGGTGGCACAATGGGTTAAACCCTTGTGCCAGCATGATGGCTGAGCAACAGGTCAGTGGTTCAAATCCATGGAGAGTGCGTTGAGCTCCCTCTTTGAGCTCCAGCTCCCCATGCGGGAACATGATAGAAGCCTTCCACAAGGATGGTAAAACATCAAAACATTCAAGCATCCCCTGGGCAACATCCTTGCAGATGGCCAATTCTCTCACACCAGAAGCAACTTGCAATTTCTCAAGTCGCTCCTGACACACACAAAAAAAATCATTGGCCTTGAACCCCACAGAGCTGCTTCCCATTAAAGTATACAATAGAGAGCAACCATTATGGCTGTTGTCTTCCATGCTAATGCAATGCAGAGTTGGCCCCGAATCTGAAATTTAAGGGAGCTATCCATGGTTCTGAAACTATTTCTGGGAAATGTCACCCAGCTGTTTGAATAGGTCCTTTAAAGTTGAGAGTAAAACTCAGGGTGGATTCACCATCCTCCGTTTTCATACCATCCTGATAAAGGCACTGTCATCTGCCACCAATAGGTCACGTCAGTGTAAATCATTGTTTTTCAACCTTTTTTGAGCCGCGGCACATTTTTTACATTTAAAAAATCCTGGGGCACACCACCAACCAAAATGACACAAAATGACACTCTGACACAGTAATACATATAGTTAATATGTTTTTAAATGTATTTATACACTCAATGTGAAACCTGGGCCTGTTTTGATGAACACAACATAGATATCCTGGCAAGAATGGCAGAAAGGGGGGGTGGGTGCTCCTAAACACACTGGTAAGTAAACAAACAGAGCTAAAGCATTTGAGCTTGATGTATTATTTGCTAATGCATATTATTATTAATTCTTAGCATGATTAAGGGTAATTTACCCAAATCGCATGGTCCCGGGTCCAGAAGAAGCCTTCGCATTGGCGAAACGATTTTTGTGCCTGGAAACCCAGAATCGTAAAAACCAGCTATTTGCGGCTGTATATCATTTCCTGCTTGCTATCTTTAGCATTTGCTTGTACATTGATTAGAGCTAAGTGTTAATGTGTATGGTACACAATACATATGGTATCTATGCTTTATTGATGTGATTGAATGCTTTAGCTCTGTTTGTTTACTTACAAGAATGGCAGAAAGACACAAACTTCCCACACAGAACTCCCATAACCAAGAGAAAATACTGTAAGAGTTTGGTGGGCATTGACCTTGGGTTTTGGAGTTGTAGTTCACCTATATCTAGAGAGCACTGTGGACTGAAACAATGTTGGATCAGGACCAAACTTGGCACGAATACTCAATATGCCCAAATGTGAACACAGGTAGAGTTTGGGGAAAATAGACCCTGACATTTGGGAATTACAGTTTCTGGGATTTATAGTTAACACACAATCAAAGAGCATCCTAAACTCTTGCAACAATGGAATTGAACCAAACTTGGCATAGTGAACTCCCATTACCAACAGAAAGTACTGAAAGAGTTTGCTTAGGAATTGACCTTGTTTGGAAGTTGTAGTTCATCTACACCCAGAAAGCACTGTGGGCAAGAGGGGGAAGAAAGGGTATTGGAGGTTCCAATTTCCCACTGCACACCTGATGATGGCTCACGGCACACTGGTTGGGAAACACTGATGTAAATGATGGTTCTTTTGATAGCTTGTCTGATACTGCCTTTTTCCTGCCTTAAAAAGAAAGCGTGGGGATTTATTAAAACAAAGCTCACAATGTTCTCTTTTTTAAGGAGCTGCTAATCTTCTGAAAGTAATGCTTAATCAACAATGTAAAGAAAGAAAGTAACCAAAGAGCACTGTCTACTTAATTAAATAAAATCAGGTATTCTGCTGGAAGCAGTTAATGAACCATAAGTAATATAATTATTTTCTGAAAATGGAAGCAGGAAAAAAGTAATTACTTATTTAAGACTAAATAATTGCTGCATGCTCCTCAGTATCAGGCTAGACGGAATCAAAGTTGCAGTTTGGATTCCTCACCAACGCCCCATCAAAGCCCCAAGGACAGGCACGTGACTTGGTCATTGCATAAATGCCCTTTACTTGTAATGACCAAAATTGACGTTTGCTTGAAGCATCTAAACCATGAATGGCTAGCTGCAGTGAGACTGGTAGAGCAATTTACTCCACTTGGAATCATGAGTGGGGGGTCACATAGGTTACCAAAATGCTCCCAAAAACAAAACAGCAACAAAATGACCCCTGGAAGTATCCAAAAGTCCACATCTAGGCCACAATTTTGTTGGTGTATCACTGGGAGCAATTGGACAAACAGTGTGTCCACACTCAGTCCCAGGTGGTGCCCGTGGTGCCAACACATATAGATGCATGCACATAGCCATGATGTCAGAACTATGCATTAATTCACCTTGCAAAACCCACTTTAAAAGTCCATCAGCCACCTGATAGAAATGCCTGCTGCTACCAAACTAAAGCACTGCACAATGATGTGATCTGTCTTCTCTCACCAACAAGGGATGCTATTAGGGCTGGTTGATCCAAAAAAAACTGGTTCAAAACTTGCTTCGGCTGTAGGGGGTGCTGGTGATTCGATTTTGGACTGATTTCCTAAATTTTCTTTGAAAAAACTTCAAAATTAACAAAATTGCGTAAGTTTCGGAAGTCCTTCGTTGATGGCAGACACCTTTAATGCGGAACGGCATTAATTCCCGGATGGCTCGTAACTCTTCAGGGAGGGTGTTCCACAGAGTTGGTGCGGCTACGGCAAACGCCCTCTGCCGCGTGCTGGCAAGTCTATAGACCTTAATCCCAGGCACATCCAGTAGATGTGGGATGGATGAAAGCGGCTTGCCAAGTGTGTGAAGACGCCTCTTCCCCATGTCCTCGCGGGAGAGAAGGAGGTGGGGGAAGAGGCGTCTTCACACACTTTGCAAGCCACTTTCTTTTTTATATTCTTGGGACTTCTACACCGCCGACTCCCGGGGGCTCGCGGCGGCTCACAAGAGCCAGTGGCACAGCGCCAATGGTTAAAACAAAACATTTTAAAAACAGAATTAAAACATGCAGCACTAACAATTAAAACAAAGACAGCAGCAAGTATAGTAGCCCAATGGATGAACAGACAGTCTACTCACTGAAGGCCTGTCTAAACAAATGAGTTTTGCAGGCCCGTCTAAACGGGAGTAGGTCCCTCAGGGCTCTGGCCTCAGCCGGGAGAGCGTTCCATAGCGTAGGGGCTATCACGGAGAACGCCCTCCGGCGGGTGGATGTTAAATGGGCCAGCTTTACAGATGGTATCACCAAAAGGTTGGCCTCCTTCGACCGGAGTGATCTCGATGGGCAATATGGAGTGAGACGGTCTCTCAGATACGCTGGCCCCAGGCCGTAGATGGCCTTGAAGGTAAGAACCAGCACTTTGAAGGCGACCCGGTGCTCTATAGGTAGCCAGTGCAGATCCTGCAAAATTGGTGTTATACGGCAACCTGCTGGAGCCCCAGACAGGAGCCGGGCGGCAGTGTTCTGCACCAGCTTGAGCTTCCGGATCGACGACATAGGCAGGCCAACGTAAAGCGCGTTACAGTAATCTAGCCTCGAGATGACCGTGGCTTGGATTACCGTGGCTAGGTCACTCCGGGAGAGATAGGGGGCCAGCCTCCTTGCCTGGCGGAGGTGGAAAAAAGCAGCCTTGCTGGCGATGGAGACCTGGGCCTCCATTGTCAGACGGGAGTCCAAATGGACACCCAGGCTCTTCACTGACGGCACTGGATGCAGCGCCGCACCGTCCAGGGTCGGAAGCCGGGCACCTACCTCGCCCGGGCGGCCCAGCCACAAGATCTCCGTCTTCGCCGGATTCACCCTCAACCTACTGGCTCGCAGCCATCCAGTAACGGCCTCAAGGCACTGTTGGAAATTATCGGGGACGGACTCCGGCCTGCCCTCCATCCTCAGAATGAGCTGGGTGTCATCCGCATACTGGTGACAGACCAGCCCATAACTCCGCACCAGCTGTGCAAGCGGCTGCATGTAGATGTTAAATAACAGAGGGGAGAGAATGGCCCCCCTGAGGAACTCCACACACTAATGGGGAGCCCTCGGAGACCACCCCGCCCCTCCTCACACGCTGAGACCGCTGGCGGAGGAAGGAGGTCAGCCATTTAAGGACAGTCCCCCTCACTCCAGCCATGGCCAGGCGGTGGATCAAAAGATTGTGGTCGACCGTGTCAAACGCTGCCGTGAGGTCCAATAACACGAGCAGCGCAGACCCGCCTTGGTCGAGCTGGCAGCGGAGTTGGTCTGTGATGGAGACCAGGACCGTCTCCGTCCCGTGGCCCGAGCGGAAGCCGGACTGGAAGGGGTCTAGCCATGTTGCGTCATCTAAGAAGGATTGCAGCTGCTCCATTACTGCCCTCTCAACCACCTTGCCCAGGTACGAAAGATTCGACACTGGGCGGTAGTTGGAGGGAACCGCAGGGTCCAATGATGGTTTCTTCAGTAATGGAGCTACCACCGCCTCTTTTAAGCACTCTGGAAAGACTCCTTGCTCAAGGGAGCTGTTAATGATATTCAACAGAGGCCCACGTAACCCCTCCAGGCAAGATCTAACAAGCCAGGAGGGGCACGGGTCGAGGGAGCAGGTGGTAGGACGAGCTGCAGTCACTATCTTATCGACAGCATCTGCGTCCAGTGGCCGAAACCGGTCGAGGGTGGGCCCGGCGGAGGGCCACGGAGTCTCTAGCTCTCTTACTGTATCAACTGTGGCCGGGAGGTCCCGGCGGAGGCCCAGTATCTTGTCTGTAAAAAAGCTCTGAAAAGCACCGGCAGTAAGGGCCTGATCGCTATTTTTTGGGACGGTAGGGACCGTCGTCAAAGATCGAATTAACTTAAACAGTTGAGCCGGGCGTGAGCTTGCAGACGCTATCAAGGCAGAGAAGTATTCATTTTTGGCTGCCTTGACAGCATGCTCATAAGTCTCTTTAATTAGCTTATAAGCTGATAGTGAGGCTCCGTCACGGAGTTTCCGCCACTCGCGCTCTAGCCGTCTCCTTTCCCGCTTCATGATCCTAAGGTCCCCTGTGTACCAGGGAGACCGATGATTGCGGGGTCAGAGAGGGCACCTGGGAGCAATCTCGCCGAGAGCTCTGGCCAGTGAGGTGTTCCAGGTCTGGACTAGCTCATCGACTGAGACGCTGATAGACTCCAGATCCCTCAGAGCATTCAGGAACCTTTCGGGTTCCATAAGTCTCCTTGGGCGAACAAAAATCTGTTCGGCGCCCTTGCAGGGGGGCGGTTGCTCCACCCGGATACTTAGAGCACAGTGGTCCGACCATGGTACCTCTATTACGGAGGCTAGGTCCACTTGAACCCCTGCGCTGAACACCAAATCGAGGGTGTGTCCGGCCGAATGTGTGGGTCCCGAATTACATAAGGAGAGGCCCAATGTCGGCATGGTCGAGATTAGGTCCGCGGCTGCAGATGGACCAGAGGCTGCGCCGGGCGTGACATTGAAGTCGCCCAGAACAATAAGTCTGGGAAACCTCAATGCCCACTCCGACACAGTCTCTAGCAGCCGTGCCAGGCTCTCCGCCGGTGCGCTAGGCGCACGGTACACCAGCAGGATCGCCAGGCTCTCCGGGGACTCCCACCACTCCCTGATGTGGGATGGATGAAAGAGGCTTGCCAAGTGAGTAAAGACGCCTCTTCCCCCCACCTCCTCACTTCCAAGCGGGATAACATCCCTCCCCAGCAGATCTGGGACAAACCCGAGTTTCCCCCAGATCTGCTGGGGAGGTATGTTATTCCGTGTCCAATCTGGGTGTTTACACCCCAACTCCTGCTGGCGAGGGATGTTATTCCGCGTCCAAGGTGGGTTACACAGAGATTGGACACAAAATAGCATTCCTCCCCAGCAGATCTGAGGAAACTTGGGTTTCCCCCAGATCTCCTGCGGAGGGATGTTATTCTGTGTCCAATCTGGGTGTTTACACACAGATTGGACGCTGATTAATACCCCTCCCCAGCAGATCTGGGGGAAACTCGGGATTTTCCCCAGATCTCCTGCGGAGGGATGTTATCCCGCTTGGAAGCCCATGGATTCCCTCCGGATCTGAACTGCCCCGTTCAGATATGGAGGGAAGGCGTGGGCTTTTGAAGGGGGTTGGGAAGCCCAGGCCTTCCCTCCAGATCTGGATGCGAGGCCATCCAGATCCGGAGGGAAGGTGTGGGCTTCCAAACCCATGCATTCCCTCCATATCCGAAGGGCCGCGAAGTGATTCCGGGGAAAAAAACGGCCCCGAATTCAAAACTACAAATTCACTTCCGGGTTGCTTAAGGCCCTTCAAAAACAATGCGGAAGTAATTTAAATATGAATTTAAAATGACTTTTGTAGCTTTACGGCGAACCTAACCATCCCTAGATGCTACAATAAAGAGTTGTGACTTTCCTAACCATTGAATGACTCAGATCAGCAGGAAGGGGAGACAGATTCCTAAGAAGCTGTAGGTCTTGAAAATGGAACTATTTCTGAGGCTGAAGAGAGGGAATCCAGGGCAGCAGAAATTGGCAGAAGTGGTAAATGCCAAAAATGATCCCCCCCCCCCCCCAATCCTTTAAAGAACAACAGAGAGAGAAACCCCAAGCCCAGTGCCAGTTAAGTCCTAGACACTGACCTAATTAAACACAGGTGGCCTTGAAGGAGCTGAATATCAATGTCCCAGCAATTATTTCTTAGATTTAATGCTGTCTCCTCTGGTTGCGTGGAAATACGCTTTATTGTTCCTGGCTCCTCCTGAAAAAGACAGGTGCAACAGTACACCGAGCCCTCAGCCAGTTAGAAGCCTGGAGAAACTAAACCAACAGAACCATTAATAATCCAACCCTGAACAGGAGAAAAATGGCTGTTCTTGTCAGTGGCTGTTGGAAAGCATGAATGAGAAAATGCTGATGGAAGGCTCAACAGTAGAGCTAGAGTACAGTAGTGAACAGCAGCTCCCTCAACCAATCTCTGAAGCAGCATCCATGGAAGGAGCTACTACTCAGCCTGCTGAACAAGTGCAGGCAAATTCCTCTGAACAGGCTGAGGAAAAGTAAACTGAGACTTGCATAAAGAGAGGTCTCAGCTGGGCAGTAATTAGTTGAGAAGAGAGCTATCTATGAAATTAAGATTTAAGGAACTGAAGACTGGTACCTGCTTGCTTGCTGCAACATTAGTTCTAGATGCTACAACTCTGGACTCTTGATATCTCATGTTTCCTGGACTCTGGACTTTACCTTGGACCTCAGCGTGAGCTAGCAGACCCTATCAAGGAGGCATAATACAATTTTTTCGCCTCTCTGATAGCATGCTCATAAGCGTCCTTAAACTGCTTATAAGTTGATCTTGCAGCTTCGTCACGATGCTCCCGCCACACGCCCTCTAGCCGTCTCTTCTCCTGCTTCATTGATTGCAATTTTTCGGTGTACCAAGGGGACCAATTCTTGCGGGGTCGGAGAGGGCACCTAGGGGCAATCTCGTCAAGTGCAGAGGAGAGCCCGATGTCCCATGCCTCCACCTGCTCTTCGATCGAGACGCTGACAGTCTCCAATCCCCTCAGAGCATTCAGGAACCTTGTAGGTTCCATAAGTCTCTTCAGGCAAACCCAAATTGGTTCAGCACCCCTACTGGGAGGTGTAGCTAACTCTAACCAGATTTCCAGAACACAGTGGTCCGACCATGGAACCTCAGTAACTGAGGTTAGGATCACTTGGATTCCAGCGCAGTAGACCAAATCCAAGGTATGTCCAGCCTGATGTGTGGGCCCAGTACTACAATATGAGAGTCCTAGAGTTGCCATGGATGACACTAGGTCATTCACTGCTCCAGGAAGGGAGGCCGTGTCGGCGTGTATGTTGAAGTCCTCCAGGACAACAAGTCTGGGAAACCTCAAGGCCCAATCCAACACGACCTCCAACAGCTTTGGTAGGCTGTAAATGACTCACAACCCTGGGACGGACATTTGGATTCTCTCTCATCTATTCTGTTAATGCTTGCATCTCTGTTGGAATATCAGCTTGACCTTGGACAGTTAATGTATTCTCTGCTAGTATTTGGGGGTCAAGGCTTTGACAGTTCTTTTATCCTGTTTTCACAGCTGCAGATGCTAATCTTTCCTCTCTACTATTTGGCCATTGGAGCTCATGCTTTTACCATAAAGTTTGTGCTGTGTGCTGAGGTCAAGACAAGGAAGTCCAACATAATGATGCTGGTGAAGATTTACACTCTTCCAAGGAACAATGAGAGCTTAATTGCACCTCAGACCATTCACCTAAGACCATTCAAGTGAAAATTGCCTATGTGAAAAGACATCCTCTATACCAGTGTTTCCCAACCACTGTTCCATGGCACACTAGTGTGCTGTGAGCAATCACCTGGTGTGTCGCGGAAAAACCTCTCTTCCCCCCTTTCTTCCTCGTCCTGCCGAACTCCTGCTGCTGCTGCTGCTTGGGGGGGGAGGAGGAAGGGCTGGGCGGCGGCGAAGAAGGGGCCGAGGCGCCGCCTCCTTCGGCCGTTTCCTCAGCCAGCCAGCCTCCAATCGAGGGAGGGCGGGGAACGGAAGCGGAAGTGAGGAGCGCAGTCCAAGGCAAGCCCACCGGCTTCTTCTTTCAAACTGCAGGAAAGAAGGAAGGAAGGACATTCAAGTGCCACCTCGGAGTTGGTTGAGGTAGGCAGGATTTCCCTGGGTACTGGTTGTGGGGGGTCGGGAGCAGGTCAGGGTTTTGCCCTCCCTTCTGCTCGAGATCCCCGTGTACAACTGGTGGGCCACTGTGTGATACAGAATGCTGGACTAGATGGGCTGAGGTCCGATTCAGCATGGCTCTTCTTATGTTCTTATGAAGGCAGGCAACCGCAACCGTGAGTGCCTTCCCTTCTGGTGTGGAAGAGGGAGAGAGCCATTCAGGAAGGGAGCCACCTTGGGGTTCTGTGTGGGAAGTTTGGCCCAGTTCTATCATTGGTGGGGTTCAGAATGCTCTTTGATTGTAGGGGAACTATAAATCCCAGCAACTATAACTCCCAAATGTCAAGGTCTATTTCCCCTGAACTCCATCTGCATTCATATTTGGGCATATTGAGTATTGGTCCTGATCCAACATTGTTTGAGTCCACAGTGCTCTCTGGATATAGGTGAACTACAACTCCAAAACTCAAGGTCAATGCCCACCAAACTCTTATAGCATTTTCTCTTGGTTATGGGAGTTCTGTGTGGGAAGTTTGTGTCTTTCTGCCATTCCTGCCAGGATATCTATGTTGTGTTCATCAAAGCAGGTCCAGGTTTCACACTGAGTGTATAAATACATTTAAAAACATATTAGCTCTATGTATTACTGTGTTAGAGTGTCATTTTGTGTCATTTTGGTTGGTGGTGTGCCCCAGGATTTTGTAAATGTAAAAGGTTGGGAAACACTGCTCCATACAAAAGGTTCTCAAGTACCAGGAGGACACTAAGCCAAAGTGGCCCGGACCTGTGCCATTAAACACCCTCCTTTGCTCCCCCCCCCCCCGTCATTCCATTAAAATGTTGATTTAAACAGCTCATGAATAAACCTTTACAGCAGAACTGCATTGCATTGTGAAGGATTTCTGAGCAACCCAAAGATATGGATTATTTTTATCTGCTCCATCTGCAAACTGTAATGAATTCTTGTTCCTCTTTATAGGAGCTGTCCTCCCAGCTTAAATCTTTCCCCAGAACCTGTTTACCAGCACTTACAATGCAGGCTGTGGGATCATAAATTGCCTGTTATGAACTGAAGATTTGGGGCTGTAAAGAACAAATGCGGCAAAAAAACAAGCAGATGCTGACCAAGGAAATGAGATTATAGATATGAAAATTCTGCTAAATTGCAAAAATAAAAAGCAAAACCATATAAGGTGCAACTTAGGACATTTATCAGCCCTTTGGTTTTATTCTAGAGAATGGCAATGTCATACCAAGGCAGAGTTTTGTCTTATAAAAGATTTAAGAAGCCAGATGCCTCTCCTCAGCTGGGTTTGATCTTGAGCCTATTTTTCCCCACAACATAAACGCATTGATTTCAGTTATTATACTCTGTCCAAGGTGGTTCAAGACTGTTCATTGATCACATAAACAATATTACAAGGACTGCCTTGGCTGTGCCAATTAATGGACCATGAAGATGCTAAGGAGTTTGTCCAGGTCTTGAGCTGGTGCCTGGCCACTGTGATGGTCTGGAAGAGAGCGAACAATTGGAAGTTGAATCCAGACAAGACAGAGGTACTGCTGGTCAGTCGCAAGGCCGAACAGGGTATAGAGTTACAGCCGGTGCTGGATGGGGCTACACTCCCCTTGAAGGCACAGGTTTGCAACTTGGGAGTCCTCCTGGATTCATAGCTGAGCCCATGGCCGGATTACCCATAAGGCCAGACTAGGCCATGGCCTCGGGCGGCGGATTTTGGGGGTGGCATTTCCGGCCCTGAAGGAAGGTGTGAAGGAAGGAGTGGCGCCCGCCCGCGGGACAAGGAGCCAGGGGAAGTCCCGCCGCCCCTAGGGCGATTAACGCGGCGGGCGCCACTCCTTCCCTCAGTGAAGTGAGGAGGTGCGCAGGTGCGAGCGCGGCGGCAGGGGAAGTCGCGTGAGTCTCCCTAAGGGCGGGACTTCTGGCGGCGCCTTGTGCGTCACGCCGGCAGTGGCTCCGCCCCTCCTCCTTTCAGTGAAGGAAGGGGGCGAAGCCGCCGTGACGCACAAGACACGGCCGGAAGTGCCACCCTTAGGGAGACTCACGCAACTTCCCCACCCCCCCACCCCCCGCTCGCCCATGCCCCAAACACGAGCGGGGCGGTGGTGGGGAAAGCCGCATGAGTCGCCGTAGCGGCGGGACTTCCAGCGGCGCCTTCTCCTTCTCACCGGTTCTGCCTCCCTCCCTTCACTGAGGGACTTCCAGCGGCGCCTTCTCCCGCTTGGAACTGGACAGGCAGCCAGTGGAGCTGACACAACAGAGGAGTGGTATGCTCCCTGTATGTCACTCCCGTGAGTAACCTGACTGCCACCCGTTGGACTAATTGAACAGTCTTCAAAGGCAGCCCCACGTAGAATGCGCTGCAGTAATCTATTCGGGATGTAACAAGAGTGTGGACCACTGTGGCCAGATCAGACTTCCCAAGGTACCGGCGCAACTGGCGCACTAGTTTTAACTGTGCAAGAGCTCTCCCAGCCACCGCCGAGACCTGGGGTTCCAGGCTCAGTGATGAGTCCAGGATCACTCCCAAGCTGCGAACCTGCGTCTTCAGGGGGAGTGTAACCCCATCCAACAGAGGCTGTAACCCTATGCCCTGTTTAGCCTTTCGAATGACCAGGAGGACCTCTGTCTTATCTGGATTCAGTTTCAATTTGCTAGCTCTCATCCAGTCCGACACAGCAGCCAAGTACCGGTTCAAGGTCTGGACAGCCTCCTTGGTAACAGGTGGGAAGGAGTGACAGATTTGGACATCATCTGCATAGAAACGACACCGCATTCCGAAACTCCGGATGATCTCCCCCAGTGGCTTCATTTAAATGTTAAACAACATCGGGGACAGTACTGAACCCTGTGGGACTCCACAAGACCAAAGTTGTGGTGTCAAACAGGTGTCACCCAATAACTTCTGAGACCGTCCCTCAAGAAAGGACCGGAGCCACTGCAAAACAGTACCTCCAAGCCCCATATCTGCAAGGCATCCCAGAAGGATACAGTGGTCAACGGTATCAAAGGCCGCTGAGAGGTCCAGCAGAACCAACAGTGACACACTTCCCCTGTCTAGTTCCTGGCGCAGATCATCTACCAAGGTAACCAAGGCTGTCTCCGTTCCATGTCCCAGCCTAAAGCCAGACTGTGCCCATGCCCGGATTACCCATAAGGCCAACCTAGACCATGGCCTAGGGGCGCAAGCTGAGGGGCGCAGATCACGAACCAAAAAATAATAATAAACTCGTCCGCACCCCTCTTTCCCCCTTTCTCATGCCCCTCCTCGCTCCTTCTCCCGGCAAAGTCTCTGTTCCGTCGCCCCGTCTCTCGCTCTCTGGGCTGCGGGGGGGGCCCTTACATTGATCCATTGATTTGCCCGTGGGTCTCTGGCTGGCCTGAGCTCCTGGCTCCCAAGGAAGCTGTCGCCTTGCCCTGCTCTCCCGGCGGCAGACTGTAAATTCCTGCAGCCAGAGCCGAGCGGCAGAGGGCAGTGGGAGGGAGAGGAGAAGAAGGAGTACGAGGCAACTAGGAGGAAAGAAAGAAAGTAAAGAACGAAGAGAGGGAGAGGGGAGAGAAAGGGCATTGCTTGGGTGGCCCTCCAACCCAGGCTCACTCCTGTGCTCTCGGACCAAACCGGGGTGGCCTGCTTGGCCAAAGGGAGCCGCGGGAGGGAGGGAAGGATCAAAGCCAGGGTCTCGCTATCCTGGCTTCGGGAGCAGCCGAACAAAAGCCGCACAAACCCCAACATGAATCCTCCCTTGGTCTGTGGGAGCGCACACCAAACGGACATCTCTCTCTCTCTCTCTCTCTCTCTCTCTCTCTCTCTCTCTTGCGCACACGCGCTTTCTCTCTCGTGCTTGCCTTTGGAGCGAGTTTGCACCCGCTGCGCTCTCCCCAAGCCTCCCGAGGAGACCTTCAGAGCACAGCGGAGCTTTCCAGCCGGTGGGAATGGGGACCTTGGAGGTGGCGGGATGGTGCCTACTCGCCTTTCTCTTCTGCTCTGGAAGCATCATGGTGAAAGCCAGCCAAGTGTGGGTCTGAATGGTGGGGGGGAGGGGCGGTAGAGGTTGGCTTAAAGGGGGCGTAATACCAAAGTGTGGCCTAGGGTGCAAAAAGGTGTTAATCCGGGCCTGACTGTGCCGAATCTAGATAATCAGTGTCTACCAAGTAATTAATTTCTGAGAAGAGTTTTAGCAGATCTTGATTGGGAGGAGACATAGAAACCTTTTCGGTGCTCTCTGCCCTCCACTATAATGGTAGACTTGGAGATGGGATATCTCATCAGAGAGTGAGTCCTGGGCAGTGACGGGGATTTGTAACATAGCTCCACTTGCTATGAACTCTTACACTATGCAGCACAATGTACAATCTCAGCCAGCATATGACATTATATTTTAAAGTTGTTAAATTAAACATAAAACATCAAGGGCAGGGAGTAAAATCATGCATGGGATAGAAAAGGTGAATAAAGAAAAATTATTTTCTTTGTCACAAAACACTAGGACTAGAGGGCACTCCCTGAAGCTCCAAGGTAGGAAAATTAGGACTAATAAAGGGAAATATTTCTTCACCCTGAGGGTCATTGGGTTATAGAACTCACTTCCAGAAGAGGTTGTGACAGCTGTCAGCCTGAACAACTTCAAGGCAGGATTAGACAGATTCATGGATACCAAGTGTATCGGTAGTTACTGAAAAGGACATTCAAGTGCCACCTCGGAGTTGGTTGAGGTAGGCAGGATTTCCCTGGGTACTGGTTGTGGGGGGTCGGGAGCAGGTCAGGGTTTTGCCCTCTGTGACAACCCCTTGTTGACCAGCCCCAGACTGGACAATCTTTCGGAATCCAAACCGCTAACCCTAAATGCAAGGGGGCCTCGAAGTTACCTCAGCAACTGCTGTCTTATGGCAGGGTAGACTATCTTCCCCACTAACCATTGAATTGCAGAGACTTTAAATTTCTCAGTAACCACTTGACCACACTGCCACCATTTGTCTGTCTGACCACTGACCTTGAGGACCACCACCAATAAAAGAACTAACAGAGGTGTTTTTCTTTTAAGATGTAAATAATTTATTATGACACAAATGGGTACAAATCTTGATTGGTTTTATACTTCCTCAGAGGCACAAACTTATTCTGTTACACAAAACACAACTGGGGTTATACTATAGGGTTCCCACTAACCCTCTATAGACCTCTGGACTCTTCCATCTTTAACTAGGTCTCTACACCCATAAAACTGGACTGCTCTCTTGCAGACCTTAAGACTAACTAAAGACTGAACTGTTCTCTTACAGTCCTTAAGACCAACTAACTCAAAACAAACTCCTCCCCCCTCTCATGGCAGTTGGCTTCCAACCGCTCTTTACCAACTGTAAAATTCATACCTTGAACATTCTAAAAGGCTCTGGCCCTGGTTGCTATGGCGACAGCTCTTCGGAGCTTCTGCCAAGCCTCCCTTCTGTCTCACCCACATCAACAATTCATAGGATATTCCTTTGAACTACACAAAACAATATACATTTAACATATGTTATACAACATTTACACACCAATAATAATAATAATAATAATAATAACTTTATTTCTTGTGAGTCGCCCTCCACCATTGGTGCTCCGGGCGACTTACATCATTTAAAAAACACAGGTACATCAATTAAAAACACAGGTACAGAGAACCATAGAGGGCCTAGCCTCCAGGTTATCTAGTCAATCCCCAAAACGCCTGGCAGAAGAGCCAAGTTTTCAAGTCGGACAGGAATCTGGCTGGGGCCGATGTGGCCCTGAGAGCAGGCGGAAGTGTATTCCAGATCACAGGGGCCACCACAGAGAAGGCTCTTCGTCGGGTCTTTGTCAGCCGGGCCTCTCTCACCCCTGGGATAGCTATACGGTCACCATTTATTGCACGCGCTGGTCTTTCACTGCATTGGTCTGTCAGCCGATCACCCAGATAGGCTGGTCCGGTTCTTGCCGTGCTTTGAAGGTTAGCGCCATGAGTTTATAGATCACTCTGAACTCTGTAGGCAGCCAATGAAGAACTTTTAGGATTGGTGAGATATGGTTCCTAGCCGATGCCCCGGAAATGAGTCTGGCCGCTGCATTCTGAACAAGTCTCAACCTCCGAGTCGTGGACAGCGGTAGACCCGCATACAGGGCATTACAATAGTCGAGTCGAGAGACCACGGTGGCATGTATCACAGTCTTCAACGCCTCTGATGGTAGGTAGGGGGCCAGCCGTCGGGCCCTGCGAAGATGAAAGAAGGCGCCCTTGGCTGCAGCCTGGATCTGGGCTTCCATCGTCAGTCTCTCGTCCAGAATCACTCCCAGGCTCTTCACCGCCGGAACCGAGGACAGGGGCTCGCCTTCAAAGAATGGTAGTGGTGAGTGAGGGTCGGGTCGGCCAGGCCAGAGGATCTCCGTTTTGCCGGATTGATTTTTAGCCTGTGTGCTCTGAGCCAGCTTGTCACCGCCCTCAGCCCCTGACTAAAGCTTTCAGGCACCGACGACATCCCTGGGTCGAGCTTCAGCAACAGCTGTGTGTCGTCGTATTGGTAGCAGCTGAAACCATGGCTCTAGCGATACTGGCCAGGGGCTGGACATAGATGTTAAAGAGGGTGGGGACAAGATGGCACCCTGAGGGACCCCCACTCCAGCCCGCATTTCCTGGAGACCTGGCCCTGCCACTCGACCGCTGCAGCGGCCCCGCAGGAACGATCCTAGCCAAGTCAGAGCCTTATCTTGGATCCCGGAGGCAACCAGGCGGCGGAGTAACAGATCATGGTCGACGGTGTCGAAGGCCGCGGTTAGATCTAAGAGGACCAGGACTGCCGAGCCCCCTCCGTCCAGCTGGCGGCGGATGTCATCCGTAATCGCTATCGACATCATTACACCCTCCCTTCTGCTCGAGATCCCTGTGTACAACTGGTGGGCCACTGTGTGATACAGAATGCTGGACTAGATGGGCTGAGGTCCGATTCAGCATGGCTCTTCTTATGTTCTTATGTTCTTATGAGTGCTAGAGTCTCCCTTTGGTCAGTCCTGTGTATGAGTTCTGTGCCCAGGCACTGCTACATTCAGAACTTTCTTTATCTATGCCAGCATTTTGATATAAAGTTTATCCTGATGGCATATCTTCAAAGAGTCATCTACAGAGACTGCTGGGTCTGGAGAAACTGTAAAGGTATAGCCTGGATCTTATTGTTACTCCCAGCTGGTGTAAATCTATGAAATCAGTGGGATGCACCTAAATGTTGACTCACCGGTCAAATATTGAATCAATAGCTGGTGAGGATTTACCAACATGATTCAGGCCATGTAGACCTTCTGATCTACAGAAAAACATGAGTTCTGTGAGCCACAGAGGAATTAATGTACAAACCTTTTTTGTTGCAGAACCAGGAAATCAGACAACTCGTATACGTTCTGGGTAAAATACAGCGTTCATAGGGTCTTCTACCAAGAACAATTAAAGGTTTTGTTACATTTATAAAATAATGATGGAGAAGAGATCTGATGAGGATGGAGCAAAAGATACTTGGTGGCTAATTATTCAATGGGATAGGATATTTATTTATTTATTTACTATTTGTATGACTCCTTTCTCAGCCTATCGGCGACTCAAGGCAGTTTACAACAAGTTAGTACACATAGTAACAAAGTACAGATTAAACATTAAAACAATATAAAACCACAATAAGAGCAATAAGAACCAACATTATTATCATCAGTGTCTCCTAGTTAAAACGTTGTCCAAGTTCCATCATCAATTGGGGTCCTTGCTACCTATTTACAAAGATAATGGAGCCTGAAGTGCCAAGGGCTGCAAAAACATCATCAGTGAGCCACAGACTGCATTTTGCCTATCTGGATTTAGAGACAGGGGTTTATCCCACCAACCCTCATGCCCGGATTACCCATAAGGCCAACGAGGCCATGGCCTAGGGGCGCAAGCCGGGGGCGCAGATCACGGACCAAAAAAACCCTGGTCTTCGCCCATCTTTCCCCCTTTCTCATGCCCCTCCTCACTCCTTCTCCCGGCAAAGTCTCTGCTCCGTCCCCTCCGTCTCTCATGCGCTCTCTCTCTCTCTCGCACGCGCACTCTTTCTCTCTCTCTCTCTTGCTCTCTCTCTCTCTCTCACGCATGCACGCTCTCTCTCACTCTCTTGCTCTCTCTTGCATGCGCACGCGCGCTCTCTCGCTCTCTCGCTCGCTTTCTCTCTTGCTCTCTCTCGCGCGCTCTTTCTCTCTCGTGCGCGCCTTTGGAGTGAGTTTGCACCCGCTGCACTCTCCCCAAGCCTCCTGACTCCCGAGGAGACCTTCAGAGCACAGCGGAGCTTTCCAGCCGGTAGGAGTGAGGGCCTTGGAGGTGGCGGGAGGTTGGCTTAGAGGGGGCGTAATTTCAAAATGTGTACTAGGGTGCAAAAAAGTGTTAATCTGAGCCTGACAACCCTAACAACGCAAATGAATGCTAAAGAGAGCCTAAGGATCAATGAAATAGTGAGAGCCCCCAGCCCTAAAACTGAGGGGAAGGGGAGTGTGGGAAGCTTGCCCATTGCCACCAATGGGACGAAAATCAGGTGACCAAACAGTTACCGTTCTCACATAGCTTTTGTTCCACTGATATTTCCCTACCAAAGGGGGTGTACCGTTTTGTGCCATCTGAATGGACGGTACGAAATGGAAACACAAAATAAATGGATGACACAAATACCGGGCCCATGACTACCTTGGAGTGGATTTCTCAGGTGACCAGGGGAGCATTTGCACAGCTAAAAGTGTGCCAGCTGTGCCTGTACTTGGGAAGCCTGACTTGGCCATGGTAGTCTACACTCTGGTTACATCTCGTATAGACCACTGTAACGCTCTCTACGTGCGGCTGCCTTTGAAGACTGTTCGGAAGCTTCAATTGGTCCAACGGACAGCATCCAGGTTGATAACAGGAGCGGCACTCAGGGAGTGCACAACTCCTCTGTTGCGCCAGCTCCACTGGATGCCAGTTTGCTACCGGGCACAATTCAAAGTGCTGGATTTAGCCTTTAAAGCCCTAAACGGTTCTGGCCCAGCTTACCTGTCCGAAGGCCTCTCTCCCTATGAACCATACAGGTGTTTGAGATCATCTGGGGAGGCCCTGCTCTTGGTCCCACCTTCATCGCAGACCCGATTGGTTGGGACGAGATACAGGGCCTTCTCAGCGGTGGCCCCTCGGCAATGGAACGCCCTTCCTAGGGACATTAGATCAGCCTCCTCCCTCCTAACATTTTGAAAGAAATTAAGACCTGGCTGTTTGAGCAGGCTTTTACAGATGAAATAGAACTATCTCATTGTGATCACAGAATGATTCGACGATGCGATGGAAAATGATTTTAATGATGAGACGCTGGGAACTGTATTTTTTTATTTTAATTGCTAATTGTTTATTGTTTTTATCTGTTAGTATACAACTGTTTTTTAATTGTATTTTATATTGTGGGCACTGGTTGCCATGTGTAAACTGCCTCAAGTCACCTTCAGGCTGAGAGGGGCGGTATAGAAATATAGTAAATAAATAATCAGGCCAGGATTACCCATAAGGCCAACCTAGGCCATGGCCTAGGGGTGCAAGCCGAGGGGGGCGCAGACCACAGACCAATAATAATAATAATAATGTTGAAACAAATAAAAACGCAATGCGCATCGAGATGAGGACGGAAGGATACTGGAGATCCTCCTTTTCGGCGGCGCCCCTGCCCCTTCCTGAATACCAGCTCCTGCCTCTGCTATTGTTGTGCAAACGGCATATGCGCAGGGGCT
This sequence comes from Anolis apletophallus, assembly GCA_030556195.1. Taxonomy (NCBI): domain Eukaryota; kingdom Metazoa; phylum Chordata; class Lepidosauria; order Squamata; family Anolidae; genus Anolis; species Anolis apletophallus. The sequence continues at coordinate 27,654,401 of JARBWK010000003.1, forward strand.
CTCGACACTGGCGTCAACGTCGGCAGGAACAATTAACTCCCTCTATGCCGACAGCATCCACTTGCTGGCTCCTTCAGTGCAAGTACTGGAAACTCCATTGCACAGTCTGCGCATGCCCGAACACCATGAAAACTGGTATTCCTCCTCCAACACAAGGACTCCTCCTTACTGGAGAGAGAAGCATAACTGCCGGCTACGGCACATGCGCAAACCCCAGTACAGGAGAGAAGCCCAACACGGCAAGCCCCGGTATCGGGGAGAAGCGCGGCATCGGTACAGCTGCTGACTACAATGCATGCGCAATCCCCGATACCGGGTAGGAGCCAAGTGCCTCAAGCCCCGGCATCGGGGAGGAGGCTCCTCCCCCCATGTCTGCATAGTGCCTGCCGAGAGGGAAACTCCTGTGGCGGACCTAGTGGGGCCACACCGGGAGAGCTGGATGCGGGGCCCTAAGGGGGACGAGCGGATGAAAGGATGGGGGGGTGCGGTAGAGGTTGGTTCAAAGGGGGCGTAATTCCAAGGTGTGGCCTAGGGTGCAAAAAGGTGTTAATCCGGTCCTGTAAATAATAGTACCATCCTGCTTTTGTCTCCTTTCTTTCCTAACCTAGTATACAAACTAGAGCCATATTTTCCTCATTTTTTTCTTCAGCTGGCGTATGTGTGTGTGTGTTAAAGGAAGAAGAAGCAAAGGAAGAAAATTACTGTAAATAATAGGATATTCCGAAAGCTTCCCATGTAGGTATTAACATCTGCTAGAAAGATAACAGTGTCACCACTGGAGAATAATACAGCAAGCGGGGACATGTCTAAGTGATGGGGAAGGGATCTGTGAGATTGTTAGAGGAAACTTTGAAGACTGAATTGCATAAAATTACTGTCATATCAAGACAAGCAATTGGTTGTATGGCCAAGCTTATAGGCTGTATGGAAATGAGCCGAATTGTGCATAAATGGTGATGTTATTCTGGGGTTGGGAGGGGTGTTTTAGGGGATGGCGGCGCATCACAGTAAGGAAGCAGAATTAAATTTACACAGCGAGAGACAGGCAGAAAGAGATGCCCCATCACCCCCTATGAGGCTGTCACTGGCTCTTGCCAGTCACACTGGAAAGATAGGATCACAAGATGCAGAGTTCTCAAAACTCAAGACAAGACAAGGGCTTGATGGATAGAATTAGGTCAGCATGAATCCATCCAGCTTAGAGAGATGCAGAAAGATGAGGTAAGAGTTGGGAAATTCATTGTGTGGGGAAACTGGTTTTGTATCGTTAGCGAGAAAAGGAAGGCATTAGAAAAGAGATGTTATCCACTCAAGGGAGAACTTGGCGGTCAGGATCTCACCTGAGGGAATTTCAATACATGAAGGAACACCTTTCCCTATATATACCTTCCTGCAGACTCATATCTACCCAAGAGACCCTCATCTCACACACACCATCAAGGGCAATACAGCGCAGGAGGAGGTGAGAGAGGGCCTTATCTGACTGTAGGTAGCACTCCAATTGTGGAAGGGACTGATTGGCACCAACACCGACATCAATCTGGCACTAATCTAAGTGATTTCACATTAGCCTTGATTGTTTTTATTGCTTTCAAGCCTCTTTTAATCTGTTAGCTTGGTCAATAAACTTGTAGTCAGCTTAAATTATTATTTCTCCATTAAATTGGTCACTAATGTAACTTGTTCCTCCCTGTTACCATACACTTTGATTCCACTAGGGATGTTTCCAAAGGCAAAAAAAAAAAGCTTCAATTTCAGAATCGGATGTTGATTTTGTTCAAAAATTGGATGTGATTGACTTCCGAATTTTTGGAATTTTTTTCGGAATTGATTCGGAAGTATTTCCAAAATTTGGAAGTCTTCACAAATGGCGTCTGCCTTCAAAAATGGCCCAAAAAGTCAACGGAAGGGAAAGTCAGGTGTTAGCCATTAGCCAATGATCTATCAGCAAGAAAATTCGGGAATTACATCCGAAATTTAGAATTTGGAATTCCAAACAAATCGGAAATGCAACACCACTCCCTGTTTGGGAGGCAGTAATCAATAGTTGCTTCAAAAGTCAGAAGTAGTGAAAAAACTTCCAAAATTTGGAAGTATCCGAAATTCGGAAACAGCTCTAGATTCCACCTATCTGAATATAGGTGGGACATCTGATGGGAAATCTGTTGGAGTATGTAAGAAATCAGTTAATATGTGTGTGTGTCAACTGTAAAATAAGATGCACGAAGCTGATTGGTCTATTTTCCCCAAACTCCACCAGTGTTCACATTTGGGCATATTGAGTATCTGTGCCAAGTTTGGTCCAGATCTATCGTTTGAGTCCAAAGTGCTCTCTGGCTGTAGGTTAACTACAACTCCAAAACTCAAGGTCCATGCTCACCTAACCCTTCCAGTATTTTCTGTTGGTCATGGGAGTTCTGTGTGCCAAGCTTGGTTCAATTCTATCGTTGGTGGAGTTCAGAATGCTCTTTGATTGTAAGTGAACTATAAATCCCAGCAACAAACAACTTCCAAATGACAAAATCAAATCCCCCAACCCAACCAGAATTCAGATTTGGGCATATCGGGTATTTGTGCCAAATCTGCTCCAATGAATAATATCAGATATTTACATTACGATTCATAACTAGCAAAATTACAGTTATGAGGTAGTAACGAAAATGTTTGGGTCACCACAACATGAGGAATGGGCTTGGCCGACTCACCGGCTGAGCAGGTTGTGGTGCGGAGGTTGTTCTCACCGCCATCTTGTTGTAGGGTAGGAGGGGGCTTCTTCCCCCCAGAAGCCCCTGGGTGGCGGGAAGGTTTCCCACCACCAACGCCAGCCAGCCAATGATGGGGCTGGCCCCGCCCCGCCCTCTGTCATCAGCCGGTCACTCATTTAAGGTTGCCCGGGACTTCCTGCCAGCATGTGGGGCCAGAGCCGGATTTTCCTCCCACCCTTCCTACTTTATTAGTTACTTGTTGGTTGCACTACTTTGTCTATATTTATTCTTCGTTTGCATTTGGTATGTTAAGTTATGTTGTTAAGTTATTTGTTGTTATGTTCATTGTCGCAACTCTGTGTTTAGCATGTGGCATGGGCCCTGTATCTGGCTGGCTTATCGCCCCTTGGTTGTTAGGGGGGATAACGCCCTTGCCCCCTGGGGTGCTGAGTTCCATGGACAGGGATTGGGCCGGTGGCACCCTGGCATGCAAGCGCCTTCGGACAATTGTGGGCTGTCCGACCCCTGATCCAGGACCCATGCATGGCCGCCAATCCTTGTTCCTGTTTTCAATAAATGAGTTGTGGCCAATTTTCATCTAACCACTTGTGTTTGTGTCATTGATTCATGGTGCGAGGCGTATCACCCTTGCACACGCAACTGTATTAAGGGATCACGGCATTAGGAAGGTTGAGAAGCACTGGTTTAACCAAAGGTTGGGTGGCCATCTGTCAGGATTGCTTTCATTGTGTATTCCTTCATGGCAGACGATTGAACAAGATGGGCCTTTGAATCCCTTCCGCTTCTTTGACCCTGTGATTCCATTTAGTTGTACAATAAACAAATGAGTTTATCGAGCCCTGGTTGATGCAAAACTTATTTGAAAGGCGTGATCGGAAGCGCTGGATCTGTTTCTGGAATTGCTACGTTGCTGCAGAGAAATAATTCATTTAATCAGCTCCCCGTTACATTTCTTCACAAACCCAATATGTTCCACGGCTGTGTGTTCAAGTATCTTAAGTAAATGCTTCAAATGTATAATAAATGGAACACATCCAGATAAAGCTCTCTGAAGGGTGTTTCGTTTCCCTCTTTGTCTGAATTATGAATAAAATGAATGCTCGTGACAGAAACAGCAACAATGGGAGCGGGGAGAATATTTAGAAAAATAACTCGCATCTCCTTGTGGCAACAGGCGCTGCGTTTCCAGGGGCTCGTCCTAGTTCTGGAGTGGCTGAAGTAATTCATCTTTGACTGCCGACTGAATTAAATCCAGAACCCTTGGAAGTAAGCCCCATTGACTTCCTTCAAATTGGTTTCTGAATGAAGTGTGTTGAGGAGTGCGGCTGAAACAAGCTCAAGGCATATTTGGCCCGTGGCTGCAGAATCTCCCTGCAAATTCCAGGCCGGAGAATGCCAATCATCTTAATGCCTTGCTATGCATCATGGAAACTGGAAGCCTACTTTTGCTTTTCGCTAAGCAAATGAGCAGACCAGCTAAAATACGAGAGACTTACGATTCACTTGGCAATCCGGCACAGAGCAACTCCCTGTTAAAAACAAATGCAAACCATGCTGCCTAGAAAGAACATGAGATGTTTTTGGAAGGTCAAGCTAATGCTTGAGTATATCAGTGGCAAGGGCAACTGGAAGTTTTGGCTTTCAGTCTAATCCAGAGTTTCTCAACCCCTGGAGGGTCACAAGGGGGTTTCAGAGGTGTCGCAAAAGACCATCAGAAAACATATATTTCTGATGGTCTTAGGAGCCCATTTGGAAGAAAAGGCTGAAGATCTCTCCGCCTGTCCTTCTCTTTCTGTTTGGAAACAGACGGCGAATCCTCCCACCAAAAGCCCTCATCTGCTTTGATTGGCCAACCTCTCAGCTGGCCTCTCAACCAAGGGAAAGGCTGTTTCTGAGACTCCTTGGAAGGAGAGAGCAGGCATGCTCAGCACATGGCAGCATGGTGCATGTGTGTGGACGAGGGAGAGTGTGTGAGACTGGAAGGAGGCTTGCGCCAGTGAGTCTCTTCAAGGCATGGGGGTTCTGTGAGGGAAGTTTGGCCCAATTCTATCATTGGTGGGGTTCAAAATGCTCTTTGGTTATAAATGAACTATAAATCCCAATGTGGTAAAGTCATATTTCTTTTAGTACAGGTTTTAAATATGGTTGATATTTATTAATATGTATATATGTTGAAGGGGTAAAATCTTAACAAACCCTAAAGGGTTAACAGAGATATTAGCATGCAGAATGTCCAAGGGGTTTCCGTTACCGTGGAAACAGGAGGTGGAGCCTGCAACTGGCCTTAGAATCTTCGAATTCAGTTGACAGTTGGCAGTGGAAGTCGAAGGAGAGAGGGTGTGTGGAGAGTTAGAGAGTCCATTTTAGCCAGCTGTCAGCCGGTTTTTAAAAAAAGACTCTGACTCTACTCTGTGAGAGAGTAGAAGAAAACCTGTGTTTGAACTGCTAGGAAAGCAGTTGGGTTTAAAGGACAAGCAGTTAGTGTAAAGACTGCTGAGCTATTGGTTCTGGGAGTACAGCTATATAGTATCAAGTTGCATCTCCATAGTTAGTGTATTGTAACTTTAAGATACGTGCCTCTAAGAAGATACTGTAACCACCTAAGCTTTGAACTCTGAAACCGCCACGCTTAGAACATTGTTTGAATAAACTTTGCAGTTCTTTAACAAAGATATCTCCCCGCGTAGTTCCTTCACACACAAGCCTCGAAAACAACTTCTTCCTAGTGGGTAGCCAGGTATAGTGAATGGTGGCAGCAAAAGTTAACAAATAGTGTCACTGGGAGTTTGGGTTAGAGCAGTGTTTCCCAACCTTTTTTGAGCCATGGCACACTTTTACATTTACAAAATCCTGGGGCACACCACCAACCAAAATGACACAAAATGACACTCTAACACAGCAATACATATAGTTAATGTGTTTTTAAATGTATTTATACACTCAGTGTAAAACCTGGGCCTGTTTCGATGAACTCAACATAGATATCCTGGCAGGAATGGCAGAAAGACACAAACTTCCCACACAAAACTCCCATAACCAAGAGAAAAATGCTATAAGAGTTTGGTGGGCATTGACCTTGAGTTTTGGACTTGTAGTTCACCTATATCCAGAGAGCACTGTGGACTCAAACAATGTTGGATCAGTACCAAACTTGGCATGAATACTCAATATGCCCAAATATGAATGCAGATGGAGTTCAGGGGAAATAGACCTTGACATTTGGAAGTTGTAGTTGCTGGGATTTATGGTTCCCCTACAATCAAAGAGCATTCTGAACCCCACCAATGATAAAACTGGGCCAAACTTCCCACACAGAACCCCCAGGAGGCAAGAGGAGGTCTCTACTTGGGGAAAGGGAGACGGGCCTTCCCAATGCATGGAGAGGGAGAGACCAAGTAGACAACGGGTGTGCAGGGGGGGTGTTTGTAATTTTGTGCCTGTATCGAGGTAGGTTTCTTAGGGTTTTTATACTTCAACACACTAAACTCTAAACTCCCTCATGGAGGTTCCAATTTCCCACGGCACACCTGATGATCGCTCACGGCACACTAGCGTGCCCCGGCACACTGGTTGGGAAACACTGGGTTAGAGGGAAACCCTGCCCTGACACAGTAATTGAAAGGTCAATGGGAAAGCTGACCTGTGTGAATACTTATTACATTATATGGTGGAAGCAAGGGGAAATAAAATAAGTCTTTATATGAATTGGTGGTAAGGGTGGAATAAGAAAACTACTCTGGTCAGTGGTGAGCATACAATATCTGGGCAGCAATCAAATATGCCATTCAGGAGAATAAAACATGAGGAGCTACAAATTCAGCAAGCCTTGATACTACAATATAACCCGTATGTCTGCTGGAATACATTTCAAGCCTTTCCATGGATATCGGAAACCATAGAAAATAGAAGAGCCTATAGTTGACTATACTTTGGCTGAAAGCCAACCATAGAATAGCACTGGAGGTCCTAGAAAGGCCCATAAGCACTTCCAAGAGGAAATATTTTTGAAGTATGGGTAAGTGATCGTCACCTCTCAGGAGTCCTTTAGTTTAATGACAGTTAGATTGAATTAGACTAGAATTCTTGGATCCCTTCCACCTCTATGATTCTACCTGAAAAGTCCCTCTCATTTTTTTCCAGTGCCTACCTAATTAGATAACCATTAAACCTATAATTTAAAATTACTCCAGTTCCGTGCTAATCCTGTAAAAATTAGATGCTAAATGAAAGTCAAAGACAGTCTGTTCCTCTCTGGAACCATGGTCGAGAATTAGTGTAATGCCTTTCTCCTCTTGCAAAGACTTTGGGAGGAAGCCACACTTCCATTGACAGAACTTAGAGCTGGCACTGCTTTGCCCTACAGATAGCAGCGTTTTCATATTCACTAAAATGCCTTGGATTTCAAAGGGGAAAGAGAATAAAGACCGAAAGCACATGCTAAGTGGAATTATGCAGGACATCCATCAGATTAGCCCAGCAGTAATGGGAGACTTGGACAGCAAGAAAATGATTTCAAGCAGAACGGAACAAAGTGAAAGCTCTGCAGTTCACACCCATTGCAAGGTCAGAATAAAGTTAATTCCACCGCTCGTGAAAACAGAGTGGATTATTTTTTTTAATAGTAGAGATATGGTAAGGTACAGAACAGGTCATTGTAGTTTGCAAGATTTGGAGTAGTGTAAAGCTTTACTTATAAGCTAGTTGTTGGGTTCCTTCTGACTGTTTCGTACAATTTGTGAGCCTTCGGACCAAACATGGACCCATTGGGAGGTTGATGGTACACCCTACTGAGCTGCCACCATGTTGTAGTGGTTTGAGCGCTGGGCTAAGACCACCAGCACTGAAGCGATGACTCTCGACGAGCAACTTCGCTGGACTGGCCAAGTTGTCCAAATTGAAAAGTACAGGTGTAGTCTGCCAAACTACTAGCACAAACAAACCAAAAGGGACAATATCCAAAATAGAATATATATTCAATTAAAACACAATAAATTACTTATGAATTGACTATAGTCCCTGCAGCCTGTGTAACAATATACAATGATTGAGGATAATCTGGTTACTTTCCTGATGTGAAGAGTAGGCTTAATGTAGATGTCCTTAAGATCTGGTTTTTCTGGTTTCGCAATAGCAAATATAAGTAGTCTTTTAAAAGTTCGTGGAAGGAACGGTTTATCCAGGCCGGCAGAGAGATGAATATAATTCAAGGTGTTCAAAATATTAATCCATTCGACAAATTGGTACGCCAGAAATAATCCAATATGCAGAGCCGGGTTGATGGACGAAAGTCAATGGGATCCCGCTCCATTTCGTGTTAGAAACGCTTCTTCAAAACCCAAAATGATATGTAGGCTTGGTTGGCGTCCACTCATAATCAGTCGTTCAAACATCAAGGCATACCGACCAGTCTCCCAAGCCTATATATCATTTTGGGTTTTGAAGAAGCGTTTCTAACGCGACACGGAGCGGGATCTTATTGACTTTCGTCCAACAACCCAGCTCCGTATATTGGATTATTTCTGGCATACCAATTTGTCGAATGGATTAATATTTTGAACACCTCGAATTATATTCATTTCTCTGCCAGCCTGGATAAACCGTTCCTTCCACGAACTTTTAAAAGACTACTTATATTTGCTATTGCGAAACCAGAAAAACCAGATCTTAAGGACATCTACATTAAACCTACTCTTCGCATCAGGAAGGTAACCGGATTATCCTCAATCGTCGTATATTGTTACACAGCCTTCAAGTTGTCCAAATGTCTGATCACTGTCACCAAAGCAGTTGTTTTATTCTCAGTCTCAGAAAATGGAATGTCGGTGGACAACAAAAGAGATTTAAAGATGGGCTGAAAACTAACCTTAAAAAATGTGGTATAAACACCAAGAAATGGCTCAGCCAGACTTAACGGGCCGAGCGTGTTGCGGTGCAGGGTGTCTTTGCCACCATCTTGGTTGGGAGTGGGGGGGGGCTTCTTCCCAGAAGCCCCTTGGGTGGCGGGAGAGTTTCCCGCCATCAGTGCCAGCTGGCCAATGGTGGGGCTGGCACCGCCTCCCTCTGCCCCATCAGCGGGCCGGTCCTCCCTTCCGCCCGGGCAGTCTACTTAGGTTGCCCGAGGCTCCTTAGCAGGTACTGGGCCTGTTCTTGCTTTTGTCCATCCCACCCACTCTGCCTGTATTCATTGTTTGTATCTTTTTTCTTTTCATGCTGTGCATTCATTGTTCGTATCTTGTTAACTTGGCTTGCTGTTACTTGTGTTCATCGTCGCAACTCTGTGTTTGGCGTGTGGCATGGGCCCTGGATCTGGCTGGCTTATCCCCCCTTGGTGGAAGGGGGGATAATGCCCTGGCCCCTGGAGTGCCGGGTTTTTGTGGACCGGTAGCAGGCCGATGGCACCCAGGCATGCAAGCTTCTTCGGACAACAGCGGGTTGTCCGACCCCGGATCCAAGACTCATGCATGGCTGCCAACCCTTGTTCCTGTTATCAATAAATGAGTTGGGGCCGATTTTATTCCAACCACTTGTATCTGTGTCTTATTGGTTTTAGGCGAGAGGTGTATCACCCATGCACACGCAACTGGGAAGAACTTGAGCATTGAAACTGGAGGTCAGCTGTTACGAATGGTGCTATGGAATTTGAAGAGGCTTGAATTGACAGCAAAAGGAAGAAATGTGCCAAGAATAAGGCATTCAAGCAAACCTTTGTTGTGAGTGCCTTCCATCTATAAATCTATGTCCTCATTGTAAAAGGCTGTGTGTGAATCTGGAATAGGTTTTCACAGTCACTTACAAACCAACCATCAAGACTCTAACCTTGGAAGACAATACGTCTCAGGGATGAGTGATTGTCTATGACAGTAGTTCCCAAACTTTTTTTTGACCAGGGACCACTCTCCATCATTAGTACCAAAAGGGTTATGACTCAGTTTTGGTCAACTTTAGATTGGGTTTGGTTATTTGAGATGCTGATTCAGAAAATTGCATTCAGATAGACCACATCAGTTCTAGTTTCTGATTTTAAAAACATATGCCATCCCGTAGTCGCCATCTGCTCACCCACAGAAAACCATATTTATTGAGCCTCAGCACTATAAGAGGGCTTTGCGAGACCAGTCGCTCTCATTGCAATGGTGTAATAATGGTAAGGCCGCAGACCATATTTTAATTCTTGAGGACCACTGATGGTCCATGGACCACAGGTTGAGAACCACTGGTCTATGATGATGGTGGTAATTATGGTGATGATGAAAACCGGGGTTTGGATCCTTGCTCAGCCATGAAAACCCACTAGGTGACCTTGGGCAGAATCACGCCATCTCAATCGCAGAGGAAGGAAAAGCTAACCTCCCTCAATCTTGTCAAGAAAACCCCATAATGCTGTTTGATGCTGTTTAATGAGATATTTTAA
>JARBWK010000003.1:27664637-27757663 GCA_030556195.1 Anolis apletophallus
GAGCGGAACAAAGTGAAAGCTCTGCAGTTCACACCCATTGCAAGGTCAGAATAAAGTTAATTCCACGCTCGTGAAAACAGAGTGGATTATTTTTTTAATAGTAGAGATATGGTAAGGTACAGAACAGGTCATTGTGGTTGCAAGATTTGGAGTAGTGTAAGCTTTACTTATAAGCTAGTTGTTGGGTTCCTTCTGACTGTTTCGTACAATTTTGAGCCTTTGGACCAAACATGGACCCATTGGGAGGTTGATGGTACACCCTACTGAGCTGCCACCATGTTGTAGTGGTTTGAGTGCTGGGCTAAACTCTCAATAGTACTGGAATAAAAGACCACCAGCACTGAAGAGATGCCTCTCGACGAGCAACTTTACTGGACTGGCCAAGTTGTCCAAATTGAAAAATCTGGGTGTAGTCACCTAAACTACTAGCACAAACAAACAAACCAAAGGGACAATATCCAAAAATAGAATATATATTCAATTAAAGCACAATAAATTACTTATGCATTGACTATAGTCCCTGCAGCCTGTGTAACAATATACAATGATTGAGGATAATCAGTTACCTTCCTGAAATGAAGAAGTAGGTTTAATGTAGTTGTCCTTAAGATCTAGTTTTCTGGTTTCATAATAGCAAATATAAGTAGCCTTTAAAGTTGTGGAAGGAGCGGTTTATCAGGCCGGCAGAGAGATATGAATATAATTCAAGGTGTTCAAAATATTAATCCATTCAACAAATTGGTACGCCAGAAATAATCAATATGCAGAGCCGGGTTGATGGGGAAAGTCAATGGATTTCGCTCCATTTCGGCGTTGGCTTCCTTCTTCAAAACCAAAATGATATGGCTTGGTTGGCGTCCTCATAATCAGTCGTTCAAACATCAAGGCATACCGACCAGTCTCCCAAGCCTATATATATCATTTTAGGTTTTGAAGCGTTTCCTAACGCGACACGAGCGGATCCCATTGACTTTCGTCAACAACCCCGGCTCCGTATATTGGATTATTTCTGGCATACCAATTTGTCCGAATGGATTAATATTTTGAACACCTTGTACTATTCATTTCTCTGCCAGCCTGGATAAACCGTTCCTTCCACGAACTTTTAAACATAAGAACATAAGAAGAGCCATGCTGAATCGGGCCTCAGCCCATCTAGTCCAGCATTCTGTGTCACACAGTGGCCCACTAGTTGTACACGGGGATCTCTAGCAGAAAGGAGGCAAACCCTCACCTTCTCCCGACCCCCACAACCAGTACCCGGGGAAAATCCTGCCTGCCTCCATCAACACAGAGGTGGCACTTGGATGTCCATTTCAGTAACTACTGAGTTCCTTGGTATCCATGAATCTGTCTAATCCTGCCTTGAAGCTGTCCAGGCTGACAGCTGTCTGACCTCCTCTGGAAGTAGGTTCCATAGCAATGACCCTCTGGGTGAAGAAATATTTCCCTTTATTAGTCCTGCTTTCCTACTTGGGCTTCAGGGAAGTGCCCCTAGTCCTAGTGTTGTGTGACAGAGAAAATATTTTTTCTTTATTCACCTTTTCTATCCCATGCATGATTTTATACACTTCGATCAAGTCACCTCTTAAGCGCCGTCTTTCAAGGCTGAAAAAGACCAGGCGTTGCAACCTGATTTCATAAGGGGCTGCTCCATCCCTTGGATCATTTTGTTTGCCCTTCTTTGTACCTTTTCCAGTTCCGTTATATCCTTCTTGAGGTGCGGTGAACCAGAATTGTACACAGTACTCCAGATGTGGCCTCACCATAGATTTGTAGAGGCAATACAACATTGCCGACCTATTTTCGATTCCCTTCCTGATCATGCCAAGCATAGAATTTGCTTTTTTCACTGCTGCTGCGCACTGGGTTGACATCTTCAAATATATTTGCTATTGCGAAACCAGAAAAACCAGATCTTAAGGACATCTACATTAAACCTACTCTTCGCATCAGGAAGGTAACCGGATTATCCTCAATCGTCGTATATTGTTACACAGCCTTCAAGTTGTCCAAATGTCTGATCACTGTCACCAAAGCAGTTGTTTTATTCTCAGTCTCAGAAAATGGAATGTCGGTGGACACAAAAGAGATTTCAAGATGGGCTGAAAGCTAACCTTAAAAAAATGTGGTATAAACACCAAGAAATGGCTCAGCCAGACTTTGCGGCGTGTTGTGGTGCAGGGTGTCTTTGCCACCATCTTGGTTGGGAGTGGGGGCTTCTTCCCAGAAGCCCCTTGGTGTGAGGAGAGTTTCCGCCATCAGTGCCAACTGGCCAATGGGGGCTGGCACCGCCTCCCTCACCCCATCAGCGGGCCCGGTACTCCCTTCCGCCCGGGCAGTCTACTTAGACTGCCCGAGGCTCCTTAGCAGGTACTGGGCCTGTTCTTGCTTTTGTCCATCCCACCCACTCTAATAATACAATGCAGTGCAGTTACTATCTATCGTTACTCACATATAACACATAGAGGGAATTCAAATAATACACTTGTATTTAGCTTCCAAATAAGCACTGTATTCTAAGTATCTTCAACACAAAACTCTATATACACATATAATGTAGCGCACAAACACAGTGAAAATAACACAGTCACTCACGATACTCTCTGTCACCCTTCACAGAGTAAATACACTCAATGTATAGTTCAGTTCCTTTATGGTGTCCTTCTGTGGTGTATCTTCAGACCCAATGGTCAAATAAATTTGTATTCCGCAGCCCGTTGGCCAAATAAATCCAAAAGCAGCAGGCAAAGTAAATCCTGGGTGGCCCAGGGTATGGCGTGAGTTCAATGCGCAATTCCACTCCGTTTGTGGTAGTCGCTGGGCAGTCCACCTACGGGTTAATCCCCTTCGGCTACCGACCCGTTTTCGATATTCTCTTCGTCAGGGTGGCCCCAAATACAGAGATGCACAAGACTATATGTCTGAAATATAAACATTCACAATAGTATCCCAAATACACAAAAGAAGATAGTAACATAGGGAGGAGTATAATCTCGTTGCTTACCAATATAAATCATATATGTTGCTTAATAGCAAGGCTGATATCTCAGCTATTCCATGTATCGCCCAAATGGCGTAGACCTCAATCTGGTGACTGCTGAGGCTGAAAAGCTGCTTAAGTGCCTCTCAGTGGTGCAAACTAATTAACATACAATACAGTTAGATTACCAGAGTTCCTTAAAGCAGCAGGTCTGTAATGCTTAAATTTTCGTTGAGGCCTACTGGTTGCTCGCATTTAATGCGGATTATCCAGGTACGTTCACATTTAAGTAAAGTGGTTTGACTATCTGCGTGTGGTGGTACTGTCACTTGTTGTAATCCTATGAACTTAAAGTCTGGCACTGATGCATGAACCGTTTTGAAATGCTTATACAGGAAAGTGTCCTCATTGCCTGTTAAAATGCGGTTTTTATGTTCTCTAATCTTTACCTTAAAGATCTTTTTGTCATACCAACAGCATCTTTTGGACAAGAGCAAAAAGTAAATAAATGCATTTTCCGAAGCACAGGTGAAAAACTGTTCCAGCAATCGGTGTAGTATTGTGAGGTGGTGTTATAGTTTTCAGGGGTGATACATAGTCACACATATTGCAATGCCCGCATCTGAATGTCCCTGCTCATAAATTGCTTTTAAAACTATAACACGATTTCTAGTGTGGTCAGTTCTGATGAGGCAGTCTTTGATATTCTCAGTTCGATTGAAAGCTGGCATAGGTACTTTCTCAGGCCCTTAATATCTGACATTAAGGGCCTGTGTTGTTTAACAATGCGAATCACCGCTTGACTTTTAGGTGTATAAGTTAGTGGCCATATAAGCCTGTCCGGGGCCACTGCTTTAAGGAACTCTGGTAATCTAACTGTATTGTATGTTAATTAGTTTGCACCACTGAGAGGCACTTAAGCAGCTTTTCAGCCTCAGCAGTCACCAGATTGAGGTCTGCGCCATTTGGGCGATACATGGAATAGCTGAGATATTAGCCTTGCTATTAAGCAACATATATGATTTATATTGGTAAATTCAATATCAGGAGATTATACTCCTTCCCTATGTTACTATCTTCTTTGTGTATTTGGGATACCATTGTGAATGTTTATATTTCAGACATATAGTCTTGTGCATCTCTGTATTTGGGGGCCACCCTGGCGAAGAGAATATCGAAGCGGGTCGGTAGCCGAAGAAGGATTAACCCGTAGGTGGACTGCCCAGCGACTACCACAAACGGAGTGGAATTGCGCGTGGAACTCACGCCATACCCTGGGCCACCCAGGATTTACTCTCTTTTGCTCTGCTTTTGGATTTATTTGGCCAACGGACCGCGGAATACAAATTTATTTGACCATTGGGTCTGAAGATACACCACAGAAGGACACCATAAAGGAACTGAACTATACATTGAGTGTATTTACTCTGTGAAGGGTGACAGAGAGTATCGTGAGTAACTGTGTTATTTTCACTGTGTTTATGCGCTACATTATATGTGTATATAGAGTTTTGTGTTGAAGATACTTAGAATACAGTGCTTATTTGGAAGCTAAATACAAGTGTATTATTTGAATTCCCTCTATGTGTTATATGTGAGTAACGATAGATAGTAACTGCACTGCATTGTGTTATTAGTTTGTACCCAGCCCAGCTGGTTTAGGGATAATGGAGAACCCCAGTACTCGTAGGTTTGCACAAGCTGAAAAGGACTCTATTCTAAGAGATTGGTCCTTAAAGGACCCTGCTCAGGGAGCCACAGCGGCAGCAATTACAACTAGCAATATTACAAATAGCATTGAAGAGTTGAAAATGAAAGAATTAAGGCTTACTAGAGTGAAGTTGAATGCAGCAGCGTTAGCTGACTACATCAGGGAAGACATAGTACCGAGAGGTTTACGTATTGACTTAGCGCCTGGGACTTACAAAGAGGGACGAAGCTTTTAGTAAAGAATGGTATGAAATTACAGCAAATTGTTCAAAAGATGTTATGACACTTTTATTACAAAGAACGAACAAAGAAATAGATGAATTGATTATTGAAATAGATAATCTGAAACAGGAGTTATCTGGCCAACTGCAACCCAAAGATAGTGAACTTATCGTTGAACAATGTGACAAGCTATTCACAGAAATCAGGAACCATAAAATAAAGAAATATAAAAGAGATGTAGAGGACTACAAGAAAAACAGAGTCCACACGTGGGCCAAAAAGCCATATTATAGCAATAGAACAGTAAGATTCCCTGGAGGTGCGAGTACTTCCCGTCATCGGGAGAAGACTCAGCAAGAGACTCAGACGCGGCGGGCCCTGCACCACAACCAAAGAACATTGAGGAAAAATAGACCACAGACAGGCTTCTATAAGCAAGCGGATTTTTCCAAAAGAGGCCTCAGCAAAAAGACAACTTGATAATTAATGTCTCTAACAGGGAGCTTACTCATAAAAACGGAGACCATTATAAATAAAGGATTATCCTATGTGGTAACTCCCAGATATAGAGAGATAGATGTAAGAAGAGATTTGGCTACTCTGTTTGAAATATACGGTTGAAAGATTTCTTTAAAGACACTACTACATCAGCCAAACCTACCAACCAGTTCTACATCAAGAGTAAATTTACTCCTAACACTCCCTCTTTGAATGTCAGAGCGTTTGAGAAGGTAGTAACAAAGGAAGTACAAAAGATTGATTTTAGAAATACCCATGTCAATATGCGGCACCAGGATGTATGTGAATTGAAAAGATTAGGTAAAGACAATACCATTATTTTCAAAAAAGAAGACAAAGGAGGAGGTGTGATCTTACAAAACTTAGATATGTATCAGCAAGAGGCCAACAGACAGCTACAAGATACCAAATATTATGCCAAATTAGATTCAGATCCGCGGAGATACGCTAAAATAATCTCCGACGTTGTATACTATGGGGAAGCAATGGGTTATGTAGATACTAAAACAGCTCAATATCTAGTGAATCAACACCCCAAAATTCCAGTATTCTATATAAATCCTAAAACACACAAAAAGGAATTTCCATTTAAAGGGAGACCCATTATAGCAGCAAACAATGGAATTTTAGAACCCCTTGCCAAGTATCTAGATAATATACTGCAGCCATTTGTACAACAAGCCCCATCGTATATCAAAGATACTACGGATCTTATCAAGAAAGTGGAAAACATTATCATACCTGATGGCACCACCATAGCCACCTCAGATATTTCCTCTCTGTATACAAATGTACCATTACAGGGAAGCAAGAACAGCCATTGAAGACCTATTGACCCAGAGAGTAAAACCGTTACACCCACCCACCGGTTTTCTGTTAGAGTTATTTGACTGTATAACGGACTATAATTATTTTAAGTTTGAAGAAGAGTTCTATATTCAGAAGGGGCGTGGCCATGGGATCCCCGGCCGCTCCTTCCATAGCCAATATATTTGTCAAATCTCTAGAAGATAAATTCATTGTAAAAAATAATGCGGATTTACCATTTTCAGACCATATTACGCACTGGTGGCGCTTCATAGACGATGTACTCTTTCTCGTGCGCCCCAACACTAACCTAAAGGACTGTGATCGCTGGCTATCTAGTTGGCATCCTGATATTGAATTTACAACTATATACAGTGAAAGAAGTTAATTTCTTAGGCGTTACAGTCTATAAACAAGGTGACAAGTTAGCGGTTAAACCATATTCTAAACCCATTGCCAAGAATGCTATGTTGCATTATAAAAGTTTCCATCCACCAGCATTGAAAAATAATTTACCATATTCCATGATGATTAGAGCCAAAAGAAACTCTACACTGGAAAGTGAGTACCAATTAGAAGCCAACAGGATTATGGAAAACTTCAGGAAGAAATGTTACCCGCAAGACATCATAACAAAGGCAAGACGTAAGGCAGACCTGATGAGAAGAGAAGATTTACTGACACCTGCTATTAGAGCGGCCCCGGACAGGCTTATATGGCCACTAACTTATACACCTAAAAGTCAAGCGGTGATTCGCATTGTTAAACAACACTGGCCCTTAATATCTGACATTAAGGGCCTGGAGAAAGTACCTATGCCAGCTTTCAAGCGAACTGAGAATATCAAAGACTGCCTCATCAGAACTGACCACACTAGAAATCGTGCCATTAAAAGCAATTTGCGAGCAGGGACATTCAGATGCGGGCATTGCAATATGTGTGACTATGTATCACCCCTGAAAACTATAACACCACCTCACAATACTACACCGATTAAGCTGGAACAGTTTTTCACCTGTGCTTCGGAAAAATGCATTTATTTACTTTTTTGCTCTTGTCCAAAATATTATGTTGGTATGACAAAAAGATCTTTAAGGAAAAGATTAGGAGAACTTAAAAACCGCATTTTAACAGGCAATGAGGACACTTTCCTGTATAAGCATTTCAAAACGGTTCATGCATCAGTGCCAGACTTTAAGTTCGTAGGATTACAACAAGTGACAGTACCACCACACGCAGATAGTCAAACCACTTTACTTAAATGTGAACGTACCTGGATAATCCGCATTAAATGCGAGCAACCAGTAGGCCTCAACGAAAATTTAAGCATTACAGACCTGCTGCTTTAAGGAACTCTGGTAATCTAACTGTATTGTATGTTAATTAGTTTGCACCACTGAGAGGCACTTAAGCAGCTTTTCAGCCTCAGCAGTCACCAGATTGAGGTCTACGCCATTTGGGCGATACATGGAATAGCTGAGATATCAGCCTTGCTATTAAGCAACATATATGATTTATATTGGTAAGCAACGAGATTATACTCCTTCCCTATGTTACTATCTTCTTTTGTGTATTTGGGATACTATTGTGAATGTTTATATTTCAGACATATAGTCTTGTGCATCTCTGTATTTGGGGCCACCCTGACGAAGAGAATATCGAAACGGGTCGGTAGCCGAAGAAGGATTAACCCGTAGGTGGACTGCCCAGCGACTACCACAAACGGAGTGGAATTGCGCATTGGAACTCACGCCATACCCTGGGCCACCCAGGATTTACTTTGCTCTGCTTTTGGATTTATTTGGCCAACGGGCCGCGGAATACAAATTTATTTGACCATTGGGTCTGAAGATACACCACAGAAGGACACCATAAAGGAACTGAACTATACATTGAGTGTATTTACTCTGTGAAGGGTGACAGAGAGTATCGTGAGTGACTGTGTTATTTTCACTGTGTTTGTGCACTACATTATATGTGTATATAGAGTTTTGTGTTGAAGATACTTAGAATACAGTGCTTATTTGGAAGCTAAATACAAGTGTATTATTTGAATTCCCTCTATGCATCCCACCCACTCTGCCTGTATTCATTGTTTGTATCTTTTTTCTTTTCATGCTGTGCATTCATTGTTCGTATCTTGTTAACTTGGCTTGCTGTTACTTGTGTTCATCGTCGCAACTCTGTGTTTGGCGTGTGGCATGGGCCCTGGATATGGCTGGCTTATCCCCCCTTGGTGGAAGGGGGGATAACGCCCTGGCCCCTGGAATGCCGGGTTTTTGTGGACCGGTAGCAGGCCGATGGCACCCAGGCATGCAAGCTTCTTCGGACAACAGCGGGTTGTCCGACCCCGGATCCAGGACTCATGCATGGCTGCCAACCCTTGTTCCTGTTATCAATAAATGAGTTGCGGCCGATTTTATTCCAACCACTTGTATCTGTGTCTTATTGGTTTTAGGCGAGAGGTGTATAACCCATGCACACGCAACTGGGAAGAACTTGAGCATTGAAACTGGAGGTCAGCTGTTACGAATGGTGCTATGGAATTTGAAGAGGCTTGAATTGACAGCAAAAGGAAGAAATGTGCCAAGAATAAGGCATTCAAGCAAACCTTTGTTGTGAGTGCCTTCCATCTATAAATCTATGTCCTCATTGTAAAAGGCTGTGTGAATCTGGAATAGGTTTTCACAGTCACTTACAAACCAACCATCAAGACTCTAACCTTGGAAGACAATACGTCTCAGGCATGAGTGATTGTCTATGACAGTAGTTCCCAAACTTTTTTTTGACCAGGGACCACTCTCCATCATTAGTACCAAAAGGGTTATGACTCAGTTTTGGTCAACTTTAGATTGGGTTTGGTTATTTGAGATGCTGATTCAGAAAATTGCATTAGATAGACCACATCAGTTCTAGTTTCTGATTTTAAAAAAACATATGCCATCCCGTAGTCGCCATCTGCTCACCCACAGAAAACCATATTTATTGAGCCTCAGCACTATAAGAGGGCTTTGCGAGACCAGTCGCTCTCATTGCAATGGTGTAATAATGGTAAGGCCGCAGACCATATTTTAATTCTTGAGGACCACTGATGGTCCATGGACCACAGGTTGAGAACCACTGGTCTATGATGATGGTGGTGATTATGGTGATGATGAAAACCGGGGTTTGGATCCTTACTCAGCCATGAAAACCCACTAGGTGACCTTGGGCAAGTCACGCCATCTCAATCGCAGAGGAAGGAAAAAGCTAACCTCCCTCAATCTTGTCAAGAAAACCCCATAATGCTGTTTGATGCTGTTTTAATGAGATATTTTAATTGTTTTACTGTGATTGGTGTGTGAGCCGCCCCGAGCCAGCTGGGAGTGGCAGTGAACAAGTTCAAATAAATAAATAAATAAATAAACGTATGGTCACCATAAATTGGAAATTACTTGAAAACCAACATGATCATCTGCTGAGGTGCCATTTAAAATTCAGTAGGCCATATGTCATACTACTCTAGTTGAGAAGAAAATAGCAGAGCCCAAGTCTTCCCTCTGTCCTACATATGACATAGGGTTGGAAGCGTTTTGATCCATTTGGGGTTTTTTTTTACCTAGGCCTCATCTTCACAGGTAGCTTAATCTGGGGCTAGTCTGGACAGGAAATGCCCCGTACTGGCCCTGGAGGCAACACATGCATTGTCCTCAATCTGCATTAGTGGTGGCATGGCAGATGCCAGATGATCCAGCTAGGCCAATACTGCTTTGGCCCTACTGGACCATCATCTATTCATCTGTATTGCTGTGGCTACTGCCAGGCTGCCATAGAGTTCTGTGAGAGCTCCTAGCTGTCACAGGCGCTTTATGTTGATATCAGTAGACATAGCCACACAACCAGAAAGGAGGGGACAATAGAGCTCCATGGTAGCCTAGCAATGGCAGTAATACTGGCCGAACCCTTCCCCTTTTCCCTGTGCTGATGAGCACAAGGGAAGGGGGGATGCAACAGTGGCTGATATGGACAATAGAACACTCTGAATCAGACTTGGTCCTTCTCTCCATATTGTCCTGAAGAGTCAAACTCAGAAAATCCCCCAAACTAGGCTACTCCATGATAACCACTGGAGGTTTCAGAAAGTTATGAGGAGCAACTACATAGTATGTATAGTGTATTAAGACTGTGTAGGCAAGCTCTTACCTGAAGAAAAGATAAGAGGTGGCATTTCTTGCTAAGAAAAACCCAGTTTATAGTGTTTTCTTTAAAAGACTGGCTCATAAAAGGTTTATTTTTATTTATTTACTTACTTACTTACTTCATTTATATTCCGCCCTTCTCACCCCGCAGGGGACTCAGGGCGGATCACAATGCACATATACAGGCAAACATTCAATGACATAGACAAACAACATATATAGACAGACAACGAGTTACACAATTAGTCGAGAGCTCACCCCGACCCGGGCAGGCCTCAAATTCATGACCTTCTGGTCAGTGGAGATCTTGGGCAGCTGACTCCCAGTCAGTTGCGCCACATTTGCCATCGTTCTCCTCCAAAGAGAGAAAGTATGGGTTGCTGTGAGTTTTCCGGACTATATGGCCATGTTCCAGAAGCATTCTTTCCTGAGATTTCACCCACATCTATGGCAGGCATCCTCAGAGTTTGAGAGGTCTGTTGGAAACTAGGCAAGTGGGGTTTGTGTATCTGTGGAATGTCCAGGGCGGGAGAAAGAACTCTTGTCTGTTTGAGGCAAGTGTGAATGTTGCAATCAGCTTCCTTGATTAGCACTGAATGGCCTTGTCTGGGGGAATCCTTTGTGATTCATTCAATCAGAGCCAGGTAAAATTCAAGGCCATTCAATGCTAATCAAGGTGGCCAGTTGCAAAATTCTCACTTGCCTCATACAGACATTCCACAAATATATAAACCCCACTCGCCTAGTTTCCAACAGACCTCACAATCTCTGAGGATGCCTGACATAGGTGTGGGCAAAACATCAGGAGAGAATGCTTCTGGAACATGGCCATACAGCCCAGAATACACACAGCGACTCAGTGATTCCAGCCATGAAAGCCTTCATCAACACAGAGAAAGTATGACTTGCCCAAGGTTTTCATGTAGGGTTTCATGTGTTTGTGAGTGGGGATTTCAACACAGATTTCTTTCCTCATCCAGCTCTCAAACCATTACACTGGCTCTCTGGAAGCATGATAGAAGTCTATAAAATTAGGCATGCTTTGAAAACAGTAGAAAGAGAGTATTCACTGCACCACATGATGGGAGATTCAAGTATGATAAAAAGGAAGCCGCTTTTCAGACAGCACATTCACTGCCACCAAATCTTCTGATGGCTGCCAACTTGGCTTTCTAAGAGGATTAGAAAATTTCACAGAGGCTATACATCATCTTCCAATTCAAAGGCTATGTACCTCTCCACATATCAGTTGCTAGGGAACGCAATGTTGCAGACTAGAGCGGTAATATGAATTTTGCTAATATTTGCTAATATTGAAGCGTGTTAATTTGAAGCTTGTAGAACAGAGCATATAGCAAATGTTTACTCAACTGACGTGATGTCTGGGAATCTGGCCAGCACTAAAAATGAATCTTTCAGGAAATATGTTAACAACTACATGTAACTTTGAGGCATACAAGGAAGACACAGATCTTAGAGTTGGAAGAGACTACACAAGCCAACACTCAGGCATACAGGAATATATAACTAAAGTGCTCTATAGAGATGTGGAATGACGGTATGCTTCAAACTGCCACCACCCCAAATTGTATGAACTGAGGTATTTTTGATAAGGGACCCTAATTATAAGGATATACAATTCTGCCTCACATTAATGGAGATGTGTGTCACCAAACTGTAATGACGCAACACTTTTGTAAATCTGCTGCCACCAGTGTGTAATTCTTGACCACCCGATGTTTTTAAAGCTTGCATCAAAAGAGATCACAAAGAGAGATTTATGAATAAAGAACTTTAACTGTTTATTGGTTAACAAGGTTTAAAGCATAGAGGTTTTAAGTTACACAGAGCTTAGGTGGTTACAATATCTTCTTAGAGGCACAGAGCTTAAAGTTACTAAATTTCTAAACACAATGTCTGACAATCTCTGCTTAAAATTTTCCAGAGGAGAGCCATCTCCAAAGGACAGCTATCCTTTTATCTTAATGTAAAAGTCAACAGTAAACAAGGAGCAAAGAACAGATGGACAGAGTAGCCCTATAATGAAAAGAGATCCAAAGGACTAAGTACCAGCACCAGAAACTTTGGTCAGGCTTAAATGGTAGTCTAATTGATTCTCTTTTTCTTTCACTAAGATCCGGTGATAAACTATTAAGATCCAGGTTTGGCCTGCAAGACCTGTGTGCTTTGCAAGCTGGGCCAATCACATCAGATACTGATGATGATGATGATGAGAAGAAGAGGAGGAGGAGGAAGAAAAAGAAGAAGAAGCCAATGGGATTTTGGCCTGCATCAATAGGAGTATAGTGTCTAGATCCAGAGAAGTCATGCTACCCCTCTATTCTGCCTTGCTTAGATCACACCTGGAATATTGTGTCCAATTCTGGGCACCACAATTGAAGAGAGATATTGACAAGCTGGAATGCATCTAGAGGAAGGCGACTCAAATTATCAAGGGTCTGGAGAACAAGCCCTATGAGGAGCAGCTTAAAGAGCTGGGCATGTTTACCCTGCAGAAGAGAAGGCTGAGGGGAGACATGATAACTATGTATAAATATTTGAGAGGAAGTCATAGGGAGGAGAGAGCAGACTTGTTTCTACTGCCCTTGAAACTAGGACGCAGAACAATGACTTCAAACTACAAGAAAGGAGATTCCACCTGAACATTAGGAAGAACTTCCTGACTGTGCGAGCTGTTCAGCAGTGGAACTCTCTGCCCCGGAGTGTGGTGGAGGCTCCTTCTTTGGAGGCTTTTAAACAGAGGCTGGATGGCCATCTGTCAAGGGTAATTTGAATGCAATTTTCCTGCTTCTTGGCAGGGGGTTGGACTGGATGGCCCATGAGGTCTCTTCCAACTCTATAATTCTATGATTCTATGATTCTATGATTATTTGTTCAGTCGCTTCTGACTCTTTGTGACCTCATGTACCAGCCCACACCAGAGCTCCCTGTCGGTCGTCACCTCCCCCAGCTCCTTCAGAGCCAAGCCAGTCACTTCAAAGATGCCATCCATCCATCCATCCATCTTGCCCTTGGTTGGCCCCTCTTCCTTTTTCCTTCCATTTTCCCCAGCATCATTGTCTTCTCTAAGCTTTCCTGTCTTCTCATTATGTGGCCAAAATTCTTCATCTTTGCCTCTACTATCCTTCTTTCCAATGAGCAATCGGGCTTTATTTCCAGTAGTATCGACTGGTTGTTTCTTCTCACGGTCCAAGATACTCTCAGAATTTTCCTCCAACACAACAAAAGTTCACACAAGTTCAAAAGCATCTATCTCCCTTCACTCAGCCTTCCTTATGGTCCAGCTCTCACATCCGTAGGTTACTACAGGGAATACCATTGCTTTAACTATGCGGATCTTCGTTGCCATTGCGATGTCTCTACTCTTCACTATTTTATCAGGATTGGTTATTGCTCTCCTCCCAAGAAGTAATAATAATAATAATATTTATTTATTTATTTATTTATTTATTTATTTATACCGCACCACCATCTCCCCAAGGGGACTCGGGGTGGCTAACATGAGGCCAAGCCCAACAATTACAATAACGCAAAAAGAATACAAACATGCAATCATACAATGCATAAAATAAAATATTTATTTATTTATTTAAACTTTTGTATCCCGATCTTCTCTACCTCCGTAGAGAGACTCAGACCGACAATAAAAAAATCCAATAAAAGAAAATATAACAAAAGAAAATAATACAAGATGAACACAGGATATAACATAAAATAACCCAAAAAAAATGAGTAGAGTGGGCAGGGCCAATTACAAAGGATGGAATTTTAAAACCTTGGGTGAGATGGATGAGTAAGGTAGTGTATCTGGTGGGATGTTCAGATGGGACAACAATGGGGTTTAGTTTCACTGAAGGGTGAGATAAAGTGCTCTGTTTCCCAGACCTCAGTAAGTTTGTAATCTGTTTCCCCGAAAATAAGACAGTATCTTATATTAATTTTTGCTCCCAAGAATGTGCTAGGTCTTATTTTCAGGGGATGTCTTATTTTTCCATGAAGAAAATAATCAAAGTAATGCACTGGTTGCCTAACTCACAAAAACTAAGGGCTATAAAGTACCTGGCTCCCTCACTGTCTGGAGACTGCAACGATCTCCTACAGCAGTTCCTAGACCACTTGTACAGCAAGGACAGTATTGCAGCTTCCAGCCACCAAAGGAGCTCATCACAACAGACTTGCACAGCAGGGACAGAGCGTGTGGTATGGTGGCTTCCAGCCACCAAGGAAAGTTCACCACAGCACTCCCATACAGCACAGCAGGGACAGCGTACAGAATGGCGGCAGGCAATGGGCCACTTGATGCCTTGCCTGCACATTTACAAGTGACGGCCACGGAAGGGAACATCGGAGTTGGCAGCAGATGACAGTCTTCATGTCCTGCATGCAGCTGCTCTGCAATGGACGGTGAAGGTAGGAGACAACGGTGGCAGGCTAGAAAGAATCACAGCTGCATGTTCTGGTGTTCCATTCAGCAGACCTGCTTCCAAACAAAAACTTTGCTAGGTCTTACTTTTGGGGAAGGCCTTATATTTAGCAAATCAGCAAAACATCTACTAGGTCTTATTTTCAGGGGATGTCCTATTTTCGGGTAAACATGGTACTATTTTGTTATTTATATAAAAGATAGGAAAAGGCAGAAGAAGCTGATACAAAGAGAATACACGCAGAGCATCCCTCATCTGGAATTCCAAAATCCGAAATATTTCAAAATCCAAAATTGTCCACCTGAGTGGTTGAGATAGTTCCGCATACATAAATTGCATTTCATGCACAAAATTATTTAAAACATTGTATCAAACTACATTCAGGCTATGTTTATAAGATTATATGAAACATAAATAAAATCCATGTTTAGACTTAAATCCCAGATATCTTGTTACATACATATATTCAAATACAGATATTCCAAAATCCAAAATAGTTCTGGCTCAAAACATTTAAGCTAATGGACACTTAACCTGTCCTTTTGGTTCATACCAACTATAGTAGATTCACTGAGTGAATCAACAAATAGGTAAAACCAAATGATTCATTGCACCTACTCCAGTCTAGACTTATTATTATTGTTTGTTTGTTATATCCCTCTTTTATCTCTGTGAATGAGACACAAAGTGGCTCACAGCATTTTGATGATCCTAAGCAGACACCATTATGGCCAGCATCCAGCATAAGTGAAATTTAGTAGTTACATATACAGAACAATGCAACATTGTCCGTTCTATAGTCTGACTCACAGACTATAGAACGTTTAAGACTCTACAGTAGAGTCTTACCATCCCATGCATAATTAGAAATCAGAGAAGTGTATGGTTATATCCCCATAGCTAGCTGCAAAATGATTGTTTCATGCATTGAGGTCTACTGTGGTCTTCCAGATGTCCAAGTAAATTATGTTATTATGTGGCTTGGAACATCTGTTAATTCCCTTAAAAGTTTAAGATCTTTCACAGTTTGAGTAGGAATTCCTTGTTGGCTTCTCTACCCAGACCATATTGTGACCTGAAATCAGGGAAGTTGACTTTTCCTTACAGGAAGATGAGAAAATACCTGGGCAAATATGACTGAACATCAAGGAAAGAAAATCAGTCAAACTCAGGAACAGGATGGCATTGTGTCACTTTCAGCAGTGAGAGAGCTGTACTGGTTGAGTATCCCTTATCTAAGTGGTTCTCAACCTTGCTAATGTCACAACCCCTTAATACAGTTCCTCATGTTGCAGTGACCCCCCCAACCATAACATCATTGTTGCTATTTCACAACTGTAATTTTGCTACTGTTATGAAAAATAATATAAATATCTGATGTATGCATGATGTATTTTTATTCACTGGACCAAATTTGGTACAAGTATCCAATACACCCAAATACGAATACTTGTGGTGTTTGAAGGGGGAGTGATATTGTCATTTCGGAGTTGTAGTTGCTGGGATTTATAGTTAACCTACAATCAAAGAGCATTCTGAACCCCACCAACAATGGAATTGAACCAAACCTGGCACACAGAACTCCCATAACCAACAGAAAATACTGGAAGGGTTTGGTGGACATTGACCTTGAGTTTCAGAGTTGTAGTTCAGCTACATCCAGAGAGCACTGTGGATTCAAACAATGATGGATCTGGACAAACTTGGCACAGATACTTAATATGCCCAAATGTGAAAACTGGTGGAGTTTGGGGAAAATAGATCTTGACATTTGGGAGTTGTAGTTTCTGGAATTTATAGTTCACCTACAATCGAGCATTCTGAACCCCACAAATGATAGAATTGGGCCAAACTACATCCACACATTCAAACCCCATGACCAAACAGAAAATACTGTAGTTTCTTTATAGGTGGCATTCTGAACCCCACCGACGATGGAATTGGGTCTGAACACCAGAAAATACCTTTTGCTCCTCAACCCCCTGCAACCCCTCCAAGGGTCCCGACCCCCAGGTTAAGAAATGCTGCCTTATCTGAAATGCTTGGAGCAAAAGATATTTTCGTTTGGGAGGGGAAGTTGGTTTTGCTTTTTTTGTTTTGGAATATGGTATTTGCACATGCATTTATAATGAGATATCTTGTAGATGGGACCCAAGTCTGAACACGAAATTCATTTATGTTTCATTTGCACCTTATACAATAGCCTGAATGCAATTTTATACACAATATTTTTAATAATTTGGTGCTTGAAGCAAGAGTTTGTGTGCATTAATTATCCTGCTGATATGCTTCCCATAGACAGTTGGCTGGCCATTGTGTGAACAGACTTGGTAGATCTTTAGCCTAATTCGCTAAAACTATCTTTATCTTATAATTTTCTTATGTACTTGTTTAGAAACACTGTTGTCTTCATCTGTGCTTCGAGAAAGAAGAAAAGAGAGGGCACCAGAACTCAAGAGACACAAAGCAAGCAGCAAGGTCTCAAGTGGTGCTAAAAATATCTCACTTTATTACATTATATTGTCCTTCTAAAATACTGAAAAGGCCAACGTGTACTCAGCTGCTTACAAGCTCATGCAGGGATGTTGATAGAATACAAAATAAATGAGCCAAAGTACAGATAATTATAGATATGTTAATGGAATAACATATGCTTATAAAGCTTCATAGTAAACAGGACATATTGTATAAACTAAAATAATAAAGCAGATTAACACTGCCCAAAGCCTCCTTTCAATGAATTGCAAAAAAAATTGATAAACAGCTCTAAGTTATTAATTAAGAACATTATAATATAAATTACTTCATACGCATTCTTAAAAGAAAGCAATCTTCGAAATTAATTACATTGCAGCCCACTGAGTTCGATGAGACACACTCCCAAGTTTATGTATATGGGACTGAAACAGTTATCTATGAAACAGTTAGTGTACACAGTCAGCTGTCCACTTATGGGGATTTGAGTATTTGCGGATTTTTGATTCAAATGCTCTCTCTAAGAATCCTCTCTTATTTGTAGTTTTTCACTTTTGTGGTGGTCCTGTCCAAAGGCAGGCTCTCAAAACACAAGGGTGCGGATTCTAGAAGAGAAGTTGAGGATGGGAGCCATAGCAAAACTTACAGTAAATGTAAGGTGAGAACAAACAAAGCTCTAAATATTAGGCATGAGAAAAAAGTTATGAAAATGATTCGTTTCGTAAGAAATTCGTAAGAAATGCTACTTTCGAGTATTTCCGCACCTGGAACGCCAACCAGGAAGTGGACTTTCTTTATAGAACTTTGGGGGCCAGGATTTTCTTAAGTGTCATTATTAGGTCGTAAGGGGGGGGGCACCCTCCTTCTCTCTCACCACCCTCCCGCCTCCCTTGCCAATAAGTATTATGGCAAGGCAAGCCCTAAACTTCGCTCCTTCTTTCGGCTGAAGCCTGGAAAAAATGTAAACAGAGGATTACTCAGAAAGTAAATCTGCAAGGAGGGCACTTTGGATGAAGGGCCCTCCCTTGTGGATTTACTTCTGAGTAAACCTCTCTGTTTACATTTTTTCCAGGCTTCCCTGCCTCTCCTGCCTGCCAGCCAGGATCTAAGGCATCAAAGAGTATTGGGGTGAGAAACCAACCTAATGTATAATAGAATGAATGCTACTGTAAGTGCCTAATATTATAAGTAATCCAACTGGTCATACCTACATTCCATGCACATGCAATAATACAGCAGTAATAACAATAACAAGAGGTAAAATTCAAACCGAAGTATTCTGACTGGTCTCTCCTCATGCGGTGCAAACGGGCTCCTCTCTTATTAGCCCGGAAATTAGCCCGGGAAAGCCAGCGTTGCTGCTTGGGAGCACACACATACATATTCTTGGGGGATTTGCTGCAGAACCCGGGCTCATAGAGAAGATTCTGCAGCAAATCCCCCCCCCCCAATGAATACGTATGTGGGTGCACCCAAGCAGAAAACGCTGGCTTTTCCCGGGCTAAGAGAGAAGAGCCCGTTTGCACCGCATGAGGCCGGGACCCGTCAGAATACTGTTTGAATTTTACCCTTTCTTATACCCATTGTTATTACTGCTGTATTATTGCATGTGCATGGAATGTAGGTATATGACCAGGCAACTTGGGCCCTCGCTCCCCGGGATCGGGTGAGAGAGGCAGCGAGGAGCGAGGGGGCTCCTCACCAGTGTGCCAAGTGAATACCCACTCCTCCCTCCTCCTTCCCTCCCTCCTTCCTATTTGGTGGATTTATTCAAGTTTTGGTTTACAACTCCCAATACCCTTGCACTGTTAGATTTTATTAAAGGAGCGCGAACTACTAAATCGCAGTACAAAATGCACAATTAATCATACATAATCATATGCAAAAAACACATTCAAAGTACTCAATCCTGCTGGAGAAAATCAAAAGTCTTACATAAGGTAGTTCGGTGTGGTCGCCACAGAGAGCGGAGGAGTTGCAAACCAGGAAGTAGCGAGTTCACGGAGTGCTCCTCTACGGAAAACTCGCGATATTTGATGAAATCACGGAAGTGAGTGCAAAAAACAAAGTGTATCCTCACGATGTTATTCAATGTCAGTTCCAGGATCCGCACAATAACAGTCAGTTTGCGGACAATTTAAAGAGGCAGCACCATAATCATAGCGAAAAGGTAGAAAATCACGTAGAAAATCACATATATTCAAACTGCCAGAGGCTGAAGATAGATGTGGCGATGGAATCGAAAGCTGGCATGGGCAAACTTGGACCTTCCAGGTGTTTTGGACACCAACTCCCACCATTCCTAGCAGCCTCAGGCCCTTTTCCTCCCCCCTCCCCAGCCACTTAAACAAGAAAGGGCCTCAGGCTGTTAGGAATGGTGGGAGTTGAAGTCCAAGGCACCCAGAGGGCCAAAGTTTTCCCATGACTGGCAGCTGTTGAGCAAGTCCTTGGTGTGTGTCTTTCTGCCATTCCTGCCAGGATATCTATGTTGTGTTCATCGAAACCTGAGTGTATTTATACACTCAGGTTTCACACTGAGTGTATAAATACATTTAAATACATATTAACTATATGTATTACTGTGTTAGAGTGTCATTTTGTGTCATTTTGGTTGTTGGTGTGCCCCAGGATTTTGTAAATGTAAAAAATGTGCCGCGGCTCAAAAAAGGTTGAAAAACACTGTCTTAATGGGATTAGGTAGGATTTCTTTTCCTTTAGTTTGAATCCATTGCTTTGTGTCATAGGGTGTTTCCAGACAGCACTTAATCACGGGCTTTAGTGAGGGGCAAAAAATCCCAGGACTTCAGAAGAGGTCCACATACACACACACCTGTTGGTCCCAGGATTTCTACCTTGGTTGTCCAGACACTGTAGGAGCTGAACCTGTTTTGGTGCCTCAGGAATAGATGATTATGGTTATGTTCAGTTCCCTTCAAAGCAGGACCCTTCAGAGATGTCCATGTTGGATTTTAATGTAGATTCACAGGAGTTCGTGAATGAAAAAGAGACAACAGGTATCGCCCTCTGAGGCCTTGGCAACCTGACCCCCCTGGATAAACCACACAGCAGCTGAGGTACAACGGGTTTTATTGAAAGCAGGTAATTATATAGGAGAAGGTTGGAGGCAATCCTTGCGGTGCCCCAACTAGCAGCAAACAGGAATCAGCAAGGCAAGGGTGCTCTGTAGTATGATGGAGGACAAGCAGCAAACAGGAAAACAAGCCGGATGCAAAGTCTCTATAAATCCCAGCCGAGGCAAAGAGGCTTTAAAATTGCAAAGAGTTCAAAAGGTAAAAGAGTATTTTCAGGATCAATCAATGAATCTCGGCGATGAACTGGAACAAGGCAACACTGGAACAAGTCAGCCCGGCGTAGGCTGGCTGGCACGGCTTGGAGGAAGGCCCGATTGGCCTTACCACAAGATCTTTACCCAAATGCGTTGTTGGTACAAGACGCTGGCATTAGGGTCCGCGATGCAGATATAGGGTTCTTCAGTTGCGTCGCACGTCAAAAGCTAAGATTGATGATCCCTTGTATGTTTTGTGAAGTCAGTCCTCTAGGAATGCGGGGCTCATTAGCGCGAGCCATCTGGGCCGGGGAGTCTAGCTTGTTATCCCCGCGGCCCGCTTCCACTATCAGGGGAGGTAAAGTTGGTACGGCCTTGAAGGCCTATGTTATGCTTGCATCCCTTCTCTTCACACGGGAAAGACTCGGGAGGCCCGGGCAAGGTTTGAGCAGAGCAAGCTGGTTTGAAAGTTGTATTCTTGTTACCTTGGCTGGAACGTCGCTCAAGCGAAAGTGACGCCTGAGGCCCTTGAGGTGTGACAACAGGCCAAAGTGAATTGGAGGACTCTGGGATTCTTAGTCCCCAAGATAGAATTATTTTGAGACAGAACAATGTGAGCCAACTTGAGTCTGTAGATAGGGAAAACGAAAGGAATGTGCTGAGGAGCAAACCGGAGGAGGCAACCTTTGATAGGAGAGGGCAAATCTGTCAAGAACGCCACCTGGTTAGGGGAGTCACCCGGTCTGCTAGGCTAAGAAAGAAAAGGAATTTGAAGGATAGTTCTCATGGGAATCGGAATGCATTTTGTGTAGGTTTTTCTGAATAAATACAGAGTCTCTGCAGCCCTGTTCCTCAGTGTGTGCAACGTTTAGTTTCAGGCCTGATCTTGTATGTGTTTCCTGCTGAGATTCATGTAATTCCATGCTCAAGACTCCTGTTCAAATTGATTATTATGATTTTTACTCCTGTTCTACTGCCAGTGGATTTTGGATTTGCTCAAGCTTGCTTTTGCCCTTTCAAGTGACTTTGGATGCTTTCTTCCTTGGATTTAAGGACTATTCTCCTGTGGACTCTGCTTGGGACCTAAGAATCAATTTGGTCCTCCTCTCTGGATTTTGATGGGCGAATCTACCTGCCTTTTTGACAACTGCTTTTGAAATTATCAATAAACCGCTTGCTTATTAAATAACTTTGGAGTATGTATGAGTTCAAAAGTGTGCGTCCCAGATCTGGTGTGCGACAGACATCATGCTTTATTCCGAGATTTATAGGCTCCCAAGATGGCTGCCAGAGGCAGGACTTCTGCTGGAAAGTTCCAATTTATGTGCAGACCAAAAAAAACTGTGTCCTCCACATGTTTCATCAAGTTTTTGGCACACAAACAAAGTTTTTGGAGTAGTACTACTTCTATCCAAGTCAGCACTAAACTTGGTGCTATCCAAGTCAGCACCAACTCAGGAACAAAACTATCATTATTGTCACTTTTTACAGGCTGTCTGGCCATCTGTCCAGACAGATTTGCTTGTCTACTTGTGGCATCAAACAACCCGGAGCTGTTCCTGGGTTACACATGGCTTTTCCTATTAGCCACCTGCATGACCTTGGCTCTCAGTATTTACATTCCTCTCTAGCACATCCAAGTCCCAACAGCCAGTAGTAATTTTTTGCCATAAACTGTACACATGTTATCAGCATACACCCAATGAGGAACCAACATGCATAACTTGGCAACGTCATTCTATTGTTCCCTGGCACAAGTACACGATGAGACCTGTCTCCACAGATGGCCACACAAGGTATGAGTAATTACAGTAACGATGATATTCTGTTCCTGGTTTGAAAGTGTCTGTTCCTGTTTCATTATGTACTAATTACTGTGAAATTACTTGTTACACATCAGGAACTACATTTTTCTGCCACGAACTTCATTAAGCAGGTGAAGGATGAAGTTCCTCTTCCCAGGACAAAGTTTTTGCCTTCTACTCAAGTGTCACCTTCTTTTTAGGAAGTGATCAATCAGGAACAAGTATCAAAAACCCAGGAACAAACCAAGATTTTAAAAAACCAGTGATTTCCGATTGCAGGGACATACAAACATGTGAAGATCCGGATATTCGGCTAAAAAATGTGATATTCCCACACCTGGAAATCTCGTGTATTTTGTCTTTTGTTGCAATTACTTCCAAGTTTACAGAGAACGGCATCTGGCCACCCTCCTGATTCCTGCGGGAGTTCCTGGGATAAAGGTACTGTCTGGATGGACCCTAGTCTCTAGAGCAGCAGAAAACAAGCTTGCACTTCCTCAATGTGACATCTTTTCAAATGTTTAAACATGGGTACTATATATTGTCAAAGGCTTACATGGCTGGAATTACTGGGTTGTCGTAGATTTTTCGAGCTATATGGCCATGTTCTAGAACAGTGTTTCCCAACCTTTTTTGAGCCGCGGCACACTTTTAACATTTAAAAAATCTGGGGGCACACCAACAACCAAAATGACACAAAATGACACTCTAACACAGTAAAGAACGGCTGGGGGATGGTGGCCTGCTGGGAGCAGCTGCTAGGAGTGCCGAAGCTGGGGAAGGAGCCAGGCCACACCATGCCCCACCCCCTTCTCCCGGCTTCAGCTCTCCCACAGCTTCTGCAGCCTTGAGGGGGCAGTGCCAAGCCAAGGTGGCAGAGGCAGCACAATGCTGTACTGGCACTGTCCCCTCAAGGCTGGAGAAGCTGTGGGAGAGCTGAAGCCAGTTGGAGAGGGTGGAGCCAGGCTGCGCCATGCCCCGCCCCCTCCCCCAGCTTCAGCTCTCCCACAGCTTCTCCAGCTTTGAGGGGCAGTGCAAGCGAGAGGCGGGAGTCATGGCGGATTGGAGGCTGGCTGGGGAAACGGCTGAAGAAGGCAATGCCCCGGCCCCTTCTTCATTTTCTTCACCGCCGCCCGGCCCTTCCTCCTCCTCCCCCAAGCAGCAGTAGTTCGGCAGGAGGGGGGGAAGGAAGGGGGGCAGAGAGCTTTTCTGGCGGCACAGCAGGAGGTCCGTCATGGCACACTACTGTGCTGCATCACAGCGGTTGGGAAACACTGTTCTAGAAGCATTCTCTCCTGACGTTTCGCATGCATCTATGGCAAGCATCCTCAGAGGCTGTGAGGTCTGACGGCTACTATGTTCCCTCTTAACCTTCTTTTCTCTCTAAGCTACTCTTCATGGAGCTCAACTAAGATCAGGTCTGCCAGATAGCTTGGACCTGAGCCAAAACTACTTGTATGTGCTGTGTCTATAATGAGGCATACGAGAATACAAAAAATGTGGGAAGAATGCTTAGTGGTGGATTCACATTACACCAGATGTTGCAGGTTGGAGTTTCAATCCATCAGTCATTCAGAGTTGGTCCAGGAATCTTGGAATCAGTGAAGTATCATTGGGTGCACTTCCAAGTAGTGTCACTTTTGCATTAGTGCTGCTGTAACCCCATCTAGGGCGATTCCATTCACATGTTTTTGTCAGCTTGTTTACAATTGCACCCTCAACACACATCAGGGCTGGATCCACTGCAGCGTTCTTTACTCAGGCACCAAATCTCCATTACTTGTTCTCAAGATTTCATCATTTTTTTCCTTTTCCTTGAGTTCAGTTCTGTTGTCACTAGTGATTTCCATATCCATAACCCAAATTTTCCTTGTCTTGATCATGCTTATGTCTGGCATATCGTATTCTAATTGCTTATCATTTTAAATCTCAAAATCCCATAGGATTTTTCAACAACTTCTTCAGAGTGATATTCCTCTTATTGTTTGCAGATGGTAAATTATACTTTGTGCACGGATCCCATGATGGTTATTCAGATATGTAAGTATAATGAGAATTAATATGATGATGATTCTTGAGAATGCTCAGATGTATTTATAAATGTCTCGCCAACTGGCGACTTGTAGAACCACAGCAAAACAACCTATTAAATCCTTCAAGATGAAGCTTGGGGTCTCATTTATCTTGTTTAGGTCAACATACAGCTATATTTCTCTGCCTGTAACCCTGCAATACCTAATTCTGCTTGGCACAGCTTGTAACTGTGACACATTGCTATTTCGCCACTTTCCCAACATTATCAAAACTTCATTGCTGGAACAGCAGACAAAGAAGTTCGGGCTGGATATAAAACTATAACTCAACATTGGAAGAAATAATCTAATTCAAGCCAGACCATGTCCAGAGGAAGGTGATCAAAATGCTAAAAAGCCTGCAAATCACAAATCTCTATAAAGAATGGCTTAGGAAGCTAGGTAGTAGGCCTGGGCAATCATGGTTCTAAATGGTTCTAAAGTACTTACAAAACTAAAGTTCTGGTGGTGAGCACTAGGTGGCGCTGGTGCTTTGCTTCTACAGTGTTGCTAAAGTTCTGGTGGTGAACATTTCAGAACTCTAACAAAACTTCCAAAATTTCGTTATAAATGGCAGTTCCTAATTGGTTCTGTCTTTAAAATCCCCAACAATGAAATAATAATGAAGTTTTGAAAGTTTTGATGGAGTTCTGAAATGTTCACCACCAGAACTTTAGCAACACTGTAGGAGCAAAGCACCAGCGCCATCTAGTGTTCACCACCAGAACCTTAGTTTTGTAAGTACTTTAGAACCATTTAGAACCATGATTGCCCAAGCCTACTAGGTAGGTTTGGCTTGGAGAACTCTGTAAGTCAGAGTGCAGTCCAGAGTGACTCCCAGGTATTTTGGTGTGCTGCAATGCTCCAGTGGTACACAGAGCAATGGAGTCAAGCAATTTAAAAAATGTATTCCACCTAAACATTACAAAGAACTTCCTGATGATAAGAGTGTTCCACATTGCCTCAGAATATGATGGAGTTTCCTTCTCTGGAACTTTTTTTAAAACAGAGGTTGGATGGCCATCAGTTGGGAATGATTTCATTGTGTATTCCTGCATGGCAGGGGATTAGACTGGATAATC
This sequence comes from Anolis apletophallus, assembly GCA_030556195.1. Lineage (NCBI taxonomy): Eukaryota > Metazoa > Chordata > Lepidosauria > Squamata > Anolidae > Anolis > Anolis apletophallus. The sequence goes on from JARBWK010000003.1 coordinate 27,690,222, forward strand.
CCTGTTGTCTCTTCCAACTCTAGTCTCTGATTCTTTGAACTGTCCCCTGACTTGAACATGGCTGCCAATTCTATTCTGTTAGGCCAATGGCAGCCAGGCCCAGATTAACACTTTTTTGCGCCCAAGGCCAAAGTTTGAAATTACGCCCCCTTTAAGCCAACCTCCCGCCACCTCCAAGGTCCCCATTCCCTCTGGCTGGAAAGCTCAGCTGTGCTCTGAAAGTCTCCTCAGGAGTCGGGAGGCTTGGGGAGAGCACAGCGGGTGCAAACCCGCTCCAAAAGCACACACGAGAAAGAGAGAGAGAGAGCGCAAGAGAGAGAGAACATGCGAGAGAGAGAGAGAGAGTGCGAGAGAGAGCAAGAGAGAGCGTAAGAGAGAACATGCGAGAGAGTGCGAGAGCGTGCGCACGAGAGAGAGAGCGCGCACGCGAGAGAGAGAGAGAGAGAGAGACAGAGAGAGAGAGAGAGAGAGAGACAGAGGGGACGGAGCAGAGACTTTGCCGGGAGAAGGCGCGAGGAGGGGCATGAGAAAGGGGGAAAGAGGGGCGCGGACCAGTTTTGTTATTTTTTGGTCCATGATCTGCGCGTGCCCCTCCCTCGGCTTGCGCCACTAGGCCATGGCCTCGTGGGCCTTATGGGTAACCCGGGCATGATGGCAACCCCACAAAGTTTACAATGGGAAAGGCAATAGTCAAGATCAGAGTTGTGTGGTGTAAGTCTTCACATTCAATTGTATATTGATTGTGCTATGTAACTCATGCACGGAATGGTAATATTGTGCAGCTGAACACATTTCCAAATGTGCAATCAAATGCACAACCATGTGCAGCCATGCACACTCATGAAATCATGCATATACCACATGCCTTGTGCAACCATGAATTCAGTGTGACCCTTCTGCATGGACAAACATATCCAGCTGCTTCTATAGTAGGATTGTGCACAGATTTCGTTTCCTCCATTTTCTCAATTTTCTTTGGTAACTTCGGTACTTCGGGAGCTGATAATGGTAAGAACCCTCCCGGTCCAAAAACCCACCCAACACGAAAGCAAGCAGGAGCCAATCTTGACTCCTCCTCCCCTATTTGGCATCACAGTTGAATCTATTTTATTTTCCTTTATTTTCCTGATCCTTTTTATTTAGTGGGACTGACTAGGAGTTGGGGACCTGAGGGACGGTGGGTGGGGTGGCTTAGTACTATGGAATCATGGGGGTTGTAATTTTACTTTTAGCCATCCCTAACAAAGCTAGGCATGAAACAGTCAGACCTAATATAAGGAACCTTCCTTTAAAAGTATCTATGACCTGAGAAATGTCACTTTCTGATTTCAGCATGAGTCACTTTAACCAGGGGAAGGGGTATTTATGGTATCCAAAATACACTGGTCTCCAAATTCCATCATCCCCAACCACAGACCATCTTGGCCGGTGGAGTTCAACAGCATCAGAAGAATCAGCGAAACATAAGCCTTTCCTGAAAAGGGGAGAAACTGGCTGGGTTGATTTTCGTGTTTTGTTTTGTTTCTGGCTAGCTGGCAATTGTAAATGAACCTCATGTGATTCAGTATAAGGTAGTTTCCAAGTTACTGGTAGGATTTTCTATTTTTAATGAAAAGAAATAATGCCTGCCAGCCCATAAACTCAAAACCATTCGCACACATCCTAAAAGCATATTTTCCGGAACTTCTTGTTGCCTAAGTGTTTCCCCTAGGGAAATTCCCACAATTTTTATTTACTCAAGTCGCTCTTGCCGGGTTGTATTATTGCTGGGAGAGTTTTCGCAATGATTAGACTACGGGTGCATCAAGAACAATCCCGTTTATACAGATCTGAACTGATCACGGGCCTTCTCGTCTCTGTCTTCAAGCCAGGATATTAATTTAGATGTCGCACAAACAATTGAGAAACTCCATTACTGTGAAAACCGCACATAGTGTTTTCAGTTGTGAGTAATAAACATTTATAGACACTGTTGGAGGAAAATGTGTTTTAGCATATTAAATATGTCTAGCATGTATAAATGTGTAGAATTGAGTTTAGTGTGTCTGGAGGTGCATCTATATTATAGAATTAATGCAGTTTGACAGCACTTTAACTACTGTGGCTCAATTCTATGGAATTGTGGGAGCTGTAATTTAGGCAACTTCTACATCAGGGGTGCTCATTAGGTAGATCGCAATCTACTGGTAGATCGCGTAGGGCAGGGGTGCTCACTAGGCATGAGAAAAAAGTTATGAAAATGAAATGATTCGTAAGAAATTCGTAAGAAATGCTACTTTTGAGTATTTCCGCATCTGGAACGCCAACCAGGACGTGGACTTTCTTTATAGAACTTCGGGGGCCAGGATTTTCTTAAGTGTCGTTATTAGGTCGTAAGGGGGGGGGGCCCTCCTTCTCTCTCACCACCCTCCCGCCTCCCTTGCCAATAAGTATTATGGCAAGGCAAGCCCTAAACTCGCTCCTTCTTTCAGCTGGAAGCCCGGAAAAATGTAAACAGAGAGGATTACTCAAGTAAATCTGCAAAGGAGGGCACTTTGGATGAAGTGCCCTCCTTTGATTTACTTCTGAGTAAACCTCTCTGTTTACATTTTTCCAGGCTTCCTGCCTCTCCTGCCTGCCAGGATCTAAAGCATCAAAGAGTATTGGGGTGAGAAACCAACCTAATGTATAATAGAATGAATGCTACTGTAAGTGCCTAATATTATAAGTAATCCAACTGGTCATATACCTACATTCCATGCACATGCAATAATACAGCAGTAATAACAATGGGTATAAGAAGAGGTAAAATTCAAACCGAAGTATTCTGACTGTGGTCCCTCCTCAAACTGCAAAGGCTCTTCTCTATGAGCGGGAAAAGGCAAAACCCGGGGCACAGCGTTTGCTGCCTGGGTGCACACACATACATATTCATTGGGGGGGGGGTTGCTGCAGAATCCCGGGCTCATAGAGAAGATTCTGCAGCAAATCCCCCAAAGAATATGTATGTGTGTGCACCCAGGCAGCAAATGCTGTGCCCGGGTTTTGCTTTTCCGGGCTCAGAGAAGAGCCTTTTGCAGTTTGAGGAGGAGCACAGTCAGAATACTTGGTTTGAATTTTACCTCTTCTTATACCCATTGTTATTACTGCTGTATTATTGCATGTGCATGGAATGTAGGTATATGACCAGTTGGATTACTTATAATATTAGGCACTTACAGTAGCATTCATTCTATTATACATTAGGTTGGTTTCTCACCCCAATACTCTTTGATGCTTTAGATCCTGGCAGGGCAGGAGGAGTGGACGGCTCTCCCTGCCCCTTCTGCCTGCCAGGATCTAAAGCCTTGAAGAGGCTTCATGACGGGCCAACTACATCCCTCCAGGTGTTTTGGACTTCAACTCGCACCATTCCTCACAGCCTCAGGCCTCTTCCTTTTCCTCTCAGCCTGGGCAAACTTGGGCCCTCGCTCCCTCAGGATCGGGGTGAGAGAGAGGCAGCGAGGAGGGAGGGGGCTCCTCCTCTTTTGCTGCTTCCAAGAATAGAATACCCCCTCCCTCCCTCCCTCCTTCCTATTTGGAGAGTCCCATCTAGAATTCAGTGTGATTTATTCAAGTTTTGGCCTACAACTCCCAGAAATCCCAGCCAATTTACCAGCTGTTAGGATTTCTGGGAGTTGTAGGCCAAAACCATCTGGAATGCGCATGCGCTGGCATACGAACTACTAACGAATTTCGTTAGTAATTGTTACATTTTAGAAATTTTTGAAAATTTTTTGTAAGTCTTTCTTTACTAATCAACCCCCCCATTTGATTTTAGAATCGCCATTTTTGGGTTCGAAACCATGCCTAGTGCTCACACTTTTTCAGCATGCGAGCTACTTCTAAAAGACTGAATTCAACTAAATGTGAGTATAATAAGCCCCTGAATTTATTCATAATAATAATGATGATGATATTCATTCCGCCTCTGCTACTACGAATACTAATAATAACAACAACAATAATAATATCAACAACAACAATAAGTTCCTAGAGTAGAAGGAGACCTCTAAGGACCATCCAGTCCAACCTCCTTCTGCATAAGGGAAAAACACAATCAAAGCATTCCTCACAGGTGGCCATTCAGCCTCTGATAATAATAATAATAATGGGTTCCTAGAATAGGAGGAGGAGACCTCCAAGGGCCATCCAGTCCAACCTCCTTCTGCCATGGCCCTTCCACACATCCTATTTTACAGTTGGCACACACAAAACAGGAAAACGGTGCGCGTGACGACACCCAAGCTCTTAACAGTGGAAGATGGATGAAGGGGGGCACCATCGAAGTTGGGCACTCCAGGTGGGCCAGGCCACAAAATCTCAGTCTTAGTAGGATACATACATAACTTTACACTTTACGCTAAGTTACACTACACCATGACCCCATTGTAGAATTGACATATTTCACAACCAAGTGTGCATTGTGCAAACATGTGCAACCTTGTAGCACATGTTACTCGTGTAAAAGTCAAGCTCATATGTAATTCAAGGCAAGAATTGGGGGCCGAAATTATGGATTTTGATATGACTCATGAATAATTCGAGGATCTTTCTTTGGAGAGGGAGAAGTGCAAGCACTGACCGAAGGGACGCCTAGCAACCACAATTGCAATCCCCCCCCACCCAGATTGACCCAAGTTAACACAGGTCTTTGGGTTCAATGTTTGGACTAAATTGTCTAGACAGGGTTATACGCAGTAATCAACGTACAGTATGAAACAAGGCATAGCACACAATGCCCAAATATATTGTGGAATGGCTTTCATTGAGTAACCTTCAACGAAATATGGATGTAATGCCAGGGGACCATGGTGGCATCCTTGTGTTAGGCTGAAGACCTGAAGGTTGGCAGTTCGAATCCGCAAGAAGGAGTGAGCTCCCGTCTTTCAGCCCCAGCTTCCCATGCAGGGACATGAGAGAAGGCTCCCACAGGATAGTAACACACCCAGGCGTCCCCTGGACAACGTCCTTGCAGACAGCCAATTCTCTCACACCAGATAAAGGTAAAGGTTTTCCCCTGATATGAAGTCCAAGGTCATGTGGCCAGCATGACTGCATGGAGTGCTGTTACCTTCCTGCCGGAGCAGTACCTATTGATCTACTCACATTTACATGTTTTCGAACTGCTAGGTTGGCAGAAGCTGGAACTGACAGCCACTCCCCAGATTCGAACCTGTGACCTTTTGGTCAACAAGTTCAGCAGCTCAGCGGTTTAACCCACTGCGCCACTGGGGGCTCTTCTCACACCAGAAGCAACACCAATTCGCTTCCGACATAATTTTTTAAAAGCATCAGTCAACAAAGTACAGCCAATGCATGTTGTAACACAGGCATCCTCAAACCCTCTAGCTCAGGGGTAGGGAACCTAGGGCTCGGGAGCCAGATGTGGCTGTTTTCATGATTACATCTGGCTCTCCCATTTCTTCTTTCCTCCATTCTCCCTCTTCCTTCCTTCCTGTTCCCTTCCTGTTCCATTCTTTCCTCCCTCTCTCTTGTTCTTTTGTCCATTCTCCCTCTTCTTCCTTCCTTCCTCTTCCATTCTTCTTCTTCCTGCCCATTCTCCCTTCTTTCTTTTCCTTCCTTCCTCTTCCATTCTTTTTCCTTCTCTCCTTCCTTTTTCCCTTCCTCTTTCTTCCCCTTCCTTCTTTCCCTCCCTCCTTCCCTTTTCCATTCCCTCCTTCCTCTTCCATTCTTTCTTCTCCTTCCTTTTCCCTCCCTCTCTCCCCTTCCTTCTTTCTACCATTCTCCCTCTTTCTTCCTTCCTTCCTCTTCCTTTCTTTCTCCCCCTTCACCCTTCCCTTCTCCTTCTCTCCTTCTTTTTCCTCCCTCTATCCCCTTCCTTCCTCTTCTATTCTTTTCCCCCAAGTCTTCCTTACATTCTCCTTCCTTCCTTTTTCACTTCCCTCTCTCCCCCTTCTTTCTTTTCTTCTTTTCCCTTCATTATTTTACTTTTTCCTCACTCCCTTTCCTTTCTTTTCCCCACCCTTTCCTCCCTTCCCATTTCCTTCTTTCTTTTCCCCTCCTTGTCTCTCTCCTGCTTTTCTTTTCTTCCTTTTCCATAATTCGTTCTTCTTTTCTTTCTTCCTCTCCCCCTCTCTCCTTTATTTCCTCCGTCTTTCTTTCTTTCTTTCCCCCTTCCTTCCTTCCATCTTCTCTTCCTTCCCAGAGTCCTGAGCATGCCTTTTGCAGAGCCAGGTCTGAAGTGTCCCGTCATTCTGCCAGGGGAATCCTTTTCTCATAGTATGTACGTATATACTCACATTTAGTTGAATTCAGTCTTAAAATATATTATATATTTTATATGGCTCTCACTGAAATAAATTTCCCAATATTTTGCTTTCATGGCTCTCAAAACGGTTCCCGACCCCTGCTCTAGCTTTTTGGGACTTCAACTCCCAGAATTCTTGACAATTGAACAAGCTCGTTGGGGCTTCTGGGAGTTGGAGGCCCAAACAGCTGGAGGGCCGCACAGTTTGAGGATGCCTGTTGTAACACATGCCAGTCAATACCTTTCAACATCCCCCTTCTTCTGCCTTCAGGGCCTAAAAAAGGGCTTTAAAAGCATGCAAGCTATGGCCCTGAAGGTAGAGAAAAAGCCATCCCACATGCAGGGAGACCCAGGATATCTATAAGAATGAGTGCTAGACTCAAAAATAGTGAACCAAACAAGATTTATTGAATAACAACCAGTAAAAATGCTGGTGGCCCAAAATGCTTAGTTGGTTGCAAAGGAAGTCCTTGAAAAAGGAAAGCTATCACTTGCCTCTTTGTTTGCAGAGTGATGGTGCCTTTCTTGGTTCCAGGGTCCTGTTGCCTTCAATGGTTCCTTTGACTCACGAAGTTCTCTGGATCCCCAAAATCTACAGGCTATGGGCGAACGCTGACCTTCCTTTGTCCCTGTAGATTATGGCTGAAAGCGTAGGTTGGCTTAGTAACAGTGAACTGAGATGCTTTGTCTCAGATGGCTTGGATTTCAACTTGCTATGTCCATGTGGTCTCTGGAAATGAGGCCAGAGAGGAAGTCCTGCCTCTCATGTGACCTCTGGAAGAGGAGGAGTTAAGTCGGTGACATCAGGTTTGGAGCCAAGACACAACTCTGCCCCTAAGTGCCCACATGGCTGGACAATAGAACAGTGCTGTCCAACTTCTTCCGGCCCAAGTGCCGGAAGAAGTGTCACTGATCACCTGGGGGGCCGCAGGTGATCAGTGAGCGGGGGGCGTGGGGGGCGTAGCCGCTCCCAGGGGCGTGGCCGGCCTCCTGCGCAGCCCGCCCATTTTCGGGAGGGTTTCCCTGGGTGACGTTAGGCTGGGTGACGCCTGACGTCACCCAGCCTAACGTCACCCAGGGAAACCCTCCCGCAAGCCTGGATGGCTGGTGGGGGAAGCGAGAAGCGCCGCTCGCTCCCGCCAGCCTGGATGGCTGGTGGGAGAAGTGAGAAGCGCCCGCTCCCGCCAGCCTTCCAGGGGGAGGGTTTTCACCCAGCTCCTGTGTCTCTCTGAGCAGAGGGACACGGGGAGCTGGGGCTCCCCTCGCCAGCCTGGATGGCTGGTGGGAGAGCGAGAAGGTTTCGCTTTCCCCGCCAGCCCAGCGCCCGGCACTCTCTCGAGTGCCGGGTGAAAACCCTTCCCCAAACCTGAAGGCTCGCGGGGGAAGCGAGCGCCGCTGCTTCCCGCCAGCCATCCAGGCTGGCGGGGAGTTTGCGCTGCCGTGATGCCTTGGAAGGAGGGAGGCGTCACAGGGGACCCCCTCCCTTCCAAGGCATCGGCCCGGAGAGAGGGAAGAAGAGGGCGGTGCAGGGAGGAGGAGCTAGCTCTCTCCTCCTCCCTGCACCGCCCTTGTCCCTCTCTCGCCGGCGCCGATGCAAACCGGTTTTCATCGGCGCCGGCGAGAGAGGGAAAAAGAGGGCGGTGCAGGGAGGAGGAGCTGGCTCACTTCCTCCTCCCTGCCCCGCCTCCCCTCCCCCCCCCCGGCCGCCATTTAATTTTTTTAAAAAAAATTTAAAATGGCAGCCGGGGGCATAGCGGGGGCTGGAGCCAACAGGCTGGGGGGGGCGTGTACGGCCCCAGGGCCGCCAGTTGGACAGCCCTGCAGTAGAACAAAGACCCATACAGGTAAAGGCAAATAGGTACACAATACAGATGTAAAAACAGCCCCGTGGGGGCGCCACACCCCTCACCATAGAGCTTTAGAACCCCAGGCCTGCAGACCCAATCACCCACCCAATATGAATATGGCACTATTTTCATTTTAATTTTTTTGCTGGATTTGCCTTTGTGTGTGTGTGTGTGCGCTGCTTTTACATCAAGACAGTTGTGAGAATGCACCCTGCATTGCTTAGTATGCGAGGCAGCATCTTGTGCTAACATACATCCCCTTCTGCAAACACACACCTCTCGCAGTTATTCCAACCACATGCTTTTTAAAAGACCTTGATAATATAAGTAGACGGCATCTTTTCCCACCCATTAAGTGTCATTAATTATCATAAGTGATAACACGGGTGATGTTCGGCAGAAAATAATAACAGGCTAACGGTGCAGAAAGCATATGGAGGAATTTTGCCTCTCCCTCTGTTTGTCACAGTAAAATCTGCCAAAGTGAATCTCGAGAAAAGGTACTTTTGCATCTTCCTGATTTGTCGAAAATGCCAGCATCTCTAAATCCTTTTTTATTTTGTACAAAAGGGCAGGACATCTGGGGAGGAAATGGATAGCTCCAGAAGGAACAGGATATGGTTGATTTGCGATTGCCACTTTGTGCCCATTTAAGCATTATTTAACTGGTTTTTGCATGCCGATCTGGTCTTTGAAGGCATTTGGATTTGTTGAAATGGAGCTCAGGAGAGCCAGGTGTTAAACTGGAACTAGACCAGGCAGCAAACAGCCAGGTAGCCATTTTGATTCGGGGGGCTGACTAAACTAGGAAAACCTGCCTTTTGTATTGTTACCAGGCTATTAATGTGCAAACATGGACCCTCCAGGTGAATTTTTAAATAATGTACCAGAGCCTCTGCCAGAAGGGATGGAGAGTTTCATCTACACCAGGGGTGCTCACACTTTTTCAGCATGCGAGCTACTCTTAAAGCAACCAAGTCCAAAAGATCTACCTGCCCCCGCCGCCGTGCACTCCCGCCGCCATGCGCTCTTGCCACCTGCTGTTGTTTTCGCCCGCGCAGCACTTCTTCCACCTGCGGGGCATTGCAGGAAGGAGAAAGCACGAGGCGGGGCATCCAGAGGGAGCGCTCCGCCCTGCCTGTCTCGACGGCAACGGAGGCAGCACCTCCTTGCGCAATGTTTTCCATCAACAACTCTTTGCGTTAAAAAATAGCCAATGATGGGCTGCAAGGGGATAGATGCCACCTGAGGCAGACACGTTTCCACATCTCCTCTCCTTTTGGGCTTAGTGCTTCAATCTCCTTCCAAATGTGCCTTCTATTTGGCATGCTTTTGGATGCATCTACACGGCAGAATTAATGCAGTTTGGCACCACTTTAACTGCTATGGCATCCTGGGATTTGTAGTTTGGTAAGGCACCTGCAGTCTTTGGCAGAGAAGGTGAAAGACCTTCTGAAACTACAACTGCTATGATTCCATAGCAATGAACCATGGGAGTTAAAGCAGTGTCAAACTGAGCTTTTTTATAGTGTAGATCAGGGGTGCTCCTTAGGTAGCTCGGGAGCTACTAGTAGATCTTCGGCCCTCTTCCAGGTGATCTTCGGGCCTCACCAGCCAGATGGGGCGCTCCTGCCATGCGTGCGCACACCCTGCGCGCACATGCGCTCCTGCTGCTGGCTTCTGCTTTCGCGGTGCTTCTTTCGCCTGCGGGGCATTGCAGGAAGGAGAAAGCACGAGGCGGGGCATCCAGAGGGAGCGCTCCGCCCTCCCTATCTCGCTGGCAACGGAGGCTGCACAGCTGCTTCTGGACGAGAGAGAGGCAGGGCGCTCCCTCCAGAGGCCCCGCCTCGTGCTTCCTTCTTCCTGCAATGCCCCGCAGGCGGAAGAAGCACCGCGAGAACGGAAGCCAGCAGCAGGAGCGCGTGTGGGTGCAGGGTGTGCGCGCACATGGCAGGAGCGCCCCATCCAGCTGGTGATGCCCGAAGAACTCCTGGAAGAGGGCCGAAGATCTACTAGTAGCTCCCGAGCTACCTAATGAGCACCCCTGATCTACGCTGACGATTGTGCCATCACTGCTCAAGCTTTAGGTACTCTTACTGCCTATTCCAGAGAAAACCTGTTCATTTTGAATGCATCTTAAATGCAGATGTGTGCTTTTAATCTTAAGAACAAGACAAGCATATCTGAGTATTATCTGGGAAGAAATCCCACTGGAGCATTGCAGCACACCAAAATACCTGGGAGTCACTCTGGACCCTGCTCTGACTTGTAAGAAGCACTGCTTGTATATCAAGCAAAAAGTGGCTGCTAGAAATAATATTTCACGAAAGCGGACCGGCACAACCTGGGGGTCACAACCAGACACAGTGAAGACACCTGCCCTGACGCTTTGCTACTCTGCTGCTGAATATGCATGCCCAGTGTGGAATACATCTCACGTTAAAACAGTGGATGTGTTTCTTAATGAGACATGCGGCATTATCAAAAGATGTCTATGCCCTACACCAGTGATTTTCAACCTTTTTTGAGCCGCGGCACATTTTTTACATTTACAAAACCCTGGGGCACACTACCGACCAAAATGATACAAAATGACACTCTAACACAGAAATACATAAAGTTAATATGCTTTTTAATGTATTTATACACTCACTTAGCTGGCAGTATTAATGTTTCTGTCACAGTGTGGGACTTTTTTAATTTAGCTATGAGGTCAGTGACAAGGTAGCTAGTTTTGAGGGCTCTCCCGTTTACCTTTGTGGTTTTTCTCAAACAATTTGCCTGTTTCTCGTTGTTTTTACGTAAGCGTACAAAATAGTCAGTCGGCTTGTTTAGAACGGAAGGGTGTTTCGTTTGGAGATGGCGTTTAAGCTTGCTTGGCACCATGGCGCTATTGGACAGCTTGTATCCAAACAGGGCGTGGTTGCTAAGCATAGCAATCAAAACACATGAAATTCCAAGCAATCAAAATTGTATTAAGCAATCTCAGAAATAACACAATATGTCAACACTCAAACCATTACAGTCATGGGAATATAAATGTATCAAATGCATAAACAATTAAACGAAAGTACAGTGTTAATTCACACATATAATATTGAACGGTGGTGTTGATACTCCATCCAAAGTAGTCAATGAAGGAGAACACTTGAAGATAGACAAATGATATTTGTAATCCACACGTCGTTACGTGTATTTGTAATCCACACGTCGTTACGTGTAAATGATGCTCTAAGGTCGTCTGTGGCCGACGAGGACGCAGTTGCGCGGGCCTCTCTCATGTTTCAACCAGCAATGGTCTTTTTCAAGGCCAAATGACAGGATGGGGTATATATCCTTTGAAGTAGTAGACCAGTTACATCTATATGGAGATATGTAGCATCTATAATATACAGCCAAAATTCACAAAGCAACACAGGTAATAATCTAATAAATCATACAAGATCCATACATAGCAGGAACAAGTAAGTGTTACAACAGTTATACAGTTCCTCATCAATCCACATCCTAAAATCCCGGTCTACTACCACCTCCCTAAAACTCATAAAAACACCCATCCTGTCCCCGGCCGTCCCATTGTCGCCAGCACAGGAGGACTCCTCCAACCACTCGCAATTTTCCTGGATACCATCCTCCAACCCGTGGTACAATCGAAACCCGCGTACCTGAAAGACACCCGTGATTTCATCACCAAGGTTGAGAATATGCAGATCGATGATGGTGACCAACTTATTGTGGCAGACGTCAACTCACTATACAGTAACTGGACCCCCAGACTCTTTACCAAGCATGACGGGCAGAGTGCTTCGCCATTCAGGGTAGGCAGCCAGCACCCCCCCCCCCCCCCGAGCGGCCCAACCAAAGCATAATGCCAAGTTTGTAACTTTGTTTGTGTTTTAAATACATTTTAACTGCACTCTCAATTGACTTCTGACATGATAAATAAATACAGTTTTTTGTGATAACAATTCTGTGACTGAAAGTGATTGCAATGGAAAGGAGAAGGCGATGTCACACAGCCAGGCCCATTGTCTCCCAATGACATCAACAACTGAGTCATCTTGCCTCCATTCTCCATTAATTATGGAATAGCCATTCAGTCCTGAGGGTTTCAGCAGGAAGTTCGGCCTCCTGAACTCTTATACTACAGCGGCCAATCCCAGCCCAAGTGTTGCACACGGTTTATTTTACTACATTGGAAATCAATTTCTTTCACTGAGACAGAATATAAAAACACACCAAAAAAATCTTTACGTAAGATTATGTCTCTCCAAGTCTTGTGGGTTATTCTTTTATTCAGGAATTAAAAGCCGATTCCTGGGGTGAAGGGTAAAATAAATTGTGTAAATATCACAAAAAGTAAAGTTTACTTCTGTTCAAAAGTAAATTTCAATGAGAAGGCTGCTGCTGTTATTTGTTCTGAATAAGCAGCTCAGAAATAGTGGCACGAACTTTAACATGGCAACACATGTAACAGCTTTGGCATCCAATTAATTTTGACTTTTCCTTTTGTGAGATATAAGAAAGAGCCAGTCAGAGTTGTAACACATTGCTTAAAACCTAAGCATGAAAGTATTCCTCACCAATGATCCACAACTTAAGCCACAGGAGAAAAAACCCTCTACATATGGTGGCCATGGTGGTTGAAATTCTTCATTTGGTGACCTTGGACAACATCTACATGGACCCGTTATCCCAAACCACATGCGAATCAGCTCTATAGTAGCTACATAATGCCCTTAGCTGATTTGTGTGAATGTGATCTTGAACTGCATGGGTTGCTTTGAATTAACCCTGAGAATCCAGAGCAAGGTTCAATTTTAGATCCATGTAAGCTGTTGGGCTGAATCCAAGACAGTACTGGTCACAATTGTTTATGTGGCTATCTCATATTCCCCAGGCTTGAGTTACCCAGGGACGTTTGATGATACTTACTGTTTCTTCCCCTCTATTTTTATTGTCATGGCAGCCAGTGGGCATGACATGACTAATAGTCATAATAATTTCATTTAATAAAAATGGTTCACTAATAATAATTGTTTGATTTTAAAAATGGTTCAAAACGCTGGTGGTTCAGATCTAAAGTCAATTCTGATTTTCACACAAAAAAAAGTTCAAAACTTTTCAAAACTTCTGATACTTCCAAATCCTATGTTAATGGTTTCATAGTGTTATTTCCTGTTTCATTGGGTGGTCTTTACTTTGAAAGTAGTTACTTTATTCCAGAAAGGGAGGGAAGCAAAGGGAAGAAATCCATCCACACTGGGTTAAACTGTTTCTCTTGCCCGGGACGGACACAGGAGAGAAAGGAAACCGAAGGAAAGCCATCCAAACTGGATTAAACAGGGCTCTCGACTGGGACTGACGCGGGAGAGAAAGGAAACCGAAGGAAAGCAATCCAAACTGGGTTAAACAGGGCTCTTGCCCAGGACTGACATGGGAGGGAAAGGAATAGAAGGAAATCCATTCACACTGGTTTGAAAAGCTGAATAATTTCTGACCCGGGACTGGACGGTGGAGAAAGGAAAAAAAGAAAGCCATCCAAACTTTGGGCTAAAAGGGCTCAAATGCATTAACTGACACGAGAGAAATTTATTCTGAAGGAAAGCCATCCAAACTGGGCTAAACAGGGCTCTTGACTGGGACTGACACGGGAGAGAAAAAAAAATGAAATGATGTCAGCCAAAGCAATGAGGCGATTCCTCATTTCTCCCGTTCTTAGCTTCTCTGGATGACATCGCTTCAAGGTATCCACTGAGACCACAGCACTTTTCCATGGACACAAATGCCTGCAAAATGGTGCATTTAATGAACTAGGAATCTCCGAATTAAAAAAATAAAATTCACATAAAGGTGTTAGGAAGAGGCTGCATGTCTTACCATTTGGCAATGTTGCAGATCAGTGTGGGCAGCAGAACATTTATGTCTCCTTCCATTATTTGCAGACTGCAGCCCATCCTGTTGCCTCTGTGCAACTGAGTGGCACAGGGGAACCATGGGCAACCAATGAATCCAAATCACAGGTTTAAACTCATTGGTTCATTGGGCATAGCTGTTATACCTGGATCCAGTCAAGTATTGAAGTTAATAAGGGGAAGAGTGCTCTATCTCCAGCACTTGCTGCTGCTTAAGATACCCTCCATGATTTGGAAATGTGAGCAAGGTTTTTGCAGCCATCAGGTTATGTGGAGGCAGATTGGCATGGGTTGTGTATCCGGGTGGTACGGTTCCCAGGTATCTCAGATATTGGTTGAGGGTCCTTTCCAAAGGACTCTGGAGTTCTGGAGCAGAACCGATCTTGCCCAACACGGTGCTGAAGTCATTTCCACTATCCTATGATGGCAAAGGGACCATATGAGTTTTGAGCTCATGGTTGTAGCTGGTATTGATGTAAATAGGGAAGTGGATCATGGGAACTCTGGGCCTGTGAGTCAACATGACATTTTAAGTCCTGAAAATGATCAGTCTGTGTCTCTAGCAGTTAGCGAATGTCACATTTCAGAGAGGTTCCGAGATGGTGCAGAAGAGTCGTTCTCTAGGGCAGTGTTTCTCAACCAGTGTGCTGTGGCACACTAGTGTGCCGTGAGCAATCATCAGGTGTGCCACGAGAAAAGCTCTTTGCCCCCCTTCCTTCCCCCCTCCTCCTGCCGAACTCCTGCTGCTTGGGAGAGGAGGAGGAAGGGAGGGATGGCACCGCCTCCTTGATCGTTCCCCAACCAGCCTCCAATCTGCCATGACTCCCGCCATGACTCCGCCCCTTGCTTGTTGAAGCCGACAGAGGAGGGCCGCCTACTGAAGCCCCGTCCACCGCTCATGCTCCTCCTCTGTGAGAGAGCTGAAGCTGGGGGAAGGGGGCATGGCGCAGCCTGTCTCGCCCCTCCCTCGGCTAGCACTCAGGGGCCAGCCTTGAGGGGGCAGTGCCAAGCCAGCGATGACAGAGCCAGCACAATGCTGGCTTGCCCCTCAAAGCTGGCGAAGCTGTGGGAGAGGAACTGAAGCCGGGGGGGGAGGGCATGGCGCGGCTGGCTTCGCCCCCTCCCCAGCTTCAGCGACAGCTGCCAGCCCTTGAGGGGCAGTGCCAAGCCAGCGGTAAAAAGAGCCAGCACAATGCTGGCTTGGCACTGAAGGCTGGCGAAGCTGTGGGAGAACTGAGGCCGGGGGGGGGAGGGGGCATGGCGCGGCTGGACAGCCCCCTCCCCCTAGCTTCAAAGCTTTGCCAGACTTGAAGGGCAGTGCCAAGCCAGCGGTGGCAGAGCCAGCACAATGCTGGCACAATGCCCCCTCAAGGCTGGCGAAGCTGTGGGAGAACTGAAGAAGCATATAGCTTAGACCACCATCCCCCAGACGTTCTTTACTGTGTTAGTGTCATTTTGTGTCATTTTGGTTGGTGGTGTGTCCCCAGATTTTTAAATGTTAAAAGTGTGCGCGGCTCAGGATGGGAAACACTGCTCTAGGGCAGTGTGAAACCTGGGCCTGTTTCATATAGTTAATATGTTTTTAAATGTATTTATACACTCACTTAGTGTGAAACCTCGGCCTGTTTCCATGAACACAAAATATATATCCTGGAAGGAATGGTAGAAAGACACACACGAAGCTCTTGCTCAACAGCTGTCAGTCTCTCTATTTTTAGTTTTTATCGCAGTCAAGCTTGAGAAGCTCATCTCACACAGATATGTGGTTAAAAACGGGAGCAATGTCAAAATAGCTTTGTTGGCCAAAATACCTTTGTTGGCTGTATTGCCTCGAGCTCACCGTCTTTTCTTTTTTCTTTTGTCCACCACTCATATTCGGGCCTTCATCTGTGTCATAATTTTGTCCAGGGCCCTGTCCGGCATTTGCATTTTCCCTTCTCAAAAACTTCTCCATCACTGTCACTCGCTTGTCTTGCTGTGTTCCCAAATTACCACTGTCACTTGACGCGCAGCTGCAGCACTAACTCTAACTTTGTTTACTTTGCCGCGTCTGAGCGAATCCAAGATGACACGAGAGTGCTATGGTTCCATTTCTTAAAGGGACAGATGCGCCTTATGGTTTATATATGAATGAAGTTCGAAAATAATTTCCCACGGCATACCTGATGATCTCTCATGGCACACTAGTGTTCCGCGGCACACTGGTTGAAAATCACTGCTCTAGGGAAACGAGTTCAGAGGCTGAAATCCCAGGTTGAGAGAATAATGAGTTGCAAGATAATGAGTGGGTTGATAGGAGACTCAGTTTTCGTAAACTTTGTGCTGCTCAACAGAATCTCTGAAGGTCACAGTGCTTATTAGAGAAGAGACCCATATCAGGAAGTCATGGGAGGAGGCATGATTTCATGTGTATATTAGAGAGGCTGGGGGGATTTTCCAGCTAGCCTGGTCAACGTTGGTAATTGAAGCAACAGCTCTTGTCAGGTCCTAGTCAAGCTTTCTGAGGAAATTCAAGTTCTATGTCTTTGCTCCTGTTTCATGCTTCCAAGTTTGAAGGATTGTTCCTGGATTTTTGTATTGGATTCGATGCTGCTTTGTACTTCGTAGTTTTCTTGTATTCTTATGCCAGATGTCCTGTTGCTTTGGGATTTTGGATTACTCTTGTAGCTTGAACCTTGTGGACTATTTTATACATATAGACTTTGAAGTTTTTACTATTTTTGCTACCGTGCTTTTTATATATCTTTAATAAACTTATTTGCTGATTTAACTTGGACTGGTAAGTACAGAGGTGTTTCCTGACCTGGAGTGCAACAATGCGTAGCAACTGCCCAAATAGTCCCTCTCTTGTCATCCATAGGAGCTCTGGCATTGGACTAGATGGTTGTGCTAATAAATCAATAAGTGGATTGGCTAATGCTCTGATTTGGACCCATACAGGGACCAGTCCTATTTACAGTTTTAACCAATTAAAAACTGTGGTCGACCATTTTTCCAACTACAGGTTTTTCGTGGCGCAATCTCACACCTAAGCCAACAAGATAAAACTTTTACTCTTCCCCAGGTCCTTTCTTGTTTTCCTACCTTACAACATCCTCCACTGGACTCTCTATATTTACTCCAAAGCCTTCTCACAAACCTGGCTTAGATAAAGGAATTGAGTTGCATCCAAAATTAATTACCAATAAAGAAGTCATTTTAAGAAGCAGCCATACCTTTGGCATATAATCAAGCCTCGTGTCTGGAGAGTATTCTGATGTTAGAAACAAGTAGTCTGATGACATATTCCAGATTTTAAAAAATTATTCTTAGCATCAGTGTGAAAATGCTGCTAGTAATTAGAAAAAATAATCACTTGTAATAATTATAAGTGGCTGAGTGCCATGGCTTCTAATATAAGAACTCATGAAAATACCATTAATGTGTGCTCTTGTTATCGCATACTGTTATTATCCCTCTGCTGAAAATTTAGAAATCTAATCAGACTGTTGGGTACCATGCGCTGATTAAATTTGTGATTGTTTTATTCTTCTCGTAGTTAGAAGAATACGCCTGTTGAACATGGAATGGTTAGAACTCTAATTGGACAATTTTTTTAAAAAAAATGTACGAACTCTTCTGAATTTTCAGAGTGCCTTTGTAAAAGATGTAGAGTCATGTAAAGTAAATGGCACTGGCTTCTACTTTTCTTTTTGTCTCCATTCAAGGTCTAAGATTTTTTTTAATCGTTTTGGCCATTGTGCATTCAGTTCATGGTTGCACAAGCAGAGTTTCGAAAGCACGATTATTTCACACTGGGCCCCAATTGCATTGTGCAGAATGAAGCCAGTGTACCCTCCTTAACATAAAGCCCTGTAGGCTGGTAGGGCAGAGTGTGTTCTTCATTTCCGAAAGGCATGGAAAGAAGGGGAATGTCTTGTTTTAAATCAGTGTTTTTCAACCTTTTTTGAGCCGCGGCACATTTTTGACATTTACAAAATCCTGGGGCACACCACCAACCAAAATGACACAAAATGACACTCTAACACAGTAATACATATAGTTAGTATGTTTTTAAATGTATTTATACACTCAGCGTGAAACCTGGGCCTGTTTCGATGAACACAACATAGATATCCTGGCAGGAATGGCAGAAAGACACACACGAAGGTTTTGCTCAACAGCTGTCAGTCTCTCTCTCTGTGTTCTTATGCATCAAGAAGGAAGGAAGGAAGGAAGGAAGGAAGGAAGGAAGGAAGGAAGGAAGGAAGGAAGGAAAGAGAGAAGGAAGAATGGAACCAAAGAGCAAAGAAAAGGAGGAAAGTAACAGGTAGAGAAAGAAGAAAGAAAAAGGGAAAGGAAAAGGAAAAGAAAAAAGGGAAGGAAGGAAAGAGGGAGGGAAGGAGAGAAAGAGGGAGGGAAGGTTGGCCACAGCAACGCGTCGCGGGTACAGGTAATAAATTTATACAGCGTATATATATACAGTGTGTGTGTGTGTGTGTGTGTGTATATATATATAATGGTGGGAGTTGTAGGCCAAAACACCTGGAGGGAGGGCCCAAGTTGGCCCACGCCTGCCTTAAGTGAGCAAGCCCTGTTAGTTTTCGGCCCCTGCTTAAAGATGCCTCAACCCTGTGTCCCGAATGCCCCTTGACCCGCCTTGGCTGAGTGCGAGGGAATTGAAGGAGTGGTAGTTTGACACCATCCTGAGCCTCCCCAAACTACAAATCCTGGGATTCCCCAGTCTTGAGCCCTGGAAGACCAAGGGATGCCTCACTGCATGAATGCTACGGTGTAGATCCGCCCCCAGGCAGCCAAGGGACCCGGGGAAATCCCATCCCAGGATCTTCTCTCTCTCCTTGCGGCTCTTTCTGCCTGACGCAGTCCCCGCCTTTCGGCTCAAACCCTTCCGAGGCTGGCGAAGGAGCGGAGGGGAGGAGGAAGCCCAAGAAGGCAAGAGGTGAGTAGAGGCTGTGTTTGCGGGACTCAGGCAAGAGATCGAGCCCCAAGCTAGGGCTTCCCGGTAGGTCAGGAGGGCTCTCTCTCTCACACACACACACACACACACTTCTATCCCCAATTTCCCACGGCACACCTGATGATCGCTCATGGCACACTAGTGTGCCACAGCACACTGTTTGGGAAACACTGTTTTAAATGTCAATTCCAGATTTTGGTGAGATACTTGGTTTGGCAGTTCATATTGATGACACTAACCAATGGAGGAGAGGGAGACAGCCAAATTAAAGGAGGAGGCATGCAATGTATAGGCTGTGTATTATCTACCACAATCTATAGGTGAGAGTGGATGCACAATCTGCCCTCCATATCCAGAAAGGACTGGTTCCAGGACCTTGGACAGATACCAAAAATGTGGGTGACCAAGACCTTAAATAAAGAGATGAGAAGAAGGCTTGAGCACCACTCAGTCCCTTGTACCCCATAACTCTCTCACTGATCCCAATGGTAACAGCAGCACATGCATACATAAGACAGCAGCCAGGTTGATAACAGGAGCGGCATTCAGAGAGCGTACAACTCCCCTGTTGTGCCAGCTCCACTGGCTGCCGGTTTGCTACCGGGCACAATTCAAAGTGCTGGCTTTAGCCTTTAAACGGTTCGGGTCCAACTTACCTGTCCGAACGCATCTCTCCCTATGAATCGAGATGTTTAAGATCATCTGGAGAGGCCCTGCTCTTGGTCCCGCCTTCTTCGCAGGCGCGACTGGCAGGGATGAGAGACAGGGCCTTTTCAGTGGTGGCTCCTCGGCTTTGGAACGCCCTCCCTAGAGACATCAGATCGGCCCCCTCCCTCCTGACATTTCGCAAGAAAGTCAAGACCTGGCTGTTTGAGCAGGCATTTGCTGATGAAATATAAGGCTTAATTAGATATATGGAATGACGACGATGCGACGGAAACTGATTTCAACATGATGCTGAGACTGCAATTGTATGTTTTTAATTGTTAATTTGTTATTATATGGTTATTTTTTTTGCCTTGTTGCTTGTGTTGTATTGAGGGCAGAGACTGCCTGTGTAAACCGTCCTGAGTCGCCTTCAGGCTGAGAGGGGCGGTATAGAAGTGTGACAAATAAATAAATAAATAGGATCAATTCACGATGGCATCATCCCCTACAAACCAGCTCGCACCCTAAGATCATCAGGAGAGGCCCCTCTCTTGCTTCTGCCACCGTCTCAAGCACGGTCGGTAGGGACGAGAGAGAGAGAGGGCCTTCTCGGTGGTGGCTCCCCGGCTCTGGAACTCCCTCCTTAAGTAGATCAGACAAGCACCCACCTTGTCCACCTTTCGTAAGGACTTGGATGGTCTGTTGTGCCTTTCACCAGATGGCAAATGCATTTTAACCTAAACAAGTGTAAAGTCATGCACATCGGGGCAAAGAACCCCAACTACACCTACAAATTGATGGGGTCAAAGCTTTCCGAGACAAACCAGGAAAGGGATCTTGGGGTCTTGGTGGACAGCTCAATGAAGATGTCAACCCAGTGCGCTGCAGCAGTGAAAAAAGCAAATTCTATGCTAGGCATGATCAGAAAGGGAATCGAAAATAGGTCGGCAAATGTTGTATTACCTCTCTACAAATCTATGGTAAGGCCACATTTGGAGTACTGTGTACAATTCTGGTCTCCGCACCTTAAGAAGGATATAACGGAACTGGAAAAGGTACAGAAAAGGGCAACAAGAATGATCCAAGGGATGGAGCGGCTCCCTTATGAAACCAGGTTGCAACGCCTTGGTCTTTTCAGCCTTGAAAGACGGCGTTTAAGAGGTGACTTGATCGAAGTGTATAAAATCATGCATGGGATAGAAAAGGTGAATAAAGAAAAACTGTTTTCTTTGTCACAAAACACTAGGACTAGAGGGCACTCCCTGAAGCTCCAAGGTAGGAAAATTAGGACTAATAAAGGGAAATATTTCTTCATCCAGAGGGTCATTGGGTTATGGAACTCACTTCCAGAAGAGGTTGTGACAGCTGTCAGCCTGGACAACTTCAAGGCAGGATTAGACAGATTCATGGATACCAAGTGTATCGGTAGTTACTGAAAAGGACATTCAAGTGCCACCTCGGAGTTGGTTGAGGTAGGCAGGATTTCCCTGGGTACTGGTTGTGGGGGGGTCGGGAGCAGGTCAGGGTTTTGCCCTCCCTTCTGCTCGAGATCCCGTGTACAACTGGTGGGCCACTGTGTGATACAGAATGCTGGACTAGATGGGCTGAGGTCCGATTCAGCATGGCTCTTCTTATGTTCTTATGTTCTTAATTGGCTCCATCTTACCTATGTACCTGCACTTTAGTTTTGCCTACCCCCACTATTCTCAACACTTTATGCCCTGAGGTATTCTATCTAGATTTATTATTTATTTATTTATTTACCTCACTTTTACCCAGCCCTTTTCAGCCCGAAGGCGACTCAGGGCGGCGTACAGACCGGCAACAATTAGATGCCACATGTACATACATATATCAGTTAAAAGCAATTAAATCACATCATAAAATCCATATAAAAACCATAGACGCTATAAAAAAACCTATAAAAATCTATATTAAAAACAATGTCTTCCAGTCCAATTCCTTTGATTTACACTTTTGCATTTCCCCCCGGCTCTACTTAGGAATTTATTGCACTTACCTGAGCCGGGTTTCCGGCTCCGATTCTGTTTTTCAGCCATGTTATTGTTTTTATGACGTTGTTGCTTGTGTCTGGTTATGTTTTTATTGATTAATTTTATGCTGTTGTTTTTATCTTTGATCAGGCTACTCCCCATGTAAGCCACCCCAAGTCCCCTTTGGGGAGATGGTGGCGGGGTATAAAAATAAAGTTATTATTATATTATACAAATGTGTACTATTTATTTATTTCGTATCAAAAGCATTGCATAAATTAGTATACAAACTGATAAAAATAGAAAAAGCGCAGGCGGCTAAATATCTTTTGACGAAAAACGGGCAACAGCAATGACATTGTCTGTAGCCTCCAATCATTCTTCCTCTGTACATGAGGCAGGTCTGTGACCGTAATAAAGTTTTGATTGACATGAGGCAGGACATAGTGGACAAGCATACAGTTGCGGAGTTGTCTGTTCTGCTCCACAGTCACACAAGGTGTGGGATTCTTTTAGGTAGTACCATTTTGCCCACTCCACTTCTGATCTGTTCAGGGACTTCCAAGTTGCCCATTCTTGGTTTGCCCCTGGAGGAAGACCCTCGTGGTGGGCATCCAGTTTGGATTTCCTAGTTTAGTTGCCCAGAGGGACACTCTTGCTGTTCCTGGGACTGTGGGGTAAAGTTACTTTTGACATATAATCTAGGGCAGGCCTGGGCAACCTACGGCCCGCGGGCCAAATCTGGCCCGGCAGCCAATTCTGTCCGGCCCGGGGAGAAGGGCATCGGAGGTGGGGCCAAGAGGAAGGGGTGCCGCTGCCACCATCCCATCACGGGCTGTGGGGCCTGCGTTGGCAGACAACCCGCCACTCCGGAGAGCAATCGGAGCGGCAGCTTTGGAGTGCCTGCCATCCCGGGAGCGATCCGGACCTGCAGCAGGAGCAGTCGGCGACCTGCGGCTGATCGCCCTGGCGACCCAGAAGACTTGATCGTCTTTTGGTTCGCCAGGGCAATCTCCCGCCACAGGTCGCCGACTGCTCCTGCTGCAGGTCCGGATCGCCTCCCGGGATGGCAGGCACTCCAAAGCCGGGATGGCAGGCATTCCATGGCAGGGCGATCAGCCGATCAGGAACGCCTCTGACGGAACGGCCTGCAGCCTCCGATCGTCTCTTGCTCTGCTCTGCTGCGGTGGCGGCTGGGTCCGCTTTGTTATCCTCTGGGCTGGGTCCATTGGGCCATTCCATCTTGGGATCCTTACTCTCTTGAGGATGTCAGCCTCTATCTTGGTTTGCACCTTGTCTTCTTGAATTTCATTTTATTTTAGTGGTTTTTATTATTATTTTATAATAATAATTTTATAATAATAATATAATAAATAATATAATATAATGTTATATTATAATTTCAATATATTATGTCTATATATATACACTATAATATAATAATTATGATAATACTAATAATATATGAATATTTCTTGATATATTAATATGTTAATATTAATGATGTGTAATATATAGTGAATATAGTAAATAAATAAATAAATAAATAAATAATGTTGATTAGAATGTTGTTCAGCCTTTAGGTGCGGCCCTCCATAATATTTTTTGGCTGTCATGTGGCCCCTTGGAAAAAATAATTGCCCAGCCCTGATCTAGGGTGTGGTGGAATTGAATGAGTGGAAGGAGAAGAATCTTTAGCGAAGAACTCATGGAGGCGAATGCTGCAAAATAAGAGTGCCACACTTCTACTCTCCAGCTGCGCAGTGGCAATATAGACATATATACATTGTACCATTGTTACTCAGCTGCTCGTGTTTGCTTCAAATTATATTTGGGGCTTCTATAGTCATCCAGCCCCTGCTCCTTACCAAGGATTAGTTTCCCCCGCTTGGGTTCATGCTCAGCGTTTGGATATTTTACGCGGCAAGTGTACATTTAGATTCTTAGAGCCCTATCGAATTGGGATCCCACGTACACATGTCGGTCATTTGTGTTGTTATTTATGTATGTGCTTTTGCTCAGGCTATAATGTGCATGTTATGAATAGTTGATGTTCAACACATTGTGGGTGTATATTCTCCTGTGATAAACTACTTTCTACAGTGTATGGATACTTTCGTGCATATCGTCTGACATTGTGGTTGTTATATACATGTATCTTTCTTATATCGGTGCATCAACCAGAATTGAGTGGATTACTATTTACTTTATATTTACACCCTTGATGATATTGTAACTGATACTGGATCATATGACCTATTAAGGACTTGAATATTGTATTTTTTGTATTTTTCCAGCTTGGTTACCTTCTGTATACAAGAAATATATACAGTAATTTTAAATAACACACCTCATCGATGGTTTTCCTTTTCGTTTAGACATTTATTTGCACACAATCTGAATAGTGTTCTTTCTTCTAGACCCTGTTTGTATCTTTTTCCCAAATCTCAGAAGATTCCCAAAGTCAGTTTCATATTCGGTGCAAAGAAACAAAGCCGAAAACAAAGCCAAAGGCTGCCCTAGTGCCTTGCCTTTCCTATATAAATTAATGGAGTCTTGGTATTAGGAGTGGGGGGGAAACAGTGTTTTCTGGAGACAGCCGAGAACTCTGGGAAATGTAGTTTGGGAAGGAAGGAGCCCTATACCAGAGAATTCAAAAGACCCTGCCCTAAACTACATTTCCCAGAAGGCAGTGCACTGCTCAGCAGCAGAGACATTTCCCCCTCCATAGCCAGCCACGAAATTATGATTTTTGTTCCTGAGTTATAAATGTCATTTCCTAACTGGTTCTATCATAAAAGCATGGCAAAAGTTCATTAAACTGCAAAAAAAACCTTTGTATTTGCACGAGGGACACTGTGTTATAGCACATTTTGCTATCCAGTCCACCAATTTAACATCGTCATCCACACATTTCGCAAAGTTTTTGGTGCAAAAACAAAGTGGCCAGTGTAGAACCACTACTTTCAAAGTACGGACTACACAATTAAATAGGAAATAATACTTTCAAAGTAGAAACATATTTTCTTTATTATTTAAACATGTTGTTGATTAAAAAAAACTTTGAAAATTCCCCAAAAATCTGTGGATAAGTAAACGTTCTGAAATTTGGTAGGCTAAGAGTGGTAACCGTGTTTTGCCCCAATAGCTGTAAAAAAATAAGAGAGAAAGAAGCCCCTGAAGTTTCCCCAATTATAGTTATTACGCACAATTACTATAATCGAAAGGCCGAACAGGGCATAGGGTTACAGCCTGTGTTGGATGGGGACACACTCCCCCTGAAGACGCAGATTTGCAGCATGGGAGTGATCCTGGACTCATCACTGAGCCTGGAACCCCAGGTTTCAGCGGTGGCCAGGAGAGCTTTTGCACAGTTAAGACTCGTGCGCCAGCTGCGCCCGTACCTTGGGAAGTCTGATCTGGCTACGGTCGACCACGCTCTGGTCACTTCCCAAATAGATTACTGCAACGCACTCTACTTGCGGCAGCCTTTGAAGACAGTTCGGAAATTGCAGCTAGCCCAATGGGCGACAGCCAGATTACTAACCAGAGCTACATACTGGGAGCATACCACCCCGTTGTGTCAGCTCCACTGGCTGCCTGTCCACTTCCGAGCTCAATTCAAAATGCTGGTTTTGACCTTTAAAGCTCTATACGGTTCTGGCCCAGCTTACTTGTCCGAATGCATCTGCTGCTATGTCCCACCTCGTAATTTAAGTTCTTCCGGGTAGGCCCTGCTCTCGCTCCCACCAACTTCTCAAACATAGTTGGTGGGGACGAGAGAGAGGGTCTTCTCGGTGGTGGCTCCCCGTCTGTGGAACAGCTTTCAAGCGACATACGATCAACACCATCCCTCCTGGCATTCAGGAAAAAAGTGAAATCTTGGCTGTGGGACCAGGCGTTTGCACATTAGCACAATGCAGCACTTTGGACTGGATTTGTAATGGCAAGTTGATGGATATGGCTCAATGCTCCTGTTATGGACGGAACACTGTTTTTAACTTAAGTGAATGTGTATGATGTGTTAATGTTAATTGTATTTTAATGTAATTGGTTTTATATTGTATTTATATTGTGTTGGCATCAAATTGTTGGGTTTTTTTAGTCCGCTCTGAGTCCCCCCTCGGGGGTTGAGAAGAGCAGGGTAGAAATGTTGGAAATAAATATAATAAATAATGAAATCGTAATAAAAATTCATTACTCTCATTATAGTAACACATTTTTCACTAACTATACTTTAGAAACATTCTAGAAATGAAGCACCAGAGCCCCAAGTTTTGTAATGACCATGTTTTAATGGATGGCACACTCCTAATATCTACTGCAAAGGAGGGGAACCGCACTATTCACTTCTCTTCCTCGGCTTAAAATCTCTGCAGCAGCTAAATGTATGCCTTTAATTTGGCTTGCCTTAAAATTTAAGTCTTAAAAATCCTCCCTCGATCCAGGACAAAGAGTGCACTCTGTCTTAATCTCCTTTATTTTCTCTTAGTCGCATTGCTTCCCACCAGAAGCATTTGTAATTCGGGTTTAAGAGAATTTCCAGACATTACTGAACTAGAAAATATAAAATAAAATCTTGTTCTCCAGAAGCTAATTTTATTTTGTAGGTACAACCCCCATCAAGTTCTTGTTGTGTGACCTTTACAATGGCTAATCAACCGCTTTTGTTCAAAAAGAACATTTTCTTTTTCTCTCTTAGGAAAGGTAATGTAACTATAGCTACCAAAGACTTTCGAATATACAAAGTCAGATGTACTAAGCCAAATTGATCTCCGGTCCTGGACAGGCCCGGATTACCCATAAGGCCACCCTAGGCCATGGCCTAGGGCGGCAGCCATGGGGAGGGGGCAGCAGATCCGGACCCCCCAAAAAGTTTTTTTTTAATTCAGAAAAATTCCCCAAAAAATTTCAAAAAAAAGTGTGCATGCACGCGGCAGCGGAAGCGCCATCCACGGCCGCCCCCGCCCCCCTTTGCTCTCCTCGGCTAAAAGCCTCTGTCCCCGGCCCCAGCTCCGCCCTGCCCCTGGCTCCGCCCCTGCCTCCTCGCCAGCGCGAGGAGGAAGAAGGAAAGCCCCACCCCTGGAGCCAATCCCGCAGGGAGCCGTCATGCCAGCCTCAGAAGCGGCCGAAATCGCCCTTTTCAGGCCGGCATGGTGGCTTTAGGAGGGAAGGAGGAGCCGTGGGGAGGCCCCACACTTTCCTTCCTCCTCCTCCTTGCCTAGGGTGCCAAAAGGCCATGATCCGGGCCTGGTCCTAGATCCGCTTCTCCGGTTCTTTTGGCAAGGCGAGAAAGGAAACTTAAGGCCAGATTGAACAACAAAAAGTGAGTGCATATTTTCATTCGTTCAACTTGGTGGCATTTATATGAATGCTGTACCGTGTGCAGCTGTGATCAATCCTTTAAACCTCGGCCTTAATCACATCACGGGGATCAACCTCCAATGAAATCGTAAGGGGTTAGATCTGAGACTGTCATACTTTGGACACATCATGACAAGATGTCAGTCACTAGAAAAGACAGTAAAGCTTGATAAGGTAGAGGGCTTTAAGAAAAGAGTAAGACCATGTTACAGATGGATAGACGCTGGCTGGATCTACACTGCCAAATAATGCCATTTGGACTATGAGGGCGGGTCAATAAGTCAGTGACTTTTTGAATTTCCCGCCTCTTAACTGAAAGGGCAAAACTGCTCCTGTCAACAAGCATCTGTCAGTTGACTCCTGTCAAAATTTGAACAAGCTGCATCATTTAGTTTGTGTTTGACAGCCATTGAGAGCAGAGTACCGCATGATTTGAGGAGAAAATGGAAAAAAGTGAATTTCGTGTGCTCATTAAGCATTTTTTTTGCGGGAAAAAACCATCACTCAAACCAAGGCTAAGCTTGATCAATACTATCAATTTCAATGTTTAAAAAGTGGTTTACTGAATTTCGTTGTGGCCGTACAAACACGGAAGATGCCGAACGTTCTGGATGCCCAGTTGAGGTCTCTACACCCGAAACAATTGAAAAAATTCACGATATGGTGTTGGCCGATTGGAGATTGAAAGTGCGAGAGATTGTGGAAGCCATAGGCATCTCACATGGCTCAGTGGTTTCAATTTTAAATGATCACTTGGGTATGATCCGCAAGATGGGTGCCGCGTTTGCTCACAATCGACCACAAACGCAATCGTGTGACAATTTCGCATTGTTCAACCGCAATATGGACAAGTTTTTGTGCCGTGGACGAAATGTGGATCCACCACAACACACCAGAGACCAAACAGCAGTCAAAACAGTGGGTTTCTCGGGGTGAAATGGCACCAAAGAAGGCGAAGGTGGGTTTGTCAGCCAATAAAGTCATGGCGACCGTTTTTTGGGATGCACGCGGTATAATCCACATTGACTACCTTCAATCAATGGTGAATATTATGCCAACTTATTGGGTCGATTTAATGATGATTTGGAAAAAAACAACATTTGGCCAAGAAAAAAGTTCTTTTCCACCAGGACAATGCAAGGGTGGACACATGTGCAGTTTCCATGGCAACAATCCATGAATTGAGATACGAATTGCTCCCTCATCTGCCCTATTCTCCGAATTTAGCCTCCGGCTGCGGGGTGTTCGTACTTTTCAGCCTCGTGGTGGGGGGCGGTTGATGACTCCAAGTGGCTGGGCTCACCCCGCGACGATGGCGCATGTGTCATTGCCATGGGGCGGACCTGGCTGCCCAGAGGCGCTGATCGCCCTACACAGGGCCGAGAGGAGCGTTTTGGAAGCGGCTAGAGGCAGAGTGCAGAACGCTCCTCCTTTTAGGCCTCGTGGTGTGGGGCGGTTGCCGGCTCTGGGAGGCTGGGCTCGCCCTGTGGCGATTGCGCATGCACGAAACTTCCATGCATGCGCCATTGCTGCAGGGTGGGCCCGGCTGCCCAGAGCCGCTGATCGTCCTGCACCACGGGGCCGGGAGGGAGGAGCGTTTTGCAGCCGGGAGTGCTCCCCCTCTGACCGCCACCAGAGTGCTCCTCTTTTTCAGCCTCGTGGTGTGGGGCGATAGGGACAACGTTAAATGCACCCCTAAATATGGTGGGTGGTAAGCAAATGCTTATTTGCGGAGTGCAAGATCCGGCTCTGGAAGGAAACCAATAGTCAGACAACCAGACAATGAGAACAGCAACCTTCAATAACCTTTTACATCTACTGAATTGGACGTGGCTCTCAATAAATGTAAAAATGGTAACGCAACTGGTCTGGATGACCTATGGATGGAACAAATTAAGAACTTTGGTCCAAATGCAAGGTGCTGAATCTGATGAACAACTGCACTGCATCCTGTCAGATCTCCAAAATCTGGAAGAAAGCAAGAGTCATAGCCATCTTGAAACCAGGCAAAGACCATAATGATCCCCCAGCATCATTGTCTTCTCCAAGCTTTCCTGTCTTCTCATTATGTGGCAAAGTACTTCATATTTGCCTCTAATATCTTTCCCTCCAGTGAGCAGTCGGGCTTTATTTCCTGGAATATGCTGGTGCCTCACCAAACAATTCTTAGCATTCCATAGCATTAAGCCGTAGCAGTTAAAGTGGGGTCAAACTGCATTAATTATACAGTGTAGAAACAACCTAAGTAGGGTTAGTGGCACAGGTGCTTCCAGACATTCTCTATCACAGCGTTTCTCAACCTGGGGGTCGGGACCATGAGGGAGTTTTAGAGGGGTCGCCAAAGCCCATCAGAAAACATATTTTTTGATAGTCTTAGAAACCCCTTTGGCAGAGAAGGCTGGTCCAGATCTATCATTGTTTGAGTCCACAGTGCTCTCTGGATGTAGGTGAACTACAACTCCAAAACTCAAGGTCACAAAGAGGCTGTCACAAAGCTGTTGGCCTACAGTATTTTCGGTCATGGGAGTTCTGTGTGCCAAGTTTGGTTCAATTCCATCATTGGTGGAGTTCAGAATGCTCTTTGATTGTAGGTGAACTATAAATCCCAGCAACTACAACTCCCAAATGACAAAACCAATCTCCCCAACTCCACCAGTATTCAAATTTGGTTGTATCCGATATTTGTGCCAAATTTGGTCCAGTTAATGAAAATGCATCCTGCATATCAGATATTATTTTCCTTAAAATTCCTAACAGTAGCAAAATTACAGTTATGAAGTAGCAACAAAAATAATTTTATGGTTGGGGGTCACCACAACATGAGAAACTGCATTAAGGGGTCACAGCATTAGGAAGGTTGAGAAACACTGCTCTATCACATCACATTGTTGCATAAACCCGAAAATAAATTAATAGAAAAATGTCTCCACTATGTTCTGATGCCAAGGAAATGAAACCACCCGATCACTTGTCAAGTGGAGGGAGCCTATAACAAGATATCAATTCTGCTTCTCGTTGCAGCCCTAATGAAAATATAGATTTCATTCTGTCATTTAAAACCAAATGTGGATTTTGTTCATCGCCAAGCCTCGTTGCTGAGCCTCCAGCCCTTATTTGCAAAATACACCTCTAATCTCATTACAATGTTATTACACTTTCAGTTTTGATTATAATTTCCCAGCTAAATCAGCCCAGAAGCCTGCAAACATGCTGGCAGGAGAAATTAGCAAGCAATTTCGTTCAAATCCACGATGATGCATAGCGCTGATACGATCGCTGTTTATGACTATAGAAAAGGGGGAAATTAGCAAGACGTTTTGCGGGGAGCTCGGCAATGAATGAATCGACACTTCTGTAGATAACAAAACGCGTCCTTAATGCAGGAATACAAATGCCTTTGGAACGTAAATCAGAGTTAATTATGCCGACATTGATTTCTCAACTGGGAACTTAAAAAGTTTTAGTTCCACAGTTAAGAAACTGTCGATAAGATCTGTTTCCTTTTTATGTGATAAACCTGCCACAACGGCAGAATAATGATCCATTGGAGTGTTTTGCAGCTTCAGAGCACACAACTCTGGGCCCCCGGCTGTGCGACAACCTTCTAAAAATTCTGCAACAAGGACAAAAATTCCGTAATCAGGCGCTGCTTTTCATATTAAATAATAGCTCCGGTTTAACTGCCACTGATGCATCCTAGGGAATCTTAAGAGTTTGTAGTTTAGAGATGCACAAGAGCTATGTGGTAGAAAACTCTAGGTTTGTTGCAGTTTCTTTTGTACATTCAAGTCATTATTGATTTATGGAAACCCTAAGGCAGTGTTTTTCAACCTTTTTTGAGCCACGGCACACAGGGCCAGATTAGCGGCCTGTGCCGCCCGAGGCCGCCTGGTCTAAACGCCGCCCACCCGGGGGTGGGGCCTCTTGCGGGGGCGGGGGCAGCGTGACGCACAAGGCGTCACCGGAAGCCCCGCCCTTACGGAAACTCACGCGGCTTCCCCCGCTGCCGCCGCGTTCGCACCGGCGCCACTCCTTCCCTCAGTGAGGGGAGGAGGTGCGCCTTGATGCTTGACGGCAGGGGAAGTGGCGCGAGTCTCCCTACGGGCGGGACTTCCGGCGGCGCTTTGTGAGTCACGCCGGCAGTGGCTCCGCCCCTCCTCCCTTCAGTGAAGGGAGGGGGGCGGAACCAGCGTAACGCACAAGGCGCCGCCACAAGTCCCGCCCTTAGGAAGACTCACGCCACTTCCCCCGCCGCCACGCCCGTGCCCCAAATCCGGAAAGCAGCGTGAGCGGGTGCGGCGGCGGGACTTCCAGCGGTGCCTTCTCCTCGCTGGTTCTGTCCCCTCCCTTCACTGAAGGCAGTCCCTCAGTGAAGGGGGGGCGGAGGCGAGAAGAAGGCACCACTGGAAGTCCCACCACCGCTATGGCGATTCATGCGGCTTTCCCCACCGCCGCCCGCTCGTGTTTGGGGCAAGGAGGGGCGGAGCCGCTGCCGGCGTGATGCACAAAGCGCCGCCGGAAGTCCCGCCCTTAGGGAGACTCACGCCACTTCCCCCGCCGCCGCACTCACACCGGCGCACCTCCTCCCCTCACTGAGGGAAGGAGTGGCGCCCGCCGCGTCAATCGCCCTAGGGGCGGCGGGACTTTCCCCCGGCTCCTTGTCCCATGGGCGGGCGCCACTCCTTCCTTCACCCCTTCCTTCAGGGCCGGAAATGCCGCCCCCAAAATCCGCCGCCCGAGGCCATGGCCTCGTCTGGCCTTATGGGTAATCCGGCCATGACGGCACATTTTTTACATATACAAAATCCTAGGGTACACCACCAACCAAAATGACACAAAATGACACTCTAACACAGTAATACATATAGTTAATATGTTTTTTAATGTATTTATATATTCCTGACTGTGAGAGCCGTTCAGCAGCGGAACTCTCTTCCCTGAAGTGTGGTGGAGGCTCCTTCTTTGGAGGCTTTTAAACAGAGGCTATCCAGCGAAGTGTTTTTCAACCTTTTTTTGAGTCGCGGCACATTTTTTACATTTACAAAATCCTGGGGCACACCACCCACCAAAATGACACAAAATGACACTCTAACACAGTAATACATATAATTAATGTGTGTATACACAATACATATATGCATATACACACACAACACATATAGCCTACACAGAAAGGGAGAATGGTGGGAGTTGTAGGCCAAAACACCTGGAGGGAGGGCCCAAGTTGGCCCACGCCTGCCTTAAGTGAGCAAACCCTGTTAGTTTTCGGCCCCTTCTTAAAGGTGCCTCAACCCTGTGTCCCGAACGCCCCTTGACCCGCCTTAGCTGAGTGCGAGGGAATCACAGGAGTGATAGTTTGACACCATCCTGAGCCTCCCCAAACTACAAATCCCGGGATTCCCCAGCCTTGAGCCCTGGAAGACCAAGGGGTGCCTCACTGTAGATCCGCCCCCAGGCAGCCGGGGGATCCGGGGAAGTCCCATCCCAGGATCTTCTCTCTCTCAGTGCGGCTCTTTCCACCTGGCGCAGTCCCCGCCTTTCGGCTCAAACCCTTCCAAGGCTGAGGAGGGAGCGGAGGGGAAAGCCCAAGAAGGCAAGTGGTGAGTCTGGCGGCACAAGGCTTCCCAAAAGGAGGCTGTGTTTGCGGGACTCAGGCAAGGGATTGAGCCCCGGCTAGGGCTTCCTGGTAGGACAGGAGGGCTCTCTCTCTCTCTCTCTCTCTCTCTTCTATCTCCAATTTCCCATGGCACACCTGATGATCGCTCACGGCACACTAGTGTGCCATGGCACACTGGTTGGGAAACACTGCCTTAAGGTGAACCTGAGCCCTTGGTTGTGCAGTGGGTTAAATTGCTGAGCTGCTGAACTTGCTGACCAAAAGGTCAGCAGTTTGAATCTGGGGAGCAGGTTGAGCTCCTGCTGTTAGCCCCAGCTTCTGCCAACCCAGCAGTTTGAAAACATGCAAATGTGAATAGATCAATAGGCGCTGCTTTGGCGGGAAATTAACAGTGCCCCATGCAGTTATGCTGGCCACATGACCTTGGAGGCATCTACGGACAACACCAGTTCTTTGGTTTAGAAATTGAGATGAGCATCACCCCCCAGAGTCAGACACGAATAGACTTAATGTCAAGGGGAAAGCTTTACCTACTAAGGTGACCCTATTGCAGGGTTTTCTTGGCAAGATTTGTTCAAGAGTGGTTTGCCTTTGCCTCCCTCTGAGACTGAGGGGATTTAACTACCCAAAGTCACCCAATAGGTTTCCACACTGCCTCCTGCAAACTGCAAACCCCAGGATTCACTAGGATGGAGCCATGGTTGATAACGTAGAATCATAGTGCTATAGTCCTGTAGTATGCAAGAGCCCTATTTCACAGAACATTGATTCACCTTGATCCATATTGTTCATAATTCCAGTCTGACCAGCAGTCAGGGGCGGTCCGTCTATGTAAGCAACCTACGCAGCCGCGTGGGGCGCCATCTTGGATGGGCGCCGCCGCACCGGCCGCACTGCCGTAGCAAACCTCCCTGCTGCCTGCAGCAGCTTCTGAACATGTGCGGAGATTTTCGCGCATGCCCAGAACCTCCGGAGCGCTCTCCCTTGCCCTGTGCAACGCTCCGTGGGAGGGGCCGGCAGTGGGCACCAGGAAGCGCTAGGAGAGGCCTTCGACGGCCCCCCCTAGCGCTTCCTGGTTTCCCCTTGCGCAGGGCAAGGGAGAGCGCTCTCCCGCCCCCTGCAACACCCTGTGGGTGGGGCTGGCAGGGGAAACCAGGAAGCGCGAGGAGGGGCCTTCAAGGCCTTCAAATTGCACAGGGCAAGAGCGGCGGCGGGTGGGAGGAATGGAAGGAGCGCGCGCAAAGGTACCAAGGAAAAAATTTGGGGAGGGGCGCAAAAATAATGTTGGGGGCCCGGGGGGGGGGAATAATGTGGTTGGGGGGGCGCCGAAATAATTTTCGCCTACCATGCGAAATTACCTTAGACCGCCCCTGCCAGCAGTGACTGTCTGGGATCTTAGAACTGGTCCTTCATCGTCACTATCTGGAAAAGTCAAAGATTGAGACTGGAACTTCAGTACTACTTAGTGTATATTTGGGACACAACAGAGAAGAGGACTGGCATCAAGGGTCAGTATGTTGGGTTATTGCCATACCTCAACAGCGAGGCAGCTGATAAAAGCCACCTGTACCCTGGGGTGGTCCGTCCATGTAAGCGACCTACGCGGCCATGTGGGGCGCCATCATGGATGGGCGTCACCACGCCGGCCGCGCCGGGCGCCATCATGGATGGGTGCTGCGCCGCCGAAGCGGAACTCCCTGCTGCAGGTAGCAGCAGGGATCGGTGCTGGCCGCACCGCCGCCGAAGCGGAACTCCCTGCTGCTGCCTGCAGCACCTTCTGAGCATGCACGGACATTTCCGCGCATGCTCAGAAGGTGCTATAGGTAGCAGCAGGGATCGGCGCTGGCCGTGTCGCCGAAGCGGAACTCCCTGCTGCTGCCTGCAGCAGCTTCTGCCCATGCGCAGAAATGTCCGTGCATTACGGAGGCGCGCCGCGGCACGGCGGCGGTGCAGAGCAGTGCGGCGGCAGCGGGACCAAGTGACGCGGCGGCGGGGGGGGCCCCAAAATTTTCTTCGCTTGCCCCCCCTGGAATAGGTTAGGCCGCCCCTGCCTGTACCTCTTCACTTCTTAGCACTGCAACATACTTGCTTGTCTCTGTCTCGTTCTAACCCAATAGTTCCCAAACTTGTGTTGGAATTATATAAATAACTTCATTGGCAGATGTTGATAGGTATTACACTAGTGGAAAAGGACTATGGAATATGAACTGTAATACTGGTAGGAAACCATGCGGCGAACATTGATGTTATTATAATGTTTGATAGTGTCAATATGACTTTGTAGATTTACTTTTAGTGAAATATATATACTTGATACATCGACTATATGTTTCAGACCCTTAGTTGGTTTTGTAGTCTTGCTTAGCAACTTTCCCCATTTTTCTGTGTGAGTCTCAAAGCCGGTGATCCCTGCTTGCTCAAGGACCATTGAATATTCACCACATAGTCAGTCCAGTGTATATTTAGGATTGTGCGAAGACTAGCTGATGAAAGCGTTCGAGGACTCGTAGGTGCTGGCGATAGGTGACCCATGTTTCAGACCCATAGAGGAGAATAGACAGTACAATAGTTCTGTACACACTGATTTTGGTGCTTTGCCTCAGGTGCTTGTTGCTCCAGACTCTTTTGTGAAGTCTTCCAAATGCACTATATGCCTTTGCTAATCTGTGACCTATCTCTTTATCCATTTTGGCGTCTGGGTTATAAGGCTGTAAGGAAGGGCCCTAAATCTCACTGGCATATAATCCACTACAAAGCAGACATTGTGGATTATCTGCCTCGATATTCTGGGTTGAAGATGTCCTCTTTCCTCACATTCCTATGATGCCAACAGATATGCCATTTCAATTTAAGAGATTGCACTACCTGATTTGATTGGCGCCTGCAATCACCAACAACAAAACTCAGAGCAAATCTTTAGAATTATGCAGTTCAGATCTAGGCATGGATTGCTTCTCACGTGGACAATTATATATTGTGTGTGTGTTCTAGAGTCGGCAAACCTGACAGTCTCTATATCTGCACAGACAATGGAACAAACACAAATATTGTATACCCACAAGCATTGTGAAATTAAATATATCTGAAACCTAGTCTTCCTCTCTTCTTCCTCTCTTCCGGGAATGTGGCGCAGCTGGCTAAGTGTCAGCTGCATAAGATCTCTCTGACCAGTAGGTCATGAGTTTGAGGCCTGCCCGGGTCGAGGTGGGTGCTCGACCTTTAAGTGTAGCTTGCTGCCGACCTTTGCAGCCCGAAAGACAGTTGCATCTGTCAAGTAGGTGATAAAGATACCACATTAAGTGGGGAGGCAAATTTTGACTGAATTATGAGGCCATTAAAAGGATTCCAGGAACGCTGAGGAATGCGGAAGGAACAACAAGGGACGCTGGGAATGCTGAGAGATGAGGAGTGCGTTAGCTCCCCCTGGTGGCCAGAGTTTGCCTCTGTTCGTCTATATGTGTTATGTGGAAACGGTAGGGATTTTCTGCTAAGTATGTGTACCTGTAATCCGCTCTGAGTCCCCTTTGGGGTGAGAAAAGCGGAATATAAAT
Organism: Anolis apletophallus; assembly: GCA_030556195.1. NCBI lineage: Eukaryota > Metazoa > Chordata > Lepidosauria > Squamata > Anolidae > Anolis > Anolis apletophallus. The sequence goes on from JARBWK010000003.1 coordinate 27,726,404, forward strand.
AAAGTAAATAATAAATAAATATTTCTTTTCCATTTAACCAGACTAGGCCACAGCAACGTGTGGCCGGGAGCAACTTGTTTTCAATAAATGAAACTGGGGATACCAGTCCCAAAGATATAGGGGGTTGTATTGTACTTCTTTCCTGTCTGTTTCTGCCCTATATGCAGATGAAACTATTAGTTTTCAACTTTTCAGAAAGACATCCTGATAAGAGAAAGGGAACATGCAAAATGTGAGGTCCGTAAAACACTGAGATTTTCCTTTTTCAGCAGTGAACTAGGAAAGAACATAATTAATTACCAATTTCTACTCCAAACAGAAAAGCATAAATATGATTAGAGGGAAATGGAAAGTGGGTCAGGTTTAAAATGTGCACCGCTCCAGAGGCAATTATGCACAAAATATCTCATGCAAAAGACAAATCCATTAATTCTGGAGCATATTCTTAATTGTTGTAGTGAATCTGGCCTTGAAAGCAGAGATCTGCATTGTAATAAGTAGATGAGAGAGGTTACTTCCTGCCTCACATATAATGCCCTTCAGTAAAATGGCATGAAAGGGGATTCTGAAGATATTCACAGTCACGCATCTGCTGGGACCAACCTGACTCCATCTCTGAGTATACATTTCTTCAAGTCATTAAAATGAAGGCAGGGAGGAGAACAGTTGCTTTCCACGAACGTCTGAAAGGCACAACTGCATTTTCAATTCACCCTAACTTACCTTGCCCAATACAACTCTATGATTCTATAGAATCACTAGCTGTACCCGGCACGCGTTGCTGTGCCCTATTTGGGAGATGCGAGAAAGTCTGAGTATGTAAGGGTTGGAATTGTTGTTAGTTATGGTGTTGTTGTGGGTTGTTCTGGTGGGTGGGATGTTGAAGTCCTGGGGAGTTGTTGGTGTGTGGCGTTGCTGGCGTTCTGCATAGCTTGTGGATATACAATGTTTTTTGTCATTCCGTCTGCTGTGTTGATGTAGAGATTGATGCTTGTGTGGTTGGAAGTGAGTGGAGGTACTTGAAATACCATTATCCATGGTGTGTCCTCCTCTGAACTGCAGTCGGATGGAGTGTGGGTCATGGGGGGCATTGTGTACCAAATTTGGTCTTTATCGGTCTTGGTTCTTGGACACAGTGGTCTGTGGGGAATGATGGGTTTTGAAGTACTACAAATCCCATTATCCATGGAGGTACTTCAAGTCCCATAATCCATGGTCCACCCTCCTCCAAACTGTAGTAGAATGTAGCGTGGGTCATAGGGGCTCTGTGTGCCAAGGTAGGTTACTGTAAATTCAGGCCATACACAATGTCCCATGAGCTGAGGCCTAGTCAGGAACAGCAAGTTAATGAAGCCTTACTGTCAATTCAGGCCATACACAATGTGCAATGAGCTGAGGCATAGTCGGGAGAATCAAGTTAATGAAGCCTTACTGTCAATTCAGAGCGTAAACAGCATTCCATTAAGTGAGGCCTAGTCAGGGAAATTAAGTTAATGAAGCCTTACTGTCAATTTTGGGCATGGTCTGTGATTTGGGTGTTTGTGTTTGTGCCTCAGCCCTTTGCCTTATCCTCCTCTGACAGTTTATTATGGGTCGGAATGTTCATGTTGGCTGGCCAGTACAGGTGTTATGCAAATCCGCCCTTATTGGCAGCCAATCATGTTGTCAGAATGTAGAGGCTGGGAGAGTCGTTGGCAGCCCTGGAGGATGCTGGGAAATGTAGTTTTTTTACTCGTTGTTTTGGGGGCCTTTTAGGTTTTGGGTGGGAAAGTTTCTTTGCTACAAAGATACCTTGCTTGAGGCCTATTTCTGTTGGCAAGTTTGGTGTTTCTACGTTGTAAGGTTTCTCTGTTTGGGACGGTCTTTCCATGACGACTCTTCCTTTATATATATAGATAGAATCATAGAGTTGGAAGAGACCTCATGGACCATCCAGTCCAACCCCCTTCCAAGAAGCAGGAAAATCACATTCAAAGCACCCCCAACAGATGGCCATCCAGCCTCTGTTTAAAAGCTTCCAAAGAAGGAGTCTCTACCACACTCCGGGGCAGAGAGTTCCACTGCTGAACAGCTCTCACAATCAGGAAGTTCTTCCTTATGTTCCTTTTCTGTAGTTTGAAGGCATTGCTCTATTGTGTCCTAGTCTCCAGGGCAGCAGAAAACAAGCTTGCTCCCTCCTCCCTATGACCTCCCCTCACATATACACGGCTATCATGTCTTCTCTCAGCCTGCTCTTCTTCGGGCTAACGATGCCCAGCTCTTTAAGCCACTCCTCATAGGGCTTGTTCTACAGACCCTTGATCAGTGATCATTTAACATCAATGGTCCCAACTGACAGACCTATATCTTTAGTGTTCTGGTATTGTGACAAGCTGGACAGTTGTTCAGTAGTTTTATAGTATTTTAATTATATAGTGTTAAATTTTTTTTATTGAAATTGTTATGCTTTAATCTATGTAAACCGCCCCGAGCCTAAGGGAATGGAGCGGTATATAAATTTGAATAATAAATAAATAAATGAATCATTTTAGTCGCCCTCCTCTGGACACATTCCAGCTTGTCAACACTTTCAATTGTGGTGCCCAGATTTGGACACAGTATTCTAGGTGTGGTCTGACCAAGGCAGAATAGAGGGGTAGCATGACTTCCCTTCATCTAGGCACTAGACTCCTATTTATGCAGGCCAAAATCCCATTGGCTTTTTTTGCCGCCGCATAACATTGTTGGTTTATGTTTAACTTGTTGTCCATGAGGACTCAAAGATCTCCAAGACACGTCCTGCTGTCAAACCAGGCGTCCCCCATTCTGTATCATTGCATTTCATTTGTTCTGCTTAAGTGGAGTATCTTGCATTTATCTCTGTTGAACTTCATTTTGATAGTTTTGTCCCATTTCTCGAATCTGTTAAGATCGTTTTGAATTCTGCTCCTGTCTTCTGAGGTATTGGCTATCCCTCCAATTTGGTGTCATCTGCAAACTTGATGGTCCTGCTTTCTAACCCTTTGTCTAAGTCATTAATAAACAGGTTGAATGGAACCCAGCTTATGACTTGTCACTTCTTTCCAGGATGAAAAGGAAGCATTGGGGAGAATCACCCTCTGGGTTCATTCACTTAACCAATTACATATCCACCTATCCATAGTGTTGCCTAACCCAGTGTTTTTCAACCTTTTTTGAGCCACGGCACATTTTTTACATTTACCAAATCCTGGGGCACACCACCAACCAAAATGACACTCTAACACAGTAATACATATAGTTAATATGTTTTTAAATGTATTTATACACTCAGTGTGAAACCTGGGCCTGCTTCGATGAACACAACATAGATATGACTTCCTCTCACATATTTATACATGGCTATCATGTCTTCTCTCAGCCTTCTCTTCTTCAGGCTAAACATGCCCAGCTCTTCAAGCCGCTCCTCATAGAGCTTGTTCTCCAGACCTTTGTGAAATTTCACCCTGAGTGAAACTTGCTTCCAGTTAACTATGGATGTCATGAAGCTGTTATAAACAGTTCCTTGGGGGGAGGGCACTCTTGAAAAATCCAGTAAAATAGTAAAAAAAACCAAAAACATTTCCAAGGGGAGAGGCTCAATTTATTTCTTGGAAACCTGTGAGGGGGCTTCTAAGAGGGGGGAGAGTGCAAATTTCCCACGGCACACCTGATGATCGCTCACGGCACACTAGTGTGCCACGGCACACTGGTTGGGAAACACTGGCCTAACCCACATTTGACTATTTTGTTTGCCAGAACGTCATGGGGGACTTTGTCAAAAGCTTTACTGAAATCCAGATACTCTACATACACAGCGTACCCTGCATCTATCCAGCTTTTAACTCTATTGGAAAAAAGAGATCAGATTAAAATGACATCAGATAGGTATGTATTTAAGATGTGGTGGGCAACATTTCAAATAAATGTTGGAAATGTAGAGAACAGGAGGGAAGTTTCTTTCATATGTGGTGACATTGCAAAGCAGCCATGAAATATTGGATAGAAATACATAAGGAAATTTAAATAAAAAAACTTTAAGAAAAAGCCAGAATATTATCTCTTGGGAATCACGGACTCAGATTTAATTTTAAAGAAGAATACAGATAAATTGTTTATAGATATAGATATAGATATATGACAACTGCGGCAAGAATTTCCTTTGCCAGGATGGAGGACCACCGCCTCCCAAAGATACTACTCTATGGTGAACTCGCCACGGGTCAGCACAAGAGAGGCGCCCCCACATCATGTTTTTATGATGTTTTCAGGCTGTGTGTGTAATTTTATTGTGTTGGAAACCGCCCCGAGCCTTGGGAAGGGGCGGTCTAGTAAATCCGAATAATAAATAAATAAATTTATTTTATTTATTTATTTATTGATCACGCTTCTATGCCACCACTCCCGGAGAGGCTCGGGGCGGCTCACAAAAGCCTTACAGGCGAATAAAAACAACAACAGTGGTAAAAACAAGAACAAATAAATAAATAGAGATATAAGGACTCCCTGAAACAACATCTCAGGCTCGGCCCGATTGATCACCAACAATGGTCCACCCTGGCCTCACATCGGGAGGCGTGGAGACGCACTATCCACAATGCTGCGGCCTCTTTCGAGAAGACACAGCGAATGGGTCTCGAAGAGAATCTACAATGCAGAAAGAGCCGCAACTTGGAAACAACATCACCCAAGGAGACTTTCTGCTGTGCTTTCTGCAACCGGACTTGCCTATCTCAGATTGGCCTTTTTAGTCATCAACGCGCTTGTAAAAAGCGTGGGATGAGTCCTTCCTAAGAATCTTCGTTCGCGAAGTAATGCCAAGAAATAATTGTGTGGTGTAGGAAGTCCCTCTGGACAAGGATAGATCTCGATATGAGTCCAGCAGAATTCTTCTAACTTCTCATCTGCATGCCATTTTGGGTTGAAATCTACTAGAAGTCATTTCTGGGGAGACTAACCTAGGCATGGGCAAACTTGGGCCCTCCAGGTGTTTTGGACTTCAACTCCCACAATTCCTAACAGCCACCCGGCTGTTAGGAATTGTGGGAGTTGAAGTCCAAAACACCTGGAGGGCCGAACTTTGCCCATGCCTGGTATGACCCATTTCGTGGGTGGATGTTTAGCACAGATAGACTTCGTCTTCTAACTTGAAGCCAAGAATTTCTGCCAAACATGAACAGCCTTTATGAAGTCTACTCTTGCCTCGAGGGCTATCTGCACCATAGAGGCCCTCCATAAACAGATGTGCGTGTTTATCAAAGCCAAATGCACATATACAAAATACGATCCAAGAAGCAGCTGATCAATGTGCAGTTAATGCAGGATATATTTATTTCTTTTATATAGTCACGGGCATTGCGTGTGAAGTTTCTTTTCACAGCCAGTGTTTCGGAACAAAAGATTTTCAATCTGCCCATTTACCCAAGGAATGTTACAGCACATCCTTTAATTAGTTAAATAATAACAATAATAATAATAGCGGCACTGCAGTATTTCCGGATGTCTCACCATTCCGCATCGCCGACGGCTTTGGAAAAAACATAGTCCTTTCCCTCAAAGCACATCACGCCGTCTTTCAGATAGAACTTCCATCTGTTCTTGCTTCGCTGAACCTGAGTTTTAAAAAAGCAAACAGTCGGGGCTCTCAGAAACGGCTTAATAGGACCTTTAATTCCTGCTGATCAGAAAACCTACTAAGAGCAAACCTGGTTTCCTTTATAAAGGATGGAATACAAACAGCTGTTTGAAGAAGAGCGTAAAGCCCAAAGATCAAAAACACTAAGCCAGTGGTTCTCAACCTTCCTAATGTGGTGACCCTTTAATATAGTTCCTCATGTTGTGGTGACCCCCAACCATAAAATTATTTTCATTGCTACTTCATAATTAATTTTGCCACTGTTATGAATAGTAATGTAAATATCCGATATGCCAGATGTATTTTCACTCAATGAACCAAATTTGGCACAAATACCCAATGTGCCCACATTTGAATACTGGTAGGGGTGGGCATTGATCTTGTCCTTTGGGAGTTGTAGTTGCTGGGATTTACAGTTCACCTACAATCAAAGAGCATTCTAAACTTCACCAACGATGGAATTGAACCAAACTTGGCACACAGAATTCCCATGACCAACTGAAAATACTGGAAGGGTTTGGCGGGCATTGACCTTGAGTTTTGGAGCTGTAGTTCTCCTACATCCTGAGAGCACTGTGAGCTCAAACAATTATGGATTTAGAGTAGACCAAACTTGGCAAGAATATTCAATATGCCCAAATATGAAAACTGGTGGAGTTTTGGAAAAGAGACTTGATATTTGGGAGTTGGAGTTGCTGGGATTTGTAGTTCACCTACAATAAAAGCATTCTGAACCCCACCAATGATAAAATTGGGCCAAATTTCTCACACAGAACCCCCATGACCAACAAAAAATGCTGTGTTTTCTGATGGTCTTTGGTGACCCCTCTGACACCCCCTCGCGACCCCTCCAGGGGTCCCGACCCCCAGGTTGAGAAACACTGCACTAAGCCATAGTACCGCACATATTGGAAGTTTAGATGACATTTTAAAATAATGTAATATTGTTCATAATTTAAGAGTGTAGGTTGAGTATCCCTTATCCAAAATGCTTGAGACTTCTAATGTTTCGGATTTTGGATTTTTTACAGATTTGGAAATATTTATTTATTTATTTATTTATTTATTTATTTACAGTATTTGTATTCCTGGGAGCCCCCAGTGACGCAGTGGGTTAGACGCTAAGCTGCTGAACTTGCTGACCGAAAGGTCGGCGGTTTGAATCCAGGGAGTAGGGTTGCCATATGTCCCTTATTCTAATCTAAGATCATCCGGGGAGGCCCTGCTCTCGCTCCCGCCTACGTCTCAGATGAGGCTGGTGGGGACGAGGGATAGGGCCTTCTCGGTGGTGGCTCCCCGCCTGTGGAATGCGCTTCCTATTGATGTACGATCCACCACATCCCTCCTGGCCTTCAGGAAAAAAGTAAAATCCTGGCTGTGGGACCAGGCATTCGTACACCAGCACAAGGCAGCATTTTAGATTGGTTTTTAATGAAAGTGGGTGATTATGGCCAATGTTTTTATGGACTGAACATTGTTTTAATCCAGGGTGAATGTGTATGGTGCTAATGTAGTTGTATTTTAATGTATTTTTAATGTATTTTAATTGTTGAAATGTTTTGGGGTCTATATTGTTATTATGTGGGCATCGAATTGTGCCGTACTGTAAGCCGCTCTGAGTCCCCCCTTGGGGGTTGAGAAGAGCGGGGTAAAATCCCGAAATAAATAAATAAATTATTTTGGCCCTAAAATTTGTGTCCCTTTTTTTCAGGCCCTGTCCTTTATTTTTGACTAGCAGGACAGGACTGGGCGGGGTTGACCAGAGGAAGGTGCGCGCTGTGGTTTCCACGGCAATGCCTGCCCGGGGATTCCAACTTGCAGGGCAGCCTGCGTCCCCGTTGGAAGGAAGAGGCGATACAGGACTTTTTCAAAGTATAGTAGACTAATTAACCGTTACCCAAGGGAATGTTGGATCATGTTGGATAAAGATAGTTTCTGGCTGCTTGAGAGTTACTCTTAAAATAGGACCTAGCTGTGCATCCCAATACTATACAATGCTGTGTATCCCATACTATACTATACCATTAACTATTGACATAATAATCATGAAGATGTACTGTCTTATAAAATTTATTTTATTTTAATGTTTAGACAGTGCACTTTTAAAGTCAGCAAAATCAAGTACTAAATACAGATGGAGAAAATAAGGAAGTTCTAATAATGTTTTTCTGCATGACAAAACATGCAGAAACATACCATGTACTGTTAAGAAGGTGTAAGTCAGTTTCTTTTGTGAGTTTCAATCATTATCTTATTCTGTTAATAAAACTATTTCTACCTAACGTTTGAGTTTCAAGTTTTTAATGAAGTGTCCCTTATTTTTGTGAAAAATCCCGTAAATGTCCCTTATTTCTTATATCAAAAAATGGCAACCCTACTATAGTAGAAATTGATGCTTTAACAGAAGAAATGTCAGAGAGAGGTGATGCATTAGAATAGAAATGGAGTAGCAGAGTAAAGAAGTAGCTTGCCAGCAATAGTGACGAAAATAATTCATTCTGATTGGTTCACATAAACACAGGCTGTGATTAGCCTAAGAGAACATCATGTGCTCCCAGATAAGAAACGGTCTTGATTGGCCTAGCAATCACCATGTGCGTTTGTTTACAAAGTTAGCAATTGGTTTAGGGAATGCGCATGGCAAATGAGGTTTCCACTTGGCAGGTTTCCGGTGGAAGCAAGGCAGAAAATGTATCGATTCGAGTACAGTCTGCGCATTAGGGCAGATAACATAGAGGGGAATGATGGAAATTAACACTGTGCAACGTCTGTCAGCAAATAGGATTGAGATGCGAGAATGCTTTGTTTAATTGGGTAGAGTAATATGGATTCATGAATGCTAGCCAGTAATAATGCATGAAGAAGGGAGGGACTGAAATATTGCAGCCATTGTTTGTATAAAATCTGTTTACTGGGAAGGATCGGGGCTCTGTCTACCGGCGGCATTGTTTCCGCACAGGGGGGGGGGGCAGACCCATCAGCTGATGTCATGCAAATAAAGCTGGTTTCCTGAATCGCAGTAAAATTGTCGCGTCATTCCGTCCTTGTGCTCGCTAGAAACAGCAGCCTAAGACAAAAGGTATTGCCTTGGGAGTTCTGGGACTCCAGATACTGCTACACTACCAGGGAGTGAGGTGAGTTCCTGCTGTTAGCCCCAGCTTTTGCCACATAGCAGTTGGAAAACATGCAAATGTGAGTAGATTAATAGGTACCGCTTTGGCGGGAAGGTAATGGCGCTCCATGCAGTCATGCTGGCCACATGACCTTGGAGGTGTCTATGGACAATGGCAGCTCTTCAGCTTAGAAATGGAGATGAGCAGCAACCCCCAGAGTCAGACAGAAGTAGACTTAATGCCAGGGGAAAACCTTTACCTTTACCTATTTATATTCTGCCCTTCTCATCCCAAAGGGGACTCAGGGTGGATCACAGAACACATATATGGCAAACATTCAATGTCAATGCTACAATGACAAGACAGACAATAGACAGAGGTGTGTGTGTGTGTGTGTGTGTGTGGCCTTTCCCATCTTTCGGCATCTTTGGAGGCTGTGCTCAGTTCTGGCCACAAAGAGGTGCTGTCACTCCATCTCCTTGCTGAAGAGCTTTCTTTGTTTGTAAACTTCCTCCTTTTTCTGAACGAAAAGCCATGCCTAAAATACCTCGCTGCTTTAATGCAGTTCTTATTTAGCTACTGTGAAGACGCAGCTTTCAGCATGCGTCCTCTTGTGAGGATCTTTTTCTTCAATCTCTGTGGAAGGGCAGGCCATCCCACCACTGCCACCAATTATGTAAAGGCTCAGACTACAGCCAATAATGTAAAGATCTTTTCCTTCGATCTATAATTTTTTTCTTTATATCCACTGCCACCAATTATGTGAGATCTCCAATTATGTGTGGATCTGAATTCAAATTTGTGTTTTAAGTGTGGAGAGAATGTGAGGATTCAAACTCAGGGTTGTGACACGGCAGAATGTCCTACCAATGCCACTACAATATGTAAGGACTCTTTTAATTTTCACTTGCTGCCACCATATAATTTACTGTGCTTGGCTACCCACTAGGAGAGAGTTGTTTTCAAGGCTTGTGGGAGAAAGAACCACTGGGAAAGATGTTTTTATCAAAGAACTATGAAGTTTATTCAAACAGTAGTTTAAGCATAGAGGTTTCAGAGTTTAAGAGCTTGGGTGGTTACAATTTCTACTCAGAGGCACGTTTCTTAAGGTTACAATATACTAACTATGGAGATACAGTCTGATACTATATAACTGCTCTTCTAGAACCAATAACTCAGCAGTTTTCTACACTCTGCTGGTCCTTAAATCTAACTGCTTCCCTAGCAGTTAAATACAGCTGCACTGCTACTCTCTCCCAGAGTAGAGTCAGGCTTCACTGCTACTCTCCCTTAGAGTAGAACCAGAGTCTTTTTAACACCCGCTGATAGCTGGCTAAAAACAGACTCCCTAACTCTCCACACACCCTTCTGCTTTCGCAGTTAACTACCAACTAACATAGTTTGAATCCGAAGATTCCAAAGCCACTTATAGGCTCCGCCTCCTGTTTCCACAGTAACAGAAACTCCCTGGAGGTTCTGTCAGCTAATATTTTTGTTAACCCTTTAAGGTTTTACCCTTACAATATACATACATATATATAAACATCAACCACATTTAAAACCTGTAACAAATAAACATGACTTCACCACAGCTACTCATATTTGTTTTCGAATTGCTAGATTGGCAGAAGCTGGGCAAAAGGTCAGGCGGTCACCCTGACCCTGGCTTCAAACTATCGACCTTCTGGTTGGCAAGATTTATTGCAGTTTGGTGATTAACCTGCTGTGCTAAAGCCCGGCCCAATACTTGCATATACCCTCCACATCTGCAGAAGTTGGGCAAAAATGGAAAAAAACGTAATTTAAAATCTCTAGGTCTTCCAGCACAACTCTATACTCAATGTCCATCACAAACTGTTCATAGCATTGGATGACTAAAGATTGTAGAGATGTTATTTCTAGTTTCTCCAGGATGACTCTATGATGAAAATCTACCAAATTTTCATCAAAGAGTCACATTAGAGGACCTAGAGGTTCCTAGAAACAACAAATCTGTGAATGATAAAATCCACAAAAGTCAAACCTAATAATGCTTTCTTCTGCATTCTGCTTGCTTGTCAGAATACTATAGCGATGGAGCATATAAATTACTAGCTGTACCCGGCACGCGTTGCTGTGCCCTATTTAGGAGATGTGAGATGTAAGGGTTGGAAATGATGTTACTTACGGTCTTGGTGGGGTCATGTAGGCATGAATTGCGCACTTTCTATGTGTGCTCCAAATGATGTCATCTGGAAGCATGAGTTGTATTGTCTTATATAGCGGAGGAAGTGTTTTGATTCTGGAGTGTGTCCACTCAGCAAAGTCTGTAGTGGTTGTGGAGGAGTGGCAAGTGGTGGTAGAGAGACTTTACCAGCTAGGCAGCACATTCCTGTTGTTTCTGCTGGGTATTTCAGGGCTTTGCAGTGTGTGCAGATGTGCGTTAGGGTGCCAATGTCGGCCTCTGGCACCATGCTGTAGTCTTCTGCAGCATTGTATCTGAAGGCTAGGCGGTGGAATTGGTTGTGGTGTTTTTGAAGTTTGTTTTCTGTGTTGCGACGTCGTGTTTCTGCGCTCCTTGCGCGCTGCTGTTGTGTTGCATTTCTGCGTCTTTGTTGTTCCTGGCTTCTTCTTGTCGTGCAGTTCTTTGCATTTGGTTCTCAGCTGTGCGTCGTGCAGTGACCTGTTGTCTGTGTCTCTGCTGCGCAGTGTGTTTCTGTTCTGGCGTTTGTTCTGCCCTTTTTTTGTTTGATGTATGTAGCGTTGTGAGTGTGTCGTCCGATGCTGTTATTTTTATAAGGCATGGCTTGTCTTTTGGGTCAGTTTATGTCTGTGTGGAAGGAAGGAATGGTTTTAGTTTGTGGTGTTTGTAGGTGTTGTGTGTACGGGGTCCCGTAAGGTTGGTGGGATGGGTTGTAATTGGAAGTTGTGTTGTGTTGTGTGGGTAGGAATTTGCTGGAGAATTGCTCCCTCAGAGTTTGGTTTTGGCAGTTTAACCCTCAAACACCAACTGAAATCTCTCAGCATTCTATCCTAGCCTTGGATGGCTCTTGCCAGCGTTGCTATGGTTACAGCAGTTATGCAAATCCGCCCTTATTGGCAGCCAATCATGTTGTTCAGAATGTAGAGGCTGGGTGAGTCGTTGGCTGCCCCGGAGGATACTGGGAAATGTAGTTTTATTTTTACTCGTTGTTTTGGGGGCCTTTTAGGTTTTGGGGGGGAAAGTTTCTTTGCTACAAACGTACCTTGCTTGAGGCCTATTTCTGTTGGCAAGTATTGTTTTTCTGCGTTGTATGGTTTCTTTGTTTGAGGTATACATCACATGACGTGAACCCATTTATATAATAGATAAGGCTGGGAAGAGGGTGGGGGAGCATGGCCCCAAGACCCTATTTTGTGTTCTTGGTGTTCTCAAACCACTCCTAATGGCACGTAGAGTATCCCCTGAAGCATCTGTCAAAACACACAAATCTGCCCCAAAACTTCCATGAAAACATTGTGGTATAAGTCCCGTTCACCCATAGTATCCCACACAGCTCTGCAGATGAATATTAGAATCTGAAGCAATGTGAAGCCATTTCCAGTTTCAATGCTACTGGGAATAGGGATATGGACGCACACAAGGAATTAGTTTCAGAGCCTGGCTATAACCGGCTTTGTTCATCCACAGCATTTTAATTTGTGTAGAATTAAGATTGTGTTTTGTGTTGTCAGTGATTGTTTAATGGACCAAACACTGCCCGCCAATTCATGTTTCAAAAAAGAACAGAGAAAATGTTCCGTACGGTACCTTATCATATTGACACACAATTATATTATCAGTGTCAAAGACATCTGGAGTTTCCTGTTCACTCACATCATCACCAGAATTTAAAGGGTCCTGAAAGAGAAAAACAACAAAGCTTCATAAACAGAAAAGGAAATGTGTGTGTGTTTGTGTGGATCAAAACTTGGGAGTAGGATACATTGTTTTTATTTATTTTATTTATTTACAGCACTTATATTCTACCCTTCTCACCCCAAAAGGGTCACAGGGCGGATCAAAGAACATATACATGACAAACATTCAATGCCAATTATACAATGACAAGACAGACAACAAATAGAGGTATATATAGGATGTCCCATTGTAAGGACTCTCTATATTTCACTTTCAATTGTGGCCGGGTAGTTTTCTTATTCCATCCTCACCACCAATTTATATAAAGACTTCTTTTATTTCCACTTGCTGCCACCATATAATGTAATAAGTATTCACACAGGTCAGCTTTCCCACTGACTTTCCAATTACTGTGTCAGAGCAGGGTATCCCTCTAACCCAAACTCCCACTGACACTATTTGTTAACTTTCGCAGCCACCATTCACTATACTTGGCTATCCACTAGGAAGAAGTTGTTTTCGAGGCTTGTGTGTGAAGGAACTACGCGGGGAGATATCCTTGTCAAAGAACTGCAAAGTTTATTAAAACAAATGTTCTAAGCGTGGAGGTTCCAGAGTTCAAAGCTTAGGTGGTTACAGTATCTTCTTAGAGGCACATATCTTAAGGTTACAATACACTAACTATGGAGATGCGACTTGATACTATATAGCTGTACTCCCAGAACCATTAGCTCTTCCGTCTTTACATTAACTGCTTGTCCTTTAAACCCAACTGCTTTCCTAGCAGTTCAAACACAGTTTTTCTTCTACTCTCTCACAGAGTAGAGTCATAGTCTTTTTTTTAAAACCGGCTGACAGCTGGCTAAAATGGACTCTCTCTAACTCTCCACACACCCTCTCTCCTTCGACTTTCAATACCAACTCCTAACTGCTAAAGTTTGAATTCGAATATTCTAAGGCCAGTTGCAGGCTTCGCCTCCTGTTTCCACGGTAACGGAAACCCCTTGGAGATTCTGCACGCTAATATCTCTGTTAACCCTTTAGGGTTTGCTAAGTTTTTACCCCTTCAGCATATATACACATATATAAATATCAACCATATTTAAAACCTGTAATAAAGAAATCTGACTTCACCACACCCATCTTTCAGTATCTTTGGAGGCTGTGCTCAATTATGGCCACAAGGGGGTGCTGTCGCTTCAACTCCTTGCCGAAGAGCTTTCTTTGTTTGTAAACTTCTTGTTTTTCTTATCGAACCGCCATGCCTAAATACCTTCGCGCTTTAATATGGTTCATATTTATGTACTCACATTTGTTTTCGAAATACTAGGTTGGCAGAAATTGGGCTAAAGATCAGGCACTCACCCTGACCTGGGCTTCAAACTGTAAACCTTCCAGTTGGCAAGATTTATTGCAGTTTGGTGATTAACCTGCTGTGCTAAAGCCTGGCCCATTTTTAAGATAACAATTCCTCAACCAGCATAGGGGCCATTGTGGCTGCAGATTTCGTAAAAGGAAAAGGTAAAGGTTTTCCACTGACATTAAGCCCACCCGTGCCAGACTCTTGGGGTTGGTGCTCATCTCAATTTCTAAGCCTAAGAGCTATTATTTATTATTTATTTCCAATATTTCTATCCCGCCCTTCTCAACCCCTGAGGAAGACTCAGGGCGGCTTACAAACCAGCCACAATTCGTTGTCCACAGACGCCTCCAAAGTCATGTGGCTGGTATCACTGCATGGAGTGCCGTTACCTTCCCGCTGGAGAGGTACCTATCGATCTACTCACATTTGCATGTTTTTGAAGTGCTAGGTTGACAGAAGCTGGGGCTAACAGCGGGAGTTCACCCCACTCTCCGGATTTGAACAGGTGACCTTTCGGTCAGCAAGTTCAGCAACTCAGCGGTTTAACCTACTGCGCCATCGGCGGCAGATTTCGTAGAACGTTGCAATTGGAAGGGGATGCAAGGATCATCTTGTTCAACTTCCTCCTTGAAAGATGCTCATCCATCATCCATTTGGGGGTTTATAGACCTCCAAAGCAATACCCACCTTCCTACCTTCCTGGATCTCTGTGTGCATTTATACTATAGAATTAATGCAGTCTGACACTGCCCAATGCTATTGGAATCCTGGGTATTGTAGTTTGGTGAGGCACTAGTGCTCTTTGGCACAGAAGGCTAAAGATCCCATGATTCCATAGCACTAAGCCATGGCAGCTATTGTTTACATCATTTATTTACATCATTTATATTCCTTCTCTCCCCACAGGGGACTCAGGGTGGATTACAATGTACATATACAGGCAAACATTCAATGCAATAGACATACAACACATATAGACAGACACTCAGAGGCTATTTAACATTCCATATTCTGGCCACCAGGGGAGCTGTTGCATTCCTTCATTCTTTGCATACTTCCTGGAGATTTTTATGGCCTCATAAATCAGTTAAATTAGCCTCCCCACAAAGTGATACCTAAATTTCCTACTTGACAGATGCAACTGTCGAGATCACTTCGGTCTGAGGACTCCAATCTCCTGGAGATACCTTCAGCTAAACTCGCAAGGCTGACTGCTACCCGCCGGAGGGCGTTCTCTGTCATAGCACCTACGCTGTGGAACGCCCTCCCGGCCGGAACTCGGGCTATGAAGGACTTGCTCCCGTTTAGACGGGCCTGTAAAACATACCTGTTTAAGCAGGCCTTTGGTGAGTAAGTCCTGCCCATGCCCCGCCATCTATTCGTTCTTCTGAGGATGATGTGCTGTTCATTGTTTTAACTGTGTTATTAATTACTGTACTGCTGTTGTTTTTAATTGTTTTTAACTGCTTATTGCCTGTATTTTACTGTGCCCTTCGGCTCCTGTAAGCCGCCGCGAGCCTCAGGGAGTCGGCGGCATAGAAGCCCGAATAATAAATCAATAAATAAATAAACTGTCTTTCGGGTTGCAAAGGTTGACAACAAGCTACACAATTTGGTCGAGAGCTCACCCTGACCCGAGCTGGCTTAGTACTCGTGACCTTCCGGTCAGTAGTGATCTTAATGCAGCTGACTCCCAGCCAGCTGCGCCACAGTCCCGGTGCTAAAGTGGTGCCAAACTGTATTAATTCTACAGTGTAGATGCACCCTAAGGCCTCATTTGGCCTGAACCTGTTGCTCAATGCATGAGCTACTATGCAAAATAATATTCCAATATTAATCCTTCTCTGCTTAATCACCTCAAGCCAAAGGCAGCAAGAGCAGAGGACGCTTGGCCATATCTCAGTGACGCAACAAATTGCCAGCACGGGTCCAGGGATTCGATCATTGCCTCTCAAGGTCACATTTGTGCCACATTATTCTATGCTCATCGTTTCTTGGAAATTCAGTGCAAGCCAGAAGCTGATAAGCTTCCAGGCAAAACCATCACTTTGAGCAGCACCGGACAAGGTGACCTCCACATTTCTTCCAGCTCTGTGTTATCGTGTCTGATCTGACCCTCTGCTAGACACAGGAACATAACGTTCAAGGGAATCAAAAGCATTTACCTCCTCAGTGATGTCAACCGAGGGGTCATCAGCGTCACTGGCGCTGCTGAGAGATTGATTGTCTGAAGTGCTGTTTTCATCCTCTTCTTCATCCAGGACTTTGAGATCGTCGGCGTCAATGATGCCAACAAGCTCCTCATCCTCTCCACCGGGTGGGCTTTCTACTTCTGCCCTCGGGCTAGCGTCACCCGTCCCATCTAACTGAATGATGGTTTTAAGGTCGGTGGCTATATCCTTTGGGGTCTGCATGTCAGGGTCCATCTGGACACTCGAATTTAGCTGGAAGGAAGGAATAAAGGTGGGTAAATACGAGGCAGTCAACACAATGCAGTGGATTGAGCACTGGACTATGACTATGGAAAGTAGGGTTCAATTCCCTGCTCAGCCATGGAAACCCTCCTTGGGCAAGTCACATACTCTCAGCCCCAGAAAAAAACATGATAGGGTCTGCCGTATGGTCACCGTAAGTCAGAAAGGACTTGAAGACATACAATAGAAACGGGTATGTGAACCCAATTCAGCAAACACCAAATCTCTTCACAGATTCCCCACATGGAAGAGGCTTAAATAAAAAATGCAGTTACAGTATATTGTACGTTTGCTTATTTATTCCTTCATTCATCTTTCTCCTGGTCATGGGAGCCAAGGTGACTACTAATGTTAAATTAAAATACTCGAGTCCCCTTCGGGGTTGAGAAGGGCGGCATATAAAAATAGTAAGTAAATAAATAAATAAATACAATCACTTAGACCAGTGTTTCCCAACCAGTGTGCCGTGGCACACTAGTGTGCCGTGAGCGATCATCAGTACTTTCTGTTGGTAATGAGAGTTATATGTGCCAAGTTTGGTTCAATTCCATTGTTGCAAGAGTTCAGGATGCTCTTTGATTGTGTGTTAACTATAAATCCCAGAAACCATAACTCCCAAATGTCAAGGTCTATTTTCCCCAAACTCCATCTGTGTTCACATTTGGGCATATTGAGTATTCATGCCAAGTTTGGCCCTGATCCAACATTGTTTGAGTCCACAGTGCTCTCTGGATATAGGTGAACTACAACTCCAAAACCCAAGATCAATGCCCACCAAACCCTTATAGTATTTTCTCTTGGTTATGGGAGTTCTGTGTGGGAAGTTTGTGTCTTTCTGCCATTCCTGCCAGGATAACTATGTTGTGTTCATCGAAACAGGCCCAGGTTTCACACTGAGTGTATAAATACATTTAAAAACATATTAACTATATGTATTACTGTGTTAGAGTGTCATTTTGTGTCATTTTGGTTGGTGGTGTGCCCCAGGATTTTGTAAATGTAAAAAATGTGCCGCGGCTCAAAAAAGGTTGGAAAACACTGACTTAGACCACGTTTCTTAAAATCCCAACTAGAAAAAAAATCATTGTACTCTGATGTTATAATCAAGCAGTGAATTTGAACTACTGTATATACTCGAGTATAAGCCGACCTGAATATAAACCGAGGCACCTAATTTTACCACAAAAACCTGGGAAAACATATTGACTCAAGTATAAGCCCAAGGTAGGAAATGCAGCAGCCACTGGTCAATTTCAAAATGAAAACAAATACCAATAAAATTATATTATTTTTTTAAAAAAAAATTGAAAATATTTGTGAATGCAATAAAAGAAAACAATTGTATTTATTGAGGCATCAGTAGGTTAAATGCTTTTGAATATTTATATAAACTGTAATTTAAGATAAGACTGTCCAACTCTGATGAAACCATTATTCTCACCTTCTTCAATGTAAATGTTCTTACATATCCTTCCAATAATACTGGAGTAAAATAATAAATGTAATCATAATAGAAGTAAAATAATAAATGTAACAAAACAATAATACAGTAAAATAATAATAGAGTAAAACAATGTAAATATAATAATAATAGAGTAACATAATAAATGTAATAAAATAATACTAATAACAGAGTAAAAAAATAAATAACCTTGACTCAAGAATAAGCCGAGGGCAGCTTTTACAGCCTAAAAAGGGGGTTGAAAAACTAGGCTTATACTCGAGCATATACAGTATCTAAAACAGTGGTTCTCAACCTTCCTAATGCTACGACCCCTTAACACAGTTCCTCATGTTGTGGTGACCCCCAACCATGAAATTATTTTCGTTGATACTTCTGAATTGTAATTTTGCTACTGCTACGGATTGTAATGTCAATATCTGATAAACAGGGTGCATTTTCATTCACTGGACCAAATTTGGCACAAATACCCAATACACCCAAATTTGAAAACTGGTGGGGTTTGGGGCGCATTGATTTTGTCGCTTGGGAGTAGTAGTTGCTGGGAGTTATAGTTCACCTACAATTATATAGCATTCTTAACCCCACCAATGAGAGAATTGAGTCAAACTTCCCAAACAGAACCTCCAGGACCAACAGAAAATACTGTGTTTTGTGATGGTCTTTGTTGACCCCCTCTGATGCTCCCTCATGCCCCCGGATTTTGACCCCCCAGATTGAAAACACTGATCTAAAAGCACTCCAAATCACAAGAAAACAGGGGAAAGTACAGCAACCATCATTAAAAGACTTTATGTAGGCTACTACTGAGTGGTCAAAAGCCAATCTGAATTTTAAACAACTCTGTACCTAATGGCAGAAATAGCAGCAGCAGCAACACTATGTAACACGGTTTCTGTTCCTGGGTCATAAATGC
The DNA here is from genome assembly GCA_030556195.1 of Anolis apletophallus. Classification (NCBI taxonomy): domain Eukaryota; kingdom Metazoa; phylum Chordata; class Lepidosauria; order Squamata; family Anolidae; genus Anolis; species Anolis apletophallus. The sequence continues at coordinate 27,745,223 of JARBWK010000003.1, forward strand.
CATTTCCTAATCCGTTCTATCATAAAAACATAGGAAAATTTTTATTACACTGCAAAAACTTTTTTTGCAGGACATCCTGCAGCACATTTTGCTATATTTTTCCGATGAATAGAGTCCCATACTAATTCAACCTAGTTTGTGGCAGCCACAAAAACAAAGTTTCTGGCGTAGAACAAATACTTTCAAAGTATGTCTCTCTCGGCATTACTTGGCGAACGAAGATTCTTAAGAAGGACTCATCCCACACTTTTTACAAGCGCGTTGATGACTAAAAAGGCCAACCTGAGATAGGCAAGTTTGGTTGTAGAAAGCACAGCAGAAAGTCTCCTTGGGTGATGTTGTTTCCAAGTTGCGGCTCTTTCTGCGTTGTCCTTTCTCTTCGGCAAATGGGTCTCGATGTACATACTTTCAAAGTATGTACTGCACAATTAAACAAGAAATAACCATTTCAAACCAGGAACAGAAAATTTTTCATAGTGCAATTAATGGTGATGATGTCATTCTGCTTTTTTTTTTCTCCTCAGGACCGAAACCCCAATGCAGTTCGCAATTTTAAAACAATGCAATTAAAACCACAAGTAAAGGTAAAGGTTTCCCCTTGACATTAAGCTTAGTCGTGTCCAACTCTGGGGATTGGTGCTCATCTCCATTTCTAAGCCGAAGAGCCAGCGTTTTCCTTAGATGCCTCCAAGTCATGTGGCTAGCATGACTGCATGGAACGCCGTTACTTTCCCACCAAAGCGGTACCTATTGATCTACTCATATTTGCATGTATTTGAACTGCTAGGTTGGCAGAAACTGGGCCTAACAGCAGGAGGTCACCCGCTCCCTGGATTCGAACCATCAACCTTTTGGTCAGCAAGTTCAGTAGCTCAGCGGTTTAACCCACTGCACCACCAGAGGGCCTTAGAATCATAGAATCCAGAGTTGGAAGAGACTTCATGGCCATTCAGTTCAACCTCCTGCCAAGAAGCAGGAATATTGCATTCAAAGCACCCCTGACAGATGGCCATCCAGGCTCTCTTTAAATGTCTCCAAATAAGGAGCCTCCGCCACACACCGGGGCAGAGAGTTCCAATGCTGAACAGTTCTCAGAGTTAGAAAGTTCATCCTCATGTTCAGGTGGCATCTCCGTGCAACCATACGAAAGCTAAATATTAAAATGGAAAGAGGGCCGACAGACTAATCTTGCCTGGCAGCTACTGAGAAAATCATGTATTAGGTTCACATGCAAGGAAAACAAGATTACAATTCTTCTTCCTGAAAACTTGCCAGAGCCAACCCATGCAGCAGTGCCTAACAGGAATTCAAGATCCCACTCCCAGATTGCAATCACGGAGAGTTGACAAAGATAAAAGAAACGGGACGGCAAGCATTATCGAAGCATGAATTCGCCAGGAGACATTTCTCACTTATTTCCTTAGAAGTATTTCTCGGCTGCTTAGATCGACAGATATCTAGAAATTGTTACAAAAATCACAACTGAAGTCCAACCTAATTAAAACGAACACGTGTCCTATTGTTGATTTTAATCCCCAGGGCTATGCTTATTTCCGTAATTCTAAATATGTCATACATTTCATTACATTTTTCAAAACACAAAATCACAGTTTCCAAATCTTGTGCCAGCAGGTCAGAGGTTCGAATCCGGTAATATCACGGATGAGCTCCCTCTATCAGCTCCAGCTCCACATGTGGGGACATGAGAGAAGCCTCCCACAAGGATGGTAAAACATCAAAACATCTGGGCATCCCCTGGGCAACGTCCTTGCAGACGGCCAATTCTCTCACACCAAAAGCGACTTGCAGTTTCTCAAGTCGCTCCTGACATGGAAAAAAAAAACCCAGAACATTCCTAAAGCCCAAATTTAAAAGCCATTCCAACAAATCATAAAAGCAGAAGGGCCATGGAAATAACTACAGTATGTCCTCCATGTTGACAGGACAGCTATCCGTGGCTTCATTTATCAACATCTAACATGTTCCCCCGAGGAATGTTCTAGATCAGTGTTTCTCAACCTTTGATCCTCCAGGTATTTTGGACTTCAGCTCCCACAAATCCTGAGCGCTGGTAAGCTGGCTGGGATTTCTGGGAGTTGAAGTCCAAAACACCTTGCGGACCAGAAGTTGAGAACCAGTGTTATAGGTCCTCAAGCATGACTCTATGCTATTCTTGAGCTGAAAGTCCTTCATTTCAATAGGGTTCACTATTATTTATTATCCACATCCAGCATGTTCACCCAAGGAATGTTCTAGGTCAGTGGTTCTCAATCTTTGATCCTCCAGGTGTTTTGGACTTCAGGCCCCACAATTCCTGAGCGCTGGTAAGCTGGCTAGGATTTCTGGGAGTTGAAATCCAAAACACCTGGTGGACCAGAAGTTGAGAACCACTGTTCTAGGTCCTCAAGCATGACTCCATGCTATTCTTGGGCTGGAAGTCCTTCATTTCAATAGCGTTCACTATTATTTATTATCCACATCCAGCATGTTCACCCAAGGAATGTTCTAGATCAATGTTTCTCAACCTTTGGTCCTCTAGGTGTTTTGGACTTCAGCTCCCACAAATCCTGAGCACTGGTAAGATGGCTATGATTTCTGAGAGTTGAAGTCCAAAACACCTTGTGGACCAGAAGTTGAGAACCACTGTTCTAGGTGCTCCAGCATGACTCCATGCTATTCTTGGCCTGGAAGTCCTTCATTTCAATAATGTTCACTATTATTTATTATCCACATTCAGCATGTTCACCCAAGGAATGTTCTAGGTCAGTGGTTCTCAATCTTTGGTCCTCCAGGTGTTTTGGACTTCTAGTCCCACAATTTCTGAGCGCTGGTAAGCTGGCTGGGATTTCTGGGAGTGGAAGTCCAAAACACCTGGAAGACCAGAAGTTGAGAAATACCGTTCTAGATCCTCCAGCATTACTCTATGCTATTCTTGGGCTGGAAGTCCTTCATTTCAATAGGGTTCACTATTAATTATTATCCACATCCAACATGTTTCCCCGAGGAATGTTCTAGGTCAGTGGTTCTCAACCTTTGGTCAGTGGTTCAGGTCAACCTTTGATCTAGATATCTGGGAGTTGTCCAAAACAGGTGTTTTGAGAACCACTTCAGGTCCCACATGACTCCATGCTATTCCTGAGGGCTGATTCCTGATAAGCTGGCTGGGAGAAATTGAAGTCCAAAACACCTGGAGGACCAGAAGTTGAGAACTACTGTTCTAGGTGCTCCAACATGACTCTATGCTATTCTCGGGCTGGAAGTCCTTCATTTCAATAGGGTTCACTATTATTTATGGTTTCACATTAAAAGCAAAATCTACAACTAAATAGTTACCTCTTCAGCCAAAGACAGGTTAGCTTCATTGGCCAGGAGGGCACTGCCATCTAGCTCATTTCCCATTATTATTAGCTCAATGATGTCGTCAGGGCCCAGGGCCCGCTCAGGATTCGCAGGCAATTCTCTCCTGGCAGAAGGGTTGCCTCCCATCACTTCCTTGGAGATTGTGGCGCCATCCGATTCCAGCAGTTTGGAGGTGGGAGCAGCTCTTGGAATCTCGTGTTTTGGGGGAGTCTCGAGGGAGCTACATGGCCGTGGGCTTACTGGTGCCCCCACTGGTGTTTCTTCCTGACTCTCAAGAGCCTCCTCCAAGGTTTTGTCCTCTTCCATTCCTATTTCCTTGGCTCCAGTAGACTTCATGGTTTGTGAGTCTTCTTTGCTGGCTCTGTTTCCTTCAACTGGAGACTCAGTGATAGACTGAGATGCCACTGGATCCTTCCCAGGCTGACGGAATGTCTGTGGAGCCGGACTCTGGGCAGCACCGTCATTTCCGGTGGCCTGGGTCACCATCACAGGCATACGGACTTTATATAAGTGTCCTAAGAGAGGGAAAGCAAAGAAAATAAAATTGTGAGTACCCCTGCCTTTCTGTAAAGATACAGCATTGAAACCAAAGTCTGTGTTGTCAATGCCCTTGTGTTTCCAATTTCTATACATTATTATGGAAGCTGGAAGGCAAAGAAAGCTGATAGCGAGAAAAACAATTCATTGGAAATGTGGTGTTGGAAGAGAGTGCTCAAAAGATACTCTTGCTAGGAGCCAAGATGACTATACTGAGACTCGTCCCTTCTACAATGCCATATAAAATCCAGATTATCTGCTTTGAACTGGATTATATGACAGTGTAGACTCATATAATCCCGTTCAAAACAATGTGGATTATCTGCTTTGGTAATCTGGATTATATGGTAGCGTAGAAGGGGTCACTGTTGAATGCTGAACATGAGAAGCCAGGACCCATTAGAAAAAAAACCAAATGCAATAAGACCCTCTACTTTTTGCAGGGGTGGTGGGCAGGGTCCCCACAAAAAAGTGGGTAAACTATAAATTGAAAAACTTTTTTCAACCTGTTCTATGAATTTCTAGATCGTCCAGTATGACTCTGTGGTTAATTTCCACTGTGGGTTGAAACACAGGATCACTATTGAAAACCTAGAGATTCCTAGAGATAACATAATAATCCAATCTGCAAAAATGTAACCTGCAAACGTGGAGGGCTGACTGAAATGTAGGCATGGGCAAACTTAGGCCTGCCAGGTGTTTTGGACTTCAACTCCCACAATTCCTAACAGCCAGAAGTAAATAAATAAATAATATAATTTTTGTGTTCAGTATTACGAACTTCTGAAGGAAGCATACCATAGAATCACCTGAAGGACCTGGAAAAGGCCTAGGGACGACATATTTTGTCAGGCACGGGTTGTTGTAGTTGAGCAAGCTGAGCCTGTAGTTGCTACAGGTAGTAACAGGGAGGAGGATACTTTGTCGGACATGTCACTTGAAGAGGGAGGTTTGGGCAGAATTACTGCAGCTGGGAGGAAGAGAGCTGCAAGTGTTGTGAGTTTGGAAGGTGCAGAACAAAGGAGAAAGGTCCGACAAATACTTAGGGAGCCTACCAGTGATGACACTTTTGAGGGGTTTGAAGCAGAGTTAACCTCAGAAGAGAGTGATACAGAGCTGGACTCAGCGTTGGTGCAGGATGTCAGGAATGTGTTAAATGCTGAGTCCAGGGAAAGCTCATTTTTTGGCTTTTCAAGTGATCCTGATTTGCCTAGTGGGAATGTTGAGTCGGATTGGGGTCCTTTAACTGTTCAGCAAAGGTGGGAGGATTGGAGGAACACACCCAGGGCTGCAGCTGTGGGGACTGAGGCAGATTTGGGTGGGGAGTCTGATGACTCTGAGTTGTAAGGGTATAAAAGTAAGGTCTGGGATTTGGGACTCTGCGGTTGGCCAAGGTGTTGCTGGTGGGTTGCTAGTTCCTGTATCTGGTGCTCTTGATTCTTCGTGTCTTAGTTCCTGATTCCCAGCAAGCTTGACTACCGTGTTTCGTTTGATCATTTCCTGTGTTGCTGTGAGTGCCTGTCTCTTTTTGGTATTGTATAATGGGTGGAAGGGGGTTGCTGTGGGTTGCGGGGGCTTTGATGTGTTTGTTTGTATACTTAGCTCCTGGAATTTGAGAAGCACTCCTCCTTTCCTTCTCGGACGGATCTTCGCATTACACAGACTTCGAGCCGGGATAAAGGCCAAAGACTACGAAAGACGGACGTCTTCTCTGTTTTGTTTATAGGCTTTTTTGGGTGTGGGTTTTTTCATGCCGGACTGTGGCTATGTTTTTGTTTGAATAAACTGTAAATACTTTTACTAGCTTGGCGTGTCTGTGAGCCATCTGTGGGAGTCTCAACACGGGTAAATGAAACTTCTAGTATTAGTCCTTTACCGACAGAGGACCGCAGAGGCCTAGTTTTAGATAAAGAGAATATTACAATTGTCGTTTCTTTTTTTAAAAAAAAATGAAATTCTCATCCTAATTAAGGTGCATTAGATCAAAAACCAGGCTAGCAATTTTGGCCCACTGAATAGAAAATCCTTTAAGCACCTCTTCTCACTTTTTGCAGTAAAAATATATTAACCAATTGACCAATAACTACCCATTTGCTGATCTTTCATAACGCTTAAAATGCACTGCCTATAGTGGCTGCCTCAGGTAGCTCAAGCCTTGTTAAGACAGCAAGGGACTCACCAAACCTGCGAGTCACCTGTCACTCCGTCGAACGTTTCCTCCCTTAAACACAGCTTAGGCTTCTTTATATTTTACATGATTTCAGTGTGTTCTTAAAGGCCCTTGAAGGGCACCGACAGCTGCAGAGCGGATGCTTTCCCTTCCCTGGATGTCGTCTCTCATCTATTACCTTGTGTTACGCGGCTGGATCTGCGGCCGCAGGAGGATTTGGAAGCTGACAGTTTGAAGCTATTCAACTTGATGAGGTCAGAGTTGTCTTCCAGCATGCATGCTTCTTTAATTAAAATCCCAGGAGCCTCATAATGCTACATTGCCATCATTATTAATTTCCCCGCTTCCAATTCCTTCTCTCCCCTTACAGCACCTCTCCGCGCAACAAAAATACAGCTTGAATTGCCGTTCCAGAACCACTCACAGGGGCCCACGGGAGCCGTAGTTCCCAAGATGCAGGACGGAAGATCTGCGAGAAGGGACTCAACAAATCGCAGTTGCCAAAACTGTTTGAAGTGGAAACTGTGACAACCAATTTTGTATAAACGCTGATACAAATTAGTTGTGCAGATCTATCTGCCTTTTGGGCTGGGCTGGTAGCACAACTGGTTAATCAGCTACAATAAATCACTGCCGACCAAAAGGTGGCAAGTTCGCAGCCCGAGTCGGGGTTGAGCACCCGACTGTTAATACCTGTTTTTTAAAAAGTCATTAAAAAAGAAATTGCCCAGCTCACTGTCAACCTAAGCAGTTCGAAAACAGCTGTGAGTAGAAAAATTAGGGAAGCTAATTTATGACACCATAAAAATGCCGAAGGAGCAAGGAGGAAATTCTCTCTCTCGGCATTACTTCGCAAACGAAGATTCTTTTTACAAGTGCGTTGATGACTAAAAAGGCCAATCTGAGATAGGCAAGTCTGGTTGCAGAAAGCACAGCAGAAAGTATCCTTGGGTGATGTTGTTTCCAAGATGCGGTTCTTTCTGCGTTGTCGTTTCTCTTCTAGACTCATTCGGCGTCTCTTCTCGAAAGAGGCCGTAGCATTGTGGATAGTGCATCTCCATGCCTCCCGATGTGAGGCCAGGGTGGACCATTGTTGGTGATCAATCTGGCCGAGTCTGAGATGTTGTTTCAGGGAGTCCTTATATCTCTTTTTGGGGGCGCCTCTCTTGCGCTGACCCGTGGCGAGTTCACCATAGAGTAGTATCTTTGGGCAGGACGTGCCCTGCCCAGCGCAGCTGTGTTCTCAATAGCATGGCCTCAATGCTGGTGATCCCTGCTTGCTCAAGGACAGCAACATTAGTCACATAGTCGGTCCAGTGTACATTTAGGATTGTGTGAAGACAGCGCTGATGAAAGCGTTCGAGGAGTTGTAGTTGACAATAGGTAACCCATGTTTCAGACCCATGTTTCAATTTCTAATAAAATAAACTGACAAACCTGATGCTCTTCTAGCAATTTATGGTTATAATGACCAAAAATGATCCAACCGTTCTCACACTTAGCATAAGAGTGATTCCTGTGGCCCTATTATTATTATTATTATTTACTACATTTCTATACCGCCATTCTCAGCCCTAGGGCGACTCATGGCAGTTTACAAAGCGGCACAATTCAATGCCAACAATATAAAAACAGATAAAACAATTAAACACAGTTAAAAATTACAATTGCATATAAAAACATAATAAAACCATAAAACCTCCGCAATTCATGACCAAATCATCATCCAGTCGCATTGTCCAGCCATTTCGAGATCAGAGTTATCAGCTACACTTCAGGAAAAGCCTGCTCAAATAACCAGGTCTTAACCTTTTTACGAAATGTTAACCACAATGTGGGAGAGGGAGTTGCAGGTCTCAGGAGTAGAGATGGAGAGGGTAGTGGGGGATATTGTAAAACTCAAAAACATAAGAGTCGGGGAGACAAGGAGGAAAATACTGCACAAGTGGTACCGCACACCGGCCCAATTGACCTATCTTTCTCAAAATGTGGGCACTCGGTGCTGGCACGGCTGCCGAGACAAAGGAGTGTATATGCACCTATTATGGGAATGCGAGGTGGTCCAAAGATTCTGGAAAGAGGTAGAAGGGGAGATCAACAGAGTATTGAATATAAATTGGACCATCACAAAAGAGACGGCGGTGTTGGTAAAAAGAACAAGATGGGGGATCACCCGGAAACAAAGGCAGCAATGATAGAAAGCGCCCAGGCGGTGGTGGCTCTAGGCTGGAAGGACTCTACGAAATGGACAATCGAGAACTGGCTGTGGTACTTGGTAGAACACCTTCAATTTGAAATTATGGAAAAGAGGGTGAATCAGCTACAGGAGGATAAATTGCAAGAGCTGTTGGGACGATGGGATAGGGTGAGAGGATATATTGTTTGGAGAACCCGGGATCAAACCATTAGAAATAAGTTGGAGTTGTTGTTTAAGATGTAATGAAATGTAAATGTCCGAAAAGCTTGCAGAAGAGAAAGAAGAAAAAGAAGATGCAACCCTCAGCAGGGGTGGAGGGGTATGGATGGTTGTGAGGGGGGAGGGTCACATGCACAGGGCACTGTGTTTTTATGTATATGTTTGTATAAATGTTATAAACTTTGAAATAATAAAAAAATTTAAAAAAGTAAAAAAGAAAAAGAAATGTTAAGAGGGTGGGGGCGATCTAATACCCCTGGGGAGGGCATTCCACAGCCGAGGGGCCACCGCTGAGAAGGTCCTGTCTCTCGTCCCCACCAGCCGCATCTATGAGGATGGCAGGACCGAGAGCAGGGCCTCGCCAGAAGATCTTAAATTTCTAGATCAGGGCTGCCCAGGAAGTCGATCACGATCGACCAGTCGATCCCGGGACCGAAGGAGGTCGATCCCAGCTGGATGGGGCACTACTCAGAGGGGGGCGGAGCCAGGCCGCGCCAAGCCCCACCCCTCCCCCAGCTTCGGCAGCTTCTCCAGGCTTGAGGAGGGCAGGGTCAAGCCAACCTTGTGCTAGCTATGCCACCACTGGCTTGGCATTGACATCCTCAAGCCTGGAGAAGCTGCTGGGAGCTCCAAAGCCAGCGGGGAGGGGGTGGGGCTTGGGGCGGCCTGGCTCCGCCCCCCTCTGGCTTCAGCTGTACCAGCAGCTTCTCCAGCCTTGGGGAGGTAGGGAGATCTTTCTGACTTGGTCTTATTATAAGTAGCTCGCATGCTGAAAAAGTTTGGGCACCCCTGTTCTAGATGTTTCGTAAGGAGAGATACGTTCGGACAGATAGGTAGGGCCAGAACCGTTTAGGGCTTCATAGGCTAAAGCCAGCACTTTGAATTGTGCTCGGTAGCAGACTGGCAGCCAGTGGAGCTGACGCAACAGAGGAGTTGAATGCTCCCTGAGCGCCGCTCCTGTTAGCAACCTGGCTAAAGACCTTGTACCATTTGAAGCTTCCGAACAGTCTTCAAAGGCAACCCCACGTATAATCCCATCCACAAACATGCAGCATTCCCACCCACATCAAAATCTTCTACCGTAATTCATGATCTATCTGTAAAGCTCTTACCAGAAGCAGTTTGAAGAGTCACCCCAGCAGGTATTTGAATAGGATAAGAAAGGCCTGAAGGCAAAGTAAGAAATGCACTGCCGGTCCTGGAAGAGCCCTAGAAAAAAAGCAAGGACAAAAAAATAACTCCCAGAATTATATTTAGTTTTCGTAAAGCAATCCAAGCATTGCAACAATAAAATTGGGATTCTACAGAACACACAGATATAGTGATAATAACATGCAAAGAGATTTTGTAGAACATTAGCAACTAACAGAGGATGAATCTAGAGGCATTGGCAAACTTGGGCGTTTTGGACTTCAACTCCCAGCATTCCTAGCAGCCTCAGGCCCCTTCCTTTTCCCCCACAGCCGCTTAAGGGTGTTAGAATGTTGAGGCTGGCCAATCAGAACCATATGCAAATTAGTAGGTTGAGATAGCTCATGCATTGGGCCAACTTGGGCCCTCCAGGGGTTTTGGACTTCAACTCCCAGCATCCCTAACAGCCTCAGGCCCCTTCCTTTTCCCCCACAGCTGCTTAAGGATGTTAGAATGTTGAGGCTGGCCAATCAGAACCATATGCAAATTAGTAGGTTGAGATAGCTCATGCATTGGGCCAACTTGGGCCCTCCAGGGGTTTTGGACTTCAACTCCCAGCATCCCTAACAGCCTCAGGCCCCTTCCTTTTCCCCCTCAGCCGCTTAAGGATGTTAGAATGTTGAGGCTGGCCAATCAGAACCATATGCAAATTAGTAGGTTGAGATAACTCATGCATTGGGCCAATTTGGGCCCTCCAGGGGTTTTGGACTTCAACTCCCAGCATTCCTAGCAGCCCTCAGGCCCTTTCCTTTTCCCCCTCAGCCGCTTAAGGATGTTAGAATGTTGTGGCTGGCCAATCAGAACCATATGCAAATTAGTAGGTTGAGATAACTCATGCATTGGGCCAATTTGGGCCCTCCAGGGGTTTTGGACTTCAACTCCCAGCATTCCTAACAGCCTCAGGCCTCTTCCTTTTCCCCCTCAGCCGCTTAAGCGGCTGAGGGGGAAAAGGAAGAGGCCTGAGGCTGTTAGGAATGGTGGGAGTTGAAGTCCAAAACAACTGGACGGCCCAAGTTTGCCATTGCCTGATCTACACTGTAGAACGAATGCAATTTGGCACCACTTTCAATGCTACGGAATCATCAGAGTTGTAGTTTGGTGAGGCACCAGCAATCTTTGGCAGAGGAGGCTAAAGACCTTGTAAAACTATAACTCCCAGGATTCCAAAGCACTGGACTAAGGTATCATTAAGTAGAGATGTACCCTGAGAGGACAAAGATGGTAGCATAGGCTTTTGCAGGCATAGGCCTACCATACTCCGAGATTTACAAGTTCTCGCTTTCACGAATGTTTTCACAAGAACCAATTCAACTGAGTTTGATGAATTTCGCTTCCCAGTCCCTTGCAAACTCAATGCTACTTTTGTGGCCACTGCGCAATGGGTGCCTTCACTTCCTGACGTTTTAAGCTGAATTCCGAACTGGCACGGAAATATGGCACATATTTTGGATGATACAAAACTATTGACCAATGCCAGGCCGGGCTATAGCACAGTTGGTAAATCGCCAGCAATTTTAAGACCTACCAATCGAAAGGTCGCCAGTTCGAAGCCCTGGCTTGGCGTGAGCTCCCGACTGTCATCCCAACTTACTGTTTATCTAAGCAGTTTGAAAAGCTTGAGCTGTAAGTAGAGAAATTAGGTACCACTAAAACAAACGGGGAGGACTTCCGGTTTGGGCGGGGGAGCGAGTGGACGCCGAAAGGTCGAGCTCCGAGAAGCATACGGCTATAGACCAGGAATTTGGTGGACTGGGGACAAAAAAGCGACAAACCCGGCGGTCCCTTGAAGGAAGGAGGGCTGCCCAAGCTCCGAGGGTGAGTAGTAGACCGTGGTGACCCCTCCAGACAGCTGGGAGGGCCCCGGACTCCTCTCCGCTCGGGGGCCTAGAGTCCTCTACTAGCCGGTAGCGCACGCATCCCTGACGGGAGAGGCGCTCCAACACCCACCCCGCCCAGATCTCCTCAAGACCTTACTGAAGGGAAAAAAGACTAAATCAACCAAAATTGAGGAATCTTGAATAAGTCTAATGCAAAGAATGGAATTCCCAGATGGGCCAAAGGCAATCTAAGAAAGAAAAAGGGAAAGGGGAAGGAGGTGGTTGCTTTAAGGAATTATACCTCTTGCCACATTGATTGAACCCCCGAGGAACTCCAGCTGAGGCAGTCTCTGGATTGATTCGGGCGGACGCTGGAGGAGGCGGAGGAAGCGAGTGCAATATCAGCTATAGGAGAGCTGCGCTCACGCTGAGACGCTGCGGCGTGGTGACGTGGTGACGTGGCGATCTACAGCGTCACTGGATGACACAGCGAAGGGGAGTGAAAGAGGAAAGAGGAACAGAGCCAGGGGTGGAGCCATAGACTCGGCGATTTGGTAAAGAGGTGCGATAAATGAAAGAAGGGACGAATTGAAGGAAGAGTAGACTCCCCCCATATTCACTGGCAACCCTACTCTACGGAGAAAGGGGAAAGGAGTCGAAAAAGAAGAACAGTCAATAAAAACTAAAGACCTAGTACAGCTGTGGGGGATCCACCATCCAAGAAAACGAGGTGAGTCTAATCCAAAGGGCAAAAGCGTGGTCGTGAAAGTTGGATAGAGAACGGGACTGGTAACAACATAAGGAGTGCCAAGGAGAGTCAAGGAGAGCTAAATCAGGGAGGAAAGAGACGGGAAAAGACAAAGCCCAACAGGGGAAGAGAAGGAAGTGGCAGAGATGGCAGCAAGAAAAAAACAAGACAAGCTGGATAGAGAAAGACAAGAGAGACAAGA